>CM038671.1:343439033-343767356 GCA_021605145.1 Aegilops bicornis | reverse complement strand
AGCTCCACCACCACGCCCCGCCTCGGTACTGCCCACGCCTACCTATGGCGCCAGCCCATTGGCATTGCATCTTGGCGGGGCTGGTGTGAAGCAAGGAAGAGAAGCGGCAGCAGACGGGGCCGGGCCTGCGCCCCGTCCCGATAAAACAAAGGGACTCCTGCGCGATGCATTAAATCGTCTTGTCACCGTAATATGAAGGATAACCTCGCAACACTGTTGCCTTTCCACCTCTGTGTGCCAATGTGGCAACCCCTTTTTTCTATAAAAAGGAGGCCCAAAGGCAGCGAGGAGGGGATTGACTTTGGACCTCGTTACACTCCGTAGCTAGTTCAAGAACTTCGAGAATACATCCACCAAAGCAGGACCAGGGTTTTTATGCATCCTCATGGCCCGAACACGGAAAAGCGAACTACGTGCTCTACATTAGATCCGCTCTTCTCTCAACCCGCGCCCCGCAACCGCGGTAGAGTTCTTGGCAATCCCTGGCGGTGTCATTCCACCGACATCTTTGGCGCGCCCGGGCTGAAGCGGCGTTTGTGAAATCTGGTCTTGTAGTTAGCCTGAAGTGGTTCTTCGTCGCCATAGCCCCTAAGAAGAAACCGGCGGCCATGTGTCCTCGGCTTCGATGAAGCGAGCAGTCATGAGCAGGACTTGGGCAGCGGCCGCGAACACCAGCACCACCCGGTAGTCGAACTTTGGCGGCGGCGTCGTTCGTGCACCCAGTTAATCGGCCCCCGCTGACCCAAAATGAATTTGGGCCCCCACGCGGCGACGGGGCCCTCCGGGGTGTCGTTGCACCGACTCGGTGGCGGCGACTTCGAGGCGCATACACCGGCGACCACCGCGTTCTTCCCATGGTGTGCGCCGAACAAGCGTCCTGCGTTGGTGACCACAGGCACCGCCGTGGGAAAACCACATGCGTCGTCAGCAAGACGAAGGAGTTCAACACGCTCGCCGAAGCACTGGTGAAAATGGCATGCAACCACTGGGTCGTGACAGAGCTCCTTCTAACATAGTTAGAAGTCGAAGCGCGCCGCGATCCACTCAGCTGTCACCGCCACCCACGCCAGCGGAAGCGTTGGCGCGCGCGCAACTGCTCCTCGACTTTCCTCTTGCTGCGGAGAAGCTCTATGAGTGGAGGGCCACCATCCGGAGCCTCGTCACCATCGCAAACAAAGACGATCCGCGACCGGCGGGGCCCTCGAGTCGGCGCTCCACCGAACCACCACATCTTTGGTCTTTGGGAGGACCGGGGAGCTGTAGCCCGCAGATGCACTCTCCTCCTCCTCGCCCGGCCGCCCGCAGGCGTCGGCCCGTCAGCGGCGGCTGGTGATAACATCTCCATGGCGTCGTCAGATCCACATACCCTCATCGACCAGCGCCGGAGTCGCTTCGGGAAGCGATCTCCGCGAAACGCCTTTCGAACCGCCCGTCGGCAGCCCGACGCAACGCCCCGGTCGGACAAGCGGGCTTGACCGCTTCACGGACCACCGGCACGGGGGCGATGGCCCTATACGGTTGTGCTACCCGGCTTTTACCCATGGTTGAGGCGGTTCAATGGCCGTCCCACCGCTGCGATCAAGCCCGGCGTCGGCGAAAGTACACCGGCAAGACCCATCCGGTCAGGTTCTCGGCATCTACACCATCGCGATGCAGGCCGCTGGGGCTCGCGACGACAAGGTGCTTGCCAATTACTTCCCGTTGGCGCTCAAGCCCAATGGAATGTCTTGGTTGATGCACTTGCCGGCGAACTCCATCTCTTCTGGTCGAGATCTGTGCCGCCATGAGTTTGTTGCGGCGCCTTCACGAGGAGGCCACCAAGCTCATGGCGAGCCGATGATCTCACGCATATCGTTCCCGAAGGAAAGGGGAGACCTGCGCATAGTACATCCAGAAGATTCACCGGTGCGATACAACATCCCGACGTTCATCCCGCCGTTGTGATTAGCGCATTCCATCGAGAACATGCGCAATCGCAAGATCTTGCGAGGCTGGCGATGACCAAGGTTAAGCATGTGGCCGAGCTCTACGTTCTGGCTGACAGATGCGCCCGGGCTGAAGAGGGCAGGAAGTACCCCGGCGAAGATGCCGGCGCGAAAACCGACTCTACCGATGAGGACATCGCCGCCCCGACGAAGAAGGGCCGGCATCACAATAGGAAACACAAAGGCAAGGCTGTGCTTGCCGTTGAGGGATCTGACGATACCGGTGCGGCGGGGAAAGGTCAAGAGCCAGAACACCCCGGCAAGGAGATTGCCGGGTGCGCCGCCCTGCTTACGCCTTGGCAGCTACCGACAAGCCGAGAAGCTCCGGCAAGCAATCTTTGCAAAATCCACCACACCAAGGGCCACGATCTCCGAGAACTGCCGACTAGTCGAGCTACTTCTTTGAGAAGCAAAAGGCTGAGTACGAAAGGCGGGACAAGGAGAAGGACCAGGAGACCGCCCCGACAAGGACAACCAGCAAGAGAGGCCCGCCCAGGGCCGTGACAAGAAACAAGAAGACGACGATCACGGCGAGGACGACGAGTCCGGTGAGCAAGCGCCTGTATACACGGAGGCCATGTGCATCGATGGCGGCGCCTCTCACCGCCAGCTCAAGCAGTGGGCACGAGAGGTTACAGCAACAGAGCCGTCGTTCGACGCTCAGAAGCCACTAAAGTGGTCCAGCACGCCCCTCATCTTTGACGCCGAGGACCACCCTGGTCGCACTACCGTGGTCGGGTATTTGTCGTTGTTGGTTTCACAAACAATACACAACCTCAGGGTGAACAAGATGTTGGTTGTGGCGGGGCGGCTGAACCTGATCTCGCTTTGTCGTGATCAAAGGTTGCAAATCCACAGCGGAGACCTCGAGGAAACGGGCAAGTTTCAGGGGGTCAATCCAGGGAGAAGTCAGCCAAAGGGAAAGGTCACACTGCCCGTGACATTGGGAGGAGAGTCGAACTACCGGAAGGAGAGGATCGTCTTCGACGTGGCTGAGATCCCCTTGCCCTACAACAGGATCCTCGGACGCCCGGCACTAGCCAAGTTCATGGCGGCATCACACTACGCCTACAACATGCTAAAGTTGCAGAACCTGCCGTCAAGGCACATGCTCCTGCCGCCGAAGGACCGGGAGGAAAGAAGGAGCCCGGCAAGACCTCTCGCACCCACTCCGGCAAGCGCACCTCCTCGGGGTGTTGTGCTACCATTGAGGACGTGCCAGAGAGCTCTGCCGACAAGAGCAAGAGTTCCAAAGCCGAGCCACCGCAGATTAAGAAGGTGCCCGTCGCGGAGGAGGGCGACATGGGAGGGCCTTCATCATAGGCTCCACGCCCTCGGCGGCTGACATAAATAGGAAGGCGAGCTCGTCACCTTCCTGCAGGCAAATGTCGACGTGTTTGCATGGCAAGCGTCCGACGTCCCAGGTGTTCCTAGGGAGGTGATTGAGCACCACCTAGCTGTCTTCCCCCACGCGCGGCCCGTCAAGCAGAAGGTCAGAAAGCAAGCTCTGGAGAGGCTGGAGTTCATCACAGAGGAGATCAGGAAGTTAGAAGCGGCAGGTTTGGTGAGAGGGGTGCTCCATCCGACATGGTTGGCCAATTCGGTAGTGGTGCGCAAGGTGAATGGGAAGTGGAGGCTGTGTATTGATTACGAGATATCAATAAGGCTTGTCCTAAGGACCCCTTCCCGTTGTCGCGCATTGACCAGATTGTTGACTCCACGGCCGGGTGTGATCTGTTATCATTCCTCCATGCCTACTCAGGCTACCACCTAATCTTCATGACAAGAGAGGATGAATGGAAGACAACATTCATCACCCCATGTGGTACGTATTGCTTCTTACGGATGCCTTTCGGGTTGAAGAGTGCTAGCTCAACGTTTGCAAGAGCGGTCCAAATTGGTTTTGAACCTCAGCTCCATAGAAATATGGAGGCCTACATGGATGACATAGTGGTCAAAACCAAGGACGGGCGGACTCTTGTGCAAGATCTGGAAGAGACATTTGCCATCTGCGCCAAGATCAACCTCAAGTTGAACCACGAGAAGTGCATCTTCAGGCGTCCCGTCCGGCAAGCTTCTCCGGGTTCTTACGTGTCACTGGCGGGATCGAGAGCAAACCAGACAAGATCAAGGCTATTGAGCAGATCGAGGCGCCCAAGCGGATCAAGGATGTGCATCGGCTCCAGCGGCTGCGTTGCCGCCATGAGGCAGTTCATCTCAAATCCGCGGCCGTAGCGCCCTTCCCTTTTCAAGATCTTGAAAGGCGGGCCCAATAAGTGGACCCGAAGCGAGGCCGCTGCGGAGACCTGAAGAAATATCTTTCCTCCACGCTAATACTAGTTGCGCCTAAACCACAAGAGCCGTTACTACTGTATCTGTAGGCGACGAATCAAGTGGTCATCGCTGCACTAGTGGCACAGTGGGAGGTCGACGAGGAGGCTGAAATGGTGGCAGGACCAGCGAATGGCAAGCTGAAGATTCCCCCGGCATGGCCTGGTGCCAAAAAGGCGCAGCCCCCAGCAGATTCTGGTGCCGCCAAGGCGATGCCGCGCGGTCAAGTGAAGTGGTGCCCAAAAAAATGATGCAGCACCCGGTTTACTTTGTCAGCTCCCTCTTGCAGGGGGCTAGGTCAAGGTATTCCGGTGTGCAAAAAATTGCTCTTCGGCCTCCTTATGGCCTCAAGGAAGCTGTGTCACTACTTCCAGGCCCATGAGATCACTATTGTCACCCGCCTCCCGTTGCAACGCATACCGCGCAACCCGGACGCAACTGGAAGGATTGTGGAATGGGCCTTGGAGTTGTCAAGCTTCAGCTTAAAGTTTGAGAGTACCTCGACAATTCAGAGCAGAATCATGGCGGAGTTCATCGCAGAATGGACCTCGGCCTTTGATGAAGAAATCCAGAGACTACTCTTCCCGGCAAGGAAGCGGACCGCAAGCTGGATCATGTGCTTTGATGGAGCCTTCGCTGCAAAGGCGCCCGGTGCGATGTCGCTGCTCGTCGCACCCACCGGAGAGCACCTCAAGTACGTAATACAGATGCACTTCCCCAGAGAGATGTCCACCAATAACATCGCCGAATACGAGGGATTGCTTGCCGGTCTCAGGATCCCGGCAGACCTCGGGGTTAAGAAGCTCATCGTCAGGGGTGATTCGCTGCTCGTTGTAAGGCAAGTCAACAAAGATTATCAGAGCCCACTGATGGAAGCATACGTTGATGAGGTGAGGAAGCTGGAGGAACGCTTTGACGGTATCCAGGCGGAGCACGTCCCCCGAGCGGAGAACAACATCACCGATTACCTGTCAAAACGTGCCGCATTCAAGCTACAATGGAACCCGGTACCTTTTTGATCGGTTAACTCAACCATCCATCGATCCATCAGCGAGGCGAGCAAGCAGAGAAAATCAGGTCCCGACAAGTACTTTCCTACCGAGGCCCCCCCTTGGGCTCTTTGCCAAGATCTTAGTGGATCTTGAGCTGCTCAAGAGCAAATGGCTCGTGAGCGTCGAGGCCTGGCCGTAGAGACAGCCGCTCCCATGGCGAAAGAGATGCCTTTGGTCCTTGCCGTCGAGCCTCACACTCCGACATGGGTGCAACATACCATCCAATTCCTCCAAACAGGGGAGCTTCCTGAGGAGCAGGAAGAAGCGGAGAAAGTAGTCCGTCGGTCCTCCTGCATGCAGTTCATCGATGGCGTCTGTCTTTGGAGAAGGCCAAACAAAGGTGTGAAACTCAAGTGCATCCCGGGAGGCAGGATTTGGGCTGTTGGCAGAGATACATGGAGGCATATGTGGCTCCCACATAGTGTCAAGGGACCTTGCCGGGAAAGGCGTTCGGCAAGGTTTTTTGGCCCACCGCCCTCTAGGAAGCGACGGCACTAGTTACCAAGTGTGAAGCGTGCCAGTTCCATTCAAAGAAGCTTCATTAACCAGCTCAAGCCCTTCAGACAATCCCTCTCTCCTAGCCATTCTCGGTCTGGGGGCTCGATATATTGGGCCCTTTCCCCCGCGCTGTTGGAGGCTTTGAGTACTTGTACGTTGCAATCGACAAGTTCACAAAGTGGCAATAGGTGGAAGCAGTGAGGAAGGTGACTGCTCAGTCAGCAGTCAAATTCTTCAAAGGACTGGTCTGACGTTTTGTGTGCCAAACAAAATCATCACCGACAACGGCACGCAGTTCACAAGCCACACCTACATGCAGTACATCCGAGACCTCGGCAGCTAGGTAAGTTTTGCTTCCGTGGCACATCCACGGAGCAACGGCCAAGCGGAGAGGGAAAATGCTGAGTGTTGTGAGGCTTGAGAACGAAGACCTTTGACAAGCTGCACAAGAGTGGAAGGCGCTGGATTGATGAGTTGCCTGCGGTTCTTTGGTCGTCGAGACGACGCCAAATCGAGCCACCCGGCCAGACACATTTGCCTGGTATACGGGCGGAGCGATTCTCCCCACGGAACTCATACGGGTCACCTCGAGTGCTCGCTTATGATGAGCTTGAGCAAGAGCCGTTAGCGCCAATATGATCGCGACGCTCCTTGAGTAAGATCGTCTTGAGCGGTAATGTGAGAGGCTGACGCTACTAGCAAGCCTGCGCCCGCTACCATAACCGCAAGGTTCATGCCCGAAGCTTTGAGGAAGGCGATCTTGTTCTTGGCTGCGTTCGATCGACAAGAATTCCAACAAGTTGGCCTTGAAGTGGGAAGGCCCTTATCCAGATATCTGAGTCACCGAACTGGCGCATGATCCGCTGGAGACCGAGAATGCTGCGTACCAGTGAGCAACTGCTGGAACATCGAGCATCTTCGCAAGTTTTACCCATAAGGCGTGGCTTGCGGGTCTCCAGCAAGCCACCTTTATACTAGCATTGTCGACAAGGCATGTGACCCTCTATACAAAGCCGATCGTAGAATACTGAGCATAAATAAATGAAGCACTGGCGCCCTAAGTTATAGCATGCATGCTAGGTCGAGTCTCGTCCTTGGTTAGGGTTGATAGTGCTTAGAGGTGGCTAACCCCTAGCTTAGAGGTGAGTGCGCGTCTCTCTGTTCTTCTCTGTCTTCTTTGGTTCGCATGACACATGAATATCCTTGCCGAGCTGCTTTGGAAGAAAGGGGACGGACGGCGTCAAGGCCCCGGCAAGCCCGGTATTGTCGAGGGGCTACAAGAGCAAAAGATCCACCAGCTGACAAGCCAAGGTTGGCGGGGGGTGCAGATTCAGATAAGTTCTCTATCCCTTATCATGCGTTTCATTATGGACTGAGGTATGTGAAACCTCATTTTATCCTTAGGCTACCGTGCTCCCCTAATTCCGGACCCTAGGACTCGTTTCCTGGCACCGAGTTTGGTCGTAGTCGCGGCAGCAAGGAAATGAAACGAGGAGCCTAAGCCCACCTCATCCCTGCCTCCGCCAAGGGCGTGAGAAAGGTCGAGCAAAGTGGGGGGACGGAAAGGCCTGTTGCCCGGCAGAAAGCGTTTATCTTAAAGGTAACAAGGATTTACTCCTTGTCGTGGGTTTTACTGCGAACAAAAACCTCGGCAAACATCCCTTTTTCATTAAAAACATCCCGTCTGCAGTGCAGTTCATCTGAAATGAAAAACATGAACAAGGGGATTACAAGTTCTAAAGTCAACAAAGGCCCGCAGTCTTACAAGCAAAAAAAGAGATAAGATGCCCGTAATACCTTTCTTGTCCCTCTCCTCAAGAGGCATGTCAAGGAGGCGAAAAGGGCAAAAGGGGCGCCTAGGCGAGCTACGAGCAACAGAAGACACCGAGAGAACACCTCGGCGGCCGCCCATGGGCAGGCCGGTGATGACGGTGCTGGGGAAAGAGCTGGAAGACGAGGCGGCAGGACCGCCGGTACGCGAGAAGGCATCGGTGCCCGCGTACTTCGAGTTGATGGCCTTGCAGCCCGCCCTCTTCCTCTTCCGCGGCCTCCCGACGCCAGCCGCCCAAGGAGACGGCCCCGAGAAGTCCAAGGAGCTGGCCCGGCCCTCGGCAAACCTCTGCCGGAGGAGAGGCCAGGTGCAGATGCTGCTGATGCCGCACCTGCCCAAGCGTTGGGCGTCCGATGCCTAGTCGGACTCGTCCCCGCTATCCGCCCCGCTGTCCTCCTCGTCACTTTCGCTCGAGGAAGAGCTTCCATCGTCAGAATATCCATCGGAGGATCTCTCCACGCAGCACTTCAGGCGAGTCCCGAACTCCCCGAAGACCTTGACGGAGAGTAGGCCATCCTCCATCAATTTCAAGTTGAGGATGAGCCCCGCCGTCAGGCTGTGGATCTTGACGAGCGTCTTCCACCTGGCAGACTACATGACTCGAGGAGCCGGGAAGTCGACGTCGACCCTCGTGCCCCCATTCCCGCAACCCCTCATGTGCAATCTGAGGGATTGGGGCCTGTCATGCTCCATCTCCCGAGCAAACGGGGTGGGAATACGAAGACGACGACGCGGAGGCCGGCGCAGCCTAATGAAGAACTCGCGGGGCTGGTCTCCGACATGGCCTTCCATCGGGAAAAGCACCATGGGCGGGGCGAAGCTGGCGCCGCCCGCCCTCCTCTTCCCGAGCACTGCGACCTCGGCCCCTCCCTTCCCCTCGCGGCCGGCTCTGCCACCACGGGCGCATGAGGAGGAGGGACGCGTTGTCGAGCGGCGACCCCTCGCCGCCACCGTCGAAGGACCGGGGTTCCCTTTCTCCATGACGAATGGAAGGAAGGAGAGGAAGCAAAGGGAGGTAGAAGATGGAAGAATGCGTGATGCCATCTCCCGTCCCACTCTTTATAAAGGAACGGGGTTGGGGCTCGGCTGCCCCGCTCGGCCAATCAAGACACGGGAGGCGCAAGGAACCAGGACCGACCCGCTGCCCCAACCAGCGACGGCCCGGTTTCCGGCCTCCACCGTTTGCCACCCCGAGTGCATGAAAGACGCGTGGCAGACATGCAGAACCGAGGGGATAGATGAGGCGACCTCTCCCAACCCCATGATCATGGGGAGTGGACGCCTTGAAGACCGTGCCCCGGCCCCATTCAGTAAATGAGCCGCACCACCATGCCTCCTTCCCTTTACGGGGAAGGCCCGAGCCGCCTCTTTACTGTGATGTGACACATGCGTGTGAAAACCGCCCCACGCATGCCGCCCACGTCACGCACGCCCCTCCACACCGGCGCCCAGCCTTGCTGGTAAATGGGGGAACACCTGTGGCGAAATTTTTACCATGGTAAAAACCGCCCCGCCTGCTCGCGCACCGTTTAGGGCCTGACAAAACAACGTGTCGCGCTTATGTGTGGCCCAGGCCCGGGGGCTCATGTCGGTGTACAAAATTACGGGCACATTTTTGTACCCCTTTACATGTGCACGGGCAGTCAGAGCCGCGCCCGCGACCACACCAAGCAGAGCGAGGGAGGTGAGCCAAGGTAAGAACGAAGCCCAAGATGGCCAGAACAACGCCAAGGCCAAGGCCAAAAAGAGAAAAGGAAAGAAGCAGGTTCCCCCGGCAGGAGACCCTTGCCGGGGGCAGCCTCGGCAAGGCCCTTGCCGAGGCAGCTCGCCCCACACCAACGGAGTGAGCCACCCTTTAGCCCACGATCCCCAACGCCATCATTCGCGTGGAGCCAGGGTTCGGGAAGGCACCTCCAAGGTGGCATGCAGATCTTTGTGAAGACATATCCAAGGATAGACAAGGATTAAAAGACGACGACCGCCAGCAAGACCCTTGCCGGGGATGACGTTGTGCCACGCCAAGACCCTTGTCGGGGATGACGGCGTGCCACGACAAGACCCTTGTCGGGCCACCCGGCAAGGCCATTACCAAGGGTGCTAGCAGGGCCACCGCTAGGCCCGTCGGCGACCAAGTTTCCACCGCCGTTCGCATACAGCTGCCAGCCCAACCAGCTGGGTAGGCACCTGCGTGGCGACATGCAGCTCCCAGGCCAACCCATCAAGCGGCTGCGTGGCGGCATGCAGATCCTCGCGACGGATCCACCACCACGCCACCTCAGCTGCCAGCCTGCCTACATGGCGCCTCACGCATCACTGGCCAGGAAGAACGGCGACGGACGGGACGGGCCTGGCCCCCATCCCCGATAAAGCAAATGGACACCTGAGCGATGCATTAAATCGTCTTGTCACTGTCTGACGGATAACCTCGCAACATCTGTTGCCTTTCCACCTCTGTGTGCCCCTATGGCAACCCTTTTTCTATAAAATGAGGCCCAAAGGCGGCGAGGAGGGATTCGACCTTTTGGAGCTCGTTACACTCCGTAGCTAGTTCAAGAACTCTGAATACATCCACCAAAGCAGGACTAGGGTTTTACGCATCCTCGCGGCCCGAACCTTGATAAATGAACCGCGTGCTCTTTTAGATCCGCTCTTCTCTCAACCCCGCGCCCCGCAACCGCAGTAGGGATTCTTGTGATCCCATAGGTGTCGTTTCCCACTGACATCACCTCTTCCCATTGCAAGATAAATAGATCAAGTTGGACAACCAAAACCCAAATATTAGAGAAGAAATACGAGGCTATAAGCAATCATGCATATAAGAGATAAAAGAAACTCAAATAACTTTCATGGGTATAAAAAGATATAACTGATCATAAACTCAAAGTTCATCCGATCCCAATAAACACACCGCAAAAAGTGTTACATCATATGGATCTCCAAGAGACCATTTTATTGAGAATTCAGCGAGAGTGAAAAGGCCATCTAGCTACTAACTATGGACCCGAAGGTCTACAAAAAACTAGTCACGCATCATCGAATAGGCACCAATCGAGGTGGTGAACCCCATCCGAGATGGTGTCTAGATTGGATCAGGTGGTTCTGGACTCTTCAAGCGGCCGGATGAATATTTAAATCGACTCCCCAAGGGTTTTGGCAATATTGGGGTATTTATAGAGCAAAGAGGCGGTCAGGGGGCACCGAGGTGGGCACAACCCACTAGGGTGCGCTGGGCCTCTGGCACCTCCCCAGTGGGTTGTGCCCTCCTTGAGGCACCCCCGGCGCAGCAGGGGCCCATTATGTTCATACGGTCCAAAAATCTTTGTGAAGTATCGTTGCATTTGGACTCCGTCGGATATTGATTTCTGAGATGTAAAAACATGCGAGAAAACAACAGCGGCACTTGGAACTATGTCAATAGGTTAGTACAAAAATGATATAAAATGATTATAAAACATCCAAGATTGATAACATAACAACATGGAACAGTCAAAAATTATAGATACGTTGGAAACGTATCAGCATCCCCAAGCTGAACTCCTACTCGTCCTCGAGCAGGTAAGTGATAAAAATATAAATTTTGATGTGGAATGCTGCCTATCATGTCATATCATATTCTTTTCTTTATAGCATGGACAATTGGACTTCTAGTGATTCAAAGAATTAGTCTAGCTTTACCATGATAATTTAGATACTCAAGCTTATCAACAAGCAACCATGTATTTCAAAATATCAACACTAAAATAAGTTATCCCTAGCCCATCATTGTCGCGGGATGTCCGAGGCCACCTATGGGACCGGGTGGTCCCTTGCTGGTTCGGCAGGCGGACGTCTCGTTGCACAAAGAGCAGATCAGCGGATGGCAGCATGGCAGAGAGCACACAAGCAATTTACACAGGTTAAGACGTAGAGGGGTAAGACCCTACTCCTGCTTTGGTGGATTGATGGTGGAATAAGTGTGGTGATGCGTAGTACACTTGCCCGACGGGGTTTGCCTCGGGGCTCTAGCGACTACGCGCGTATGGTGGCCTGGGTTCATCAACTTTTCAACCTTCTAACCCCTCCTATGAGTGCCACGGGCCTCCTTTTATATATTAAAGGGGCCACCAAAGTGGCAAAGTGGTCATTATCCACTGATATGATAGCAAACGGTGCTATCATACCTAACTCTGCGGGCTGAATGGGTGCATTAAATGCGCCGCTTAGTGTCACATCACTGGTTGCCCGGCAAGGCCTGCCGGGCTATCTTGCCAGCTCTGCGCCTGTTCCCTTGACACGTCGGAGGACGGGTGTCATATGTGGGTTTCTTCTGTAGGAAATGGCTACCATGTGGCGAATGAATGCCACTTAATCACCTTGTGGCTTGACACCGCACTGATTGACGATGTGAGTCGTGTTTGAGTGGTTGGCGAGGTGGTTCAACCCCCGCGAACCCCGGCACGCTCTGCCGAGGAGTCTTGGTTGCTTGCTTTCGTTGGTGGCCCCGCCCCTTGCCGGGCTCGCCTGCCCGGCAAGGGAGGCCCTTCTCTTGCTGATATCTTGCTCTTCTGGTTTGATCTTCGTCCCTGTGAGCTACATGTTGGGTCTTCAAATCTCTTGGTTCTTTAATACTCTTGCTCAAGCTGGTGCTTCAACCTTGATCTTGTGCCTGTGCACAGTTGGGCAACAAACCCAGGGTTTGTTGCACCGACATTAGCCCTCGGGCCTTGTCGGTGTGGAACGACACCTATGGGATCACAAGAATCCATACTACGGTTGCCGGGGCGCGGGGTTGAGAGAAGAGCAGGATTAGTAACCAGCACGAGGATCGTTTACCCGAGTTCGGACGCGAGGATGCGTAAAACCCTAGTCCTGCTTTGGTGGGTGTATTTCGAGAGAGTTCTTGAGCTCTCGAACTAGGCTGTGGTGAGTGTGTGGTTGAAAGAGCTGAATCCTTATCGATTATGCCATGGGCCTCCTTTTATAGTCGAAAGGGCTTCCACGGTGGCACAATTGTGGTGGAAAGGTGCACACTGCTATGAGCTTATCGCTTGTATTACAGGACAAGACGCATATAATGCGTAGCTTAGGTGTCCTCTTGCTTTATTGGGGACGAGGGTGAGGCCCTTCCTGTCCATCGCCGCTCCTCCTTGCTTCGACACACGCCCTGGCTAGTGACGCATGCGGCGCCATGTAGGCAGGCAGGCAGCTGAGGTGGCGTGGTGGTGGAGCCTCCACGAAGATCTGCATGCCGCCACGCACGCGCTTGATGAGTTGGCCTGGGAGCTGCATGTTGCCATGCAGGTGCCCGCCCAGCTGGTTGGGCTGGCAGCTGCATGTGAACGACGATGGAAACTTGGTTGGCGCGGGCCTGGCGGTGGCCCCATTAGCGTCCTTGGTGAGGGCCTTGCCGTGTGGCCCGGCAAGGGTCTTGCCGTGGCGCACTGTCGTCCCCAGAAAGGACCTTGCCGGGGGTCTGGTGGCCTTCCTCGGCAAGGATCTTGCCGAGGATCGTCGTCTTCTAAGCCTCATCTGATCTTTAGTGTTCCTTGTCTTCACAAAGATGTGCATGCCACCATGGAGGTGCCTCCCAAGCCCTAGCCCAACATGATGTTGGAGACCGTGGCCTCTAGGGTGGCTCGCTCTGTTGGTGTTGTGCAAGCTACCCCGGGAAGGGTCTTGCCAAGGGAACCTACTTCATCCCTCTGCTCTTTGTGGTCTTGTCCTTGGCGTACCTCTGATTATCTTGGGCTTTTGTCTTACCTTGGATCACCTCCCCTGTGCAGCTTGGTGTGACCGTGGTTGCGGCTCCATTGCCCGCACCTTTGGTAAAGGGTACAAAGTCGCCCCTCTTTTGTACACCGACAGGAGCCCCCGAGCCTGGGCCACACATAAGCGCGACACGTTGTTGGGATAGGCCCAAAAGCGGTCTTGTGGCAAAGCGGTAGGCGGTTTTACAGCGGTAAAACTTTTTCAGACGTTGCGCTTCCCACGACCAGGCAGCGGCGGCGTGGCGTGGAGAATGGCAGGCGTGACGTGGGCGGCATGCATCGGGCGGTTCCTGCAAGCATGCATCACATCATGGTAAAGAGACGGCTCGCGCCTTCCCCATAAAAAGAGGGAGCGTGGATGCGCGGCTCATTTATCGCGCGGGGTCGGGTCGCGGTCTTCAAGGCATCCACACCCCATGATCACGGGGTGGGGAGAGGTCGCCTCACCTGTCCCCTCAATTCTGCACATTCACCATATGTCCTCCATGCGCTTGGGGGGGCAAGTGGTGGAGGCGGGAAACCGCGCTCGGGGGGCAGGCGGTGGAGGCGGGAAACCGGGCCGTCACTGGTTGGGGCAGCGGGTCGGTCCCGATTCCCTGCGCCTCTGGTGGCTGGATTGGCTGAGCGGGGCGGCCGAGCCCCGACCCCGACCCTTTATAAGGAGGGGGGAGGTGGGATGGCATCCCGCACTCTTCTGCCATCCATCTCCTCTCGCTTCTGCTTCTTCCTTTCACTCGCGATGGAGAAAGGGAATCCTGGTCCCTCGACGGTGGCGGCGAGGGTCACCGCTCGACAGCGCGTCCCTCCCCCTCTTGAGCCCGTGGTGGTGAAGCCGGCCGCGAGGGGAAGGGGGAGGGGGCGAGGCCGTGGGCGAGGCCGGGGCAGAGGTCGTAGTGCTCGGGGAAGAGGAGGACAGGTCGGCGCGCCGGCTTCGCCCCCTCCAATGATGCATTTTCTGATGGAAGGCCACGTTGGAGATCAGCCTCGCGAATTCTTCATCAGGCTACGCTGGCCTCCGCATCGTTGTCTTCGTCTTCCCGCCCCGTTTGCTCGCGAGATGGAGCATGACGCGCCCCAATCCCTCAGGTTGCACATGAGGGGCTATGGGAATGGGGGCACGCGGGTCGACGTCGACTTCTCGGCTCCTCGGGTCATGTACCTCCGTCATGGGTGGAAGATGTTCGCTCGCATCCACAGCCTGACGGCGGGGCTCGTCCTCTACTTCAAATAAATGGAGGACGGCCTGCTCTCCGTCAAGGTCTTCGGACACTTCGGGACTCGCTTGAAGTGCTGCGTGGAGAGCTCCTTCGACGGAGATTTCGACGATGGAAGCTCTTCCTCGAGCGAGTGTGATGAGGAGGACAGCGGGGCAGATGACAGGGATGAGTTGGACTAGGCGTCGGACGCCCCGCGCTTGGGCAGGTGCGGCAGGAGCAGCATCTGCACCTGGCCGCTCCTCCGGCAGAGTTTCGCCGGGGGTAGGGCCAGCTCCTTGAACTTCTCGGGGCCGTCTCCTTGGTAATTTGGCGTCGAGAGGATGCGGAAGAGGAAGAGGCGGAAGGCGGTAAGGCCGTCAACTTCGGAGTACACGAACGCAAGCGCCTTCATCGCGTATTGCCGGTCCTGCCGCCTCGTCTTCCAGCTCCTTTCCTGCCACCGTCATCACCGGCCCACCCGTAGGTGGCCACCGACGTGTTATCTTGGTGCTTTCTGCTGCTCGTAGCTTGCCTAGGTGCCCCTTTTTCCCTTTCGCCTCCTTGACCTGCCTCCTAAGGAGAAGGACAAGAAAGGGATTACGGGCATCTTATCTCTTTTTTAATCTGTAAGCCTTCGGGCCTTGTTAAATTTAAAGCTTGTAATCCCCCTTATTCATGTTTTTCATTCCGTACGGACTGTACCTGTGTGGGATATTTTTAATGAAAAAGGGATGTTTGCCGGGTTTTTCGTTCATGGGTAGACCCCGCAACGAGGAGCGAATCCTTCTTACAATTTAAGATAAACGTTTTCCGCCCGGCAACAGGCCTTGCCGTCCCCCCACTTCGCCCGACCATTCTCGTGCCCTTGGCGGAGGCACGGATGAAGCGGGCTTAGACTCCTCGTTCTACTTCCTTGCCACCACGACTACAACCAAATCTGGGCCCAGGAGATGATCCTTGGGTATAGAAAAGGGGAGCACGGTGGCCTAGAAATAAAATGAGTTTCACACATCCCGGTTCCGTCCGAAATGCATGACAGAGGATGAAAGACTTATCTGGATCTGCAGCCCCAGGCAACCTTGTCTTTCCGTGGTTGGATCCTTGTGCTTGCAACCCCCGGCAACTCTGGTTTGCCGGGGTCGGGACGCCGGTCCATTTCCTTTCTTCCTAGTAGCTCAGTAGAAGTGCTCATGTGCCCTGCGAACCTAAGGAGGACAGAAAAGAAACAGATAGACGCACACTCGACCTCTAGGCTAGGGGTTAGTCGCCGCTAAGCACTATCAACCCCTAACAAAGGAAGAGACTCGACCTAGCATGCATGCTATAACTTAGGGCACTAGTGCTTCATTTATTTATGCTCAGGGTCTGTGCCTGGCTTTGTATGAAGGGTTACATGCCTTGCTGGCAAAGCTTGTACAAAAGGTGGCTTGCCGGGAGGCCCAGCAAGCCGCGTCTTCTGAGTAAAACTTAAGAAGATGCCCAATGTTCCGGAGTTGCTCCTTTGGGACAGCATCTTGATCTCGAAGCGGACTGCGGGCACAGTGACTCACATTACCCGATAAGGGCTGAGGAGTCCCGGACTAGGGGGTGTCGGATAGCGGACTATCATCACGGCGGACTCTGGACTATGAAGATACAAGATTGAAGACTTCGTCCCGTGTCCGGATGGGACTTTCCTTGGCGTGGAAGGCAAGCTTGGTGATACGGATATGTAGATCTCCTACCATTGTAACTGACTCTGCGTAACCCTAACCTATCCGGTGTCTATATAAACTGGAGGGTTTTAGTCCGTAGGACGAACATGAATCATACCATAAGCTAGCTTCTAGGGTTTAGCCTCCTTGATCTCGTGGTAGATCTACTCTTGTACTACCCATATCATCAATATTAATCAAGCAGGAGTAGGGTATTACCTCCATCGAGAGGGTCCGAACCTGGGTAAAAACATCGTGTCCCTTGTCTCCTGTTACCATCCGCCTAGAGCGCCTGATTCGGGACCCCTACCGAGATCCGCGGTTTTGACACCGACATTGGTGCTTTCATTGAGAGTTCCTTTGTGCGTGTTAGCCATCAGGCGGGATGCCTCATCTCGTCTTTAGAGGCGATACCATCGCCAAAGTAGCCTTGGCCACTGGTCGACTCTTGACTGGCGCTTTTCTCATGACCGCTAGATTCGGCCGGCAGCGGCGATGACCTCTCGAGTCATCAAAACCAATCTCCATGTTAGTTCGGAACTTGCCGAACAGTTAGATCCGATCGAGCTCTCCTCCATAAACGAGCTCTCGGATCGCATCGCCGCCCTGGGAGTCGCCACAGATTACGACCTGATCGGGCCTAAAACCGATCTGAGAGAGATCAACTCTCCCCAGGCTACCCATCATGTTGCTGTGATAGAGGAACAATGCTGTGACGCCCCAAGACCGGAGCTTCAGTTGCCTTCCAGGGTTTCCGGGTTTCGCCGTGTGTTTCTTCTGTGCCTGCCCTTTTATTTTTGCATTGCATCATGTCATCATGCCATCCTATCATTATTTTTTAAAACTCAACTAAATAAATTGCATGGATCTTCGGTCCATTTAAATCGAGGAAGGGTGACTTCTCTTTATAACATACCCTCCCAATATTATTAGGGAGCTATAATAAATATTCCATTGTTTTGGAATCACCATAACCCACTTGCAAAATAAATCCCATGCCTTTTCTGCTCCGAGTTGACCTCAAAACCTTGCTAATATTATTTCATCATTTCCGGAGCTCCACCAAAAATCTCAACATTTTTGGACACTTCTAAAACCTGATCTAGTTCAAACCATTTGAATTAAATTCAAATAAGTTTGAATTTAAATCTTGCATTCGTGCCTCTTTTTCTATTTTTCCTGGATCGAGCATATTTTTATGAGTCCGGAAAAATTATCCGTGTGTCCAAATTCTTTCCCTAACCCCCCCCCCCCTCTTTTTCCTTCTCTATATTTCTTTTCTGCTTAAGAGTTTAGTGAGAGAGAGAGAGCCAGCCCAGCCAGACCTCTGGCCATTTCCTCTCAATGAGCAGCCGCCCAGCCCACCTAAACCCAGCTCCTAAACCTAGCCCGACCCTCCTCCTCCGCATCTCTCTCCCTCTCGTCACCCGCCGCCACCACGCACGCCCGCTGCCGGAAGGGCAACGCCCGATCCCATCTCCTTCCTCTCGCTCGAACCCCTCCTCCTCTCGATCCCTTTTTCCCTTCGTTTCTCCTCCCCTGCGCGATTCCATCTCCCTCCTCTCGATCCTTCCTCCCTCATCCCCTCGCAGCCTCTCTTCTCCTTCCCAGCGTCCCCATCGCCACCGCCGCCCGTCGGCGACCTCCGGAGGGCCACCCAGCGCCCGAACCCTCCTCTCGCTCGTCGCCCCGCCTCGAGGTCCTCCCCTGCCGCCCGCGTCATTCGTGGCGTCGGCCGAACCTCCAGCGCCCGCCGCCTCGTCCCGTCCTCGTCGCCTTGCTCCTCGCAGCGCCCTGCCCGGCTTCGGCCTCCTCCCGAGCTTCGCGCCGTCGCCTCCTCCGCACCGAGCCAGGAGTGGTGCTCCCTGCGCCGGTCCCCTCGCCCTGCCGCCTCCTCCGTTGGTGGCGACCACCGGGAAACTCCACAAGGAGCCGGAGTCCCTGCCTCCACAACCACCGAACCAGACGTCGGGGCCATCTTGAGATTTTCGCCAAGTACCAGGTCAACGAGGACCGCCAAGTTCCACTACCGATGAACGTTTTGGACCGCCAAGTTCGACTCACGATCCTCGAGACCATCGTGTTGCACGCCAACATGAGTCACGACCACGGACGGCTACCTGCGGATGGATTTCGTCAAGTTCAACGACGACCGTGAAGCACATGGGAACATCAAGTTCCTCTCCCAGCGTGTCGACTACCATCGCGAGACCGCAAGTACCACGACAACCCGAAGGGTTCGGACCCGTCAAGTACCTCTTGAAAATGAGCGTGAACCTCTACTTCCACTACCGTCGGTCCGTGAGCGACTACTTCCCTCTACGAAACGCGAACCATCCCGTTTGAGCGATCCGAAGGTATAATCCGAGACGACCGCGATGAGATGCCCTTGCATGTATGTGATGCACGATATGTTTGCACCGTGTTCGAATTGTCCTTGCGATGCCCCTCTTTTGCCATGCCATCGTTCCGTGGAAACCCGGTACCCGGGATCACCCCACCTTGCATGACTCGCTTCCGTCACGCTTTCCTTTGTACCGATATCTCAATCGAGTTATCGGAACCGATGTGTTGCCGTGGCACCATTTTCGGATTCGTTGCCGTGGCACCTTTCATCCACCACGGTGACATAATGCCTCGTAACATGCTCATGTTAACATTTTTATAAAAAAATTGCATAAACTTGCACATGTCATCCGCATCATGATAACAACATTAGAAATGTTTAAAATTGTTGTTTGCATTAATTTGCTTAAATGCCATGCTAAAATGATTTATTTCATAACTAAATAACCGTAACTCGGATTTAAATAAATTATATATGTAAATGGGGTAGAAAAATGCCTAGTTTAACATGGTAGCATTACTTTGCATGTTTAACAACTCTAAAATATGCTTTAGGTCAGATCAGTACCGAATCCATAATTTGCATATGGGGATTTTCGGAATTGTTGTTCGTTGTTTCCGGCCTCATTTAAACTTGCCTAGTTAGGTAGTTTTGTTGTGCTTCACCTCTTGCCATGTTTAATAACATTTAATACTGTTGAGTACCTAACCGAGAGAGAACTAAATAAGTGATGTGGTGTTCCGTCAATATGCAACTCGTTGCATATTGAGCTCCACTTAACTTGTAGTGTTGTTTGTGCATATTGCCATGCCATGCCTCATTAAACCGGACATGCATCATATTTGTTTGTGCATCATGCCATGTTTATGATTGTGTGTTTACTATGTTGTTTGCTTCTTTCCGGGTTGCTCCTCTCGTTAGCTTCGGTTCCGTTCCGGAGTTGTGAGGATTCGTTCGACTACGTCCGTTTGTCTTCTTCATGGATTCGTTCTTCTTCCTTGCGGGATTTCAGGCAAGATGACCATACCCTCGAAATCACTACTATCTTTGCTTGCTAGTTGCTCGCTCTTTTGCTATGCCTATGCTACGATGCCTAACACTTGCTTATCATGCCTCCTTTATTGCCATGTCAAGCCCCTAACCATCCTTTCCTAGCAAACCGTTGTTTGGCTATGTTACCGCTTTGCTCAGCCCCTCTTATAAGCGTTGTTAGTTGCGGTGAAGATGAAGTTTGTTCCTTGTTGGAACATGGAGATGTTGTTCCTTGTTGGAACATGTTTACTTGTTGGGATATCACAATATATCATATATTATTAATGCATCTATACACTTGGTAAAGGGTGGAAGGCTCGGCCTTATGCCTGGTGTTTTGTTCCACTCTTGCCGACTTAGTTTCCGTCATACCGGTGTTATGTTCCCGGATTTTGCGTTCCTAACGCGGTCGGGTGCTTTATGGGACCCCTTGACGGTTCGCTTTGAATAAGACTTTTCCAAAGAAGGCCCAACATTGGTTTTACCATTTGCCTCACCTATGCCCTTTTTCCCTTGGGTTTCGGAGCCCGAGGGTCATCTTTATTTTAGCCCCGGGCGGTGCTCCTTCAGTGTTGGTCCGAACCGAAGCAGATCTTGGGGCCACCAGGGGCAACTCGAGGGCTGGTTTTACTCGTGGGCTGACTTATCCGGTGTGCCACGAGACCGAGGTACGATGCGACTCCTATCAGGATTTGTCGGCACATCCGGGCGCTTTTGCTGGTCTTGTTTTATTGCTGTGAAATGTCTTGTAGCCGGGATTCCGAGACTGATCGGGTCTTCCGGGAGAAGGAATATCGCCGTTGATCGCGAGAGCTTATCATGGGCTAAGTTGGGACACCCTGCAGGGTTTGAACTTTCGAAAGCCGTGCCAGCGGTTATGTGGCAGATGGGAATTTGTTAATGTCGGTTGTAGAAAACCCGAAGTTGATCTTAATTAAAATACACCAACGGCGTGTGTAACTGTGATGGTCTCTTCTCGGCGGAGTCCGGGAAGTGAACACGGTGTTGGAGTTATGCTTAGCGTGGGTTGTTTTAGGATCACTTCTTGATCATAGTTGTTCGACCGTGCTTTTGCTTCTCTTCTCGCTCTCTTTTGCGTATGTAGCCACCCTACATGCTAGTCGCTTGCTGCAGCTCCACCTCACTACCCTGCCCTACCTTTAAGCTTAAATAGTCTTGATCTCGCGGGTGTGAGATTGCTGAGTCCCCGTGACTCACAGATACTTCCAAAACCAGTTTGCAGGTGCCAATGAAACCGTGCAGGCGTCGCACCCGAGCTCAAGGAGGAGCTCGATGAAGACTTTGTGCATTGTGTTGTTTCGTTTCAGCTAATCAGTAGTGGAGCCCAGTTGGGACGATCGGGATCTGTAGCATTTGGGGTAGTCTTCTTTTATTTTGGTTCCGTAGTCGGACCTTGATTGTACTGTATGATGTAATGTTTTACTCATGTATTGTGTGAAGTGGCGATTGTAAGCCAACTATGTATCTCTTTCCTTATTTATTACATGGGTTGTGTGAAGATTACCTCACTTGCGACATTGCTTTCAATGCGGTTATGCCTCTAAGTCGTGCTTCGACACGTGGGAGATATAGCCGCATCGAGGCGTTACAAGTTGGTATCAGAGCCTTCCCCGACTTAGGAGCCCCCTACTTGATTGTTTGCTGACGTTGTTGAGTCTAGAACGGAAAAATGTTTTGAGTCTTAGGATTATATATATCGGAGAGTAGGATTCTTTTTACTCCTCAGTCCCTTCGTCGCTCTGGTGAGGTATCCTGACGTAGAGTTTTGTCTTTTCTCTCCTCAAATTTCACTAAAATTTTTTTAGGATCACGTGGGTATCTTGGAATCGTTCCGATGGTTTTGTGACGAGAACATTGTTCTTGGTGCCTCCTGTCATTTAGGGGTTGTGGCAGTGTCCCGGGGAGTTGAGCTCTGAGGTGTTGTCGTCACATTTTTATCGTTGCTTGATTACGGAATACGAGTTTTTACCGACATCGAAATCTCTTTTGTGCGATTGTTGGTGAGATAACCACGATAGCCCGATCTTTGTGGCGAAAAGGGAGTATTGCCATGACTTGTATAACGGATGTTTTTCAAGGTCGAGGTACACGATTTCCGAAGGTTTCTCGGTTATGTGTTGACGGATGGATACAATTTGGATCTAGGTATTGTTAGTTTGGGTGATATATTTTGTGTCCCTGTATCCCCAACACCAGATTGCATAACCCGGAAAGTTTCGGGAGTTTATAGGTGGGAATTCAAGTATCTCGTGGGATATCTTTCCAACACACACATGATACGATATGGGATCTATCATATGTTTGTTTACGGCTTATTATGCAAGCCACTCCTTTGTTTTGTTTTAAGTTGTGGTATTCGAGTTGCTTCAATGTCAAGTGTTGATTCCATACCTTATTCTAAATGTGTTCTCATATTTCTATGTGAATACTAATCCTTCTTGATCATCGAGGTCGTCATGTTAATTCTTTTCCCAACGGCGTGCTTCTCTTCAAGTGGATCCGATCATTCCAACATTCGCAAGATCAATTCTAAGCTTTTTCTCAACGGTGTTCGTTTCATCCGACCCAAGTTGTTTTGATTTCCCGCCCTCCCACCCTTTTTCTTCAAGGACTCAGATTTCTTAATCAAGTATCCATTTTATTGAGTAAAGTTTCTTCATTCTTTTCCTTTAATGTTTTATCCGGTGATTTCTCATGAAGGCGCTAAGGAAGCCTTAACCTTATCATTGTTCCATTCTAATTTTCTTCTCCGGTGGATTTAAGTCAAGTTTTCGGTGTTGATCGTATTCTTTTCATCGTTTCTAATGCTTTCTCATGTCGGTTGCATCTCTTAATCATCCATTTCTCGCTATTCAATTGTTAGGAGTGTTGAAGATATCTCAGAAGATTCTAGTTTCCATTCTCAATTCACTCAAGTTCTTTTGAGGATGCTATCTCATTCAAACCATTTAATTCTACCGGTGCAATATCTGTTTCAAACAATTGTTCAACGGTGGTTCTTTTGAGTGGGCCCTAACCCACAGGTCTTTTCCCAGGATCTCTCCTAAATCTTGCTCCATTCTCTTCAAGATTCATGGTTCTAGTTTGATGCCATCCTCTCATAATTATTTTCGATTGTGAGAATCCTTTTAACCCACCGGAGCATTTCAGAGTCTTTCGGTTTGATTCTTGAGCCCATCATCTCAGAATTATTCATTCAAGCGTTCAACTCTTGTTTTCCAAATCTCACCGGTGCATCGTCGAAATATCCTCTAATCAGTTCATGATCTCTTCGTTCTAATGTATCTAAATTTTGTCAAGCATCTTTATTCGTTTTCCAATTCTTCCCGGTGAATTGTGCCTTTGCTATGTTCATTTTTAATTCTTACGGTGGTTCGTTCAAGAGTTCTCTTCCTTCGTTATCATATAGACTCATTCGTTCTTTCCAATCCTACCGGTGGTTCGTTGAAGACCTTCCCAAGTTTGCGCCATATCTATCTTAATCCTTTCTACGGGAATAAGTAGTATGCCAAATCCGTTGCTTATCATCAATCTATATTGGTGAAGGATCAGCATAATGTAATTCTTATTCTTGTTTCATCGAGTAAGTTCAATTCCTTATTCGGAGGTTCATCAAAATTCTTGGTTTCATTTGTTCATCTTTCTTTCCGGAGTTCCAAGTTTTCTCGGTTATATCATTTCAAAGCTTAATCTTATCACTGCAAGGCTTCACCTTGTGTTGTCAACTTCTCTTTCTTTTATCATCCTTTTGTTTACCGGAGTTCTTCGTGGAGGATCTACATGGTGCTTCCTCAAGGATTCTTTTCATTCTTCAATCGTTCTTCAAGATTTCACTTTCGGAGTTATGATCCGTCAAGCCATACTCAAAATTGAACATGGTGTTCAACACATGTTTTGTTTAGAGGAGTTCAAGCATTCTTCTTCTTGCATTTCGAAGTGCAATTCTCTCTATCTTATCATTTGAGGTGGTGTTATGTCATTCTCGACAATTTGAGTTCGTGTTTCATGATTCACATGTTGTCAAGAATGAGGTATTTTAAATCCATCAATCTCTTCATTGGAGTTATCTGGGGCTATATTTCACCTAAAGCTTTCCCTAAGGATTGTTGCTATTTATGGTGCTTATAAATGACCCAAGCTCTTCATTTGTCCTCCCGGTGATATAAGTTTCTCGCCTCCTTGTTGATATCAATCCAATCAATTGTTTCCGTTGGTGGCAGAAGCTCGCCTCATAATTTTGAGATGTTTACCATAAGCCCACAACAAGCTTGTGCTTTTCGTTGTTGGTTTTCCAACAACTCCGCTCTAACCTTCTTAGCAAGGATGCCTTCCAAATTCAATTGTGGTAGAAGTTGGCATTTTCTTCTCCATCCCTTTATCCGTAATCCATCTTCTATTCTTTCGTTCGGAAGCATTGTGATCTTGTGCTCTTCAATCATCATCTTGTTTTGTCAGGACCATGTCCTTTTCCTTGCTTATCGTTTTTAACCGGAGTGTGGTGTCTATCGTTCCTCTTTTAACCAGAGTGGTTTCAATATCTATGTTATCACTAAACCTCTTGGTTCTCGTCGTATCCCATGTTCCTCTTTTCTAACAGAGTGTTTTCAACCTTGTTCATCTTCGTTGTTTTCTTTCTTTCATTTTGTTCAACCTCTCGAGGTTCTTTGGTTTCACTCGTTTGTCGGAGAAGCTACTTTGTTTTACCTCTTCCTCTTCCGCTTTTAGCGGTGCCATCCTAGATCTCGGACGAGATCCTCTCGTAGTGGTGGAGTGTTGTGGCGCCCAAGACCGGAGCTTGATTGCCTTCGGGGTTTCCGGGTTTACGCCGTGTGTTTCTTACGTGCTCGCCCTTTTATTTTTGCATTGCATCATGTCATCATGCCATCCTATCATTATTTTTTAAAACTCAACTAAATAAATTGCATGGATCTTGGTCCATTTAAATCGAGGAAGGGTGACTTCTCTTTATAACATACCCTCCCAATATTATTAGGAGCTATAATAAATATTCCATTGTTTTGGAATCACCATAACCCACTTGCAAAATAAATCCCATGCCTTTTACGCTCCGAGTTGACCTCAAAACCTTGCTAATATTATTTCATCATTTTAGAGCTCCACCAAAAATCTCAACATTTTGGACACTTCTAAAACCTGATCTAGTTCAAACCATTTGAATTAAATTCAAATAAGTTTGAATTTAAATCTTGCATTCGTGCCTCTTTTTCTATTTTTCCTGGATCGAGCATATTTTTATGAGTCCGGGAAAATTATCCGTGTGTCCAAATTCTTTCCCTACCCCCCCCCCCTCTTTTTCCTTCTCTATATTTCTTTTCTGCTTAAGAGTTTAGTGAGAGAGAGAGAGCCAGCCCAGCCAGACCTCTGGCCATTTCCTCTCCAATGAGGCCGGCCCACCCACCTAAACCCAGCTCCTAAACCTAGCCCGACCCTCCTCCTCCGCATCTCTCTCCCTCTCGTCCTGCCCCCCGCCACACGCACGCCCGCACCCAGGCAGGGCCACGCCCCATCCCAGCTCCTTCCACTCGCTCGAACCCCCCTCCTCTCGATCCCTTTTTCCCTTCGTTCTCCTCCCTGCGCGATTCCATCTCCCTCCTCTCGATCCTTCCTCCCTCATCCCCTCGCAGCCTCTCTTCTCCTTCCCAGCGTCCCCATCGCCACCCTTGCCGTCGGCGACCTCCAGGAGGGCCACCCAGCGCCCGAACCCTCCTCTCGCTCGTCGCCCCGCCTCCAGGGGTCCTCCCCTGCCGCCCGCGTCATTCGTGGCGTCGGCCGGAACCTCCAGCGCCGCCCGCCTCGTCCCGTCCTCGTCGCCTTGCTCCTCCGCGGCGCCCTGCTGCCCAGCGCTCGGCCTCCTCCCGAGCTTCGCGCCGTCATCCTCCTCACCGAGCCAGGAGTGGTGCTCCCTGCGCCCGGTCCCTCGCCTGCCGCCTCCTCCGTTGGTGGCGACCACGAGGAGCTCCACAAGGAGCCGGAGTCCCCTGCCTCCACAACCACCGAACCAGACGTCGGGGCCATCTTGAGATTTTCGCCAAGTACCAGGTCAACGAGGACCGCCAAGTTCCACTACCGATGAGCGTTTTGGACCGCCAAGTTCGGCTCACGATCCTCGAGACCATCGTGTTGTTGCACGCCAACATGAGTACGACCACGGACGGCTACTGCGGATGGATTTCGTCAAGTTCAACGGCGACCCGTGAAGCACATGGGAACATCAAGTTCCTCTCCCAACGTGTCGACTACCATCGCGAGACCGCAAGTACCACGACAACCCGAAGGGGTTCGGACCCGTCAAGTACCTCTTGAAAATGAGCGTGAACCTCTACTTCCCACTACCGTCGGTCCGTGAGCGACTACTTCCCTCTGAAAGCGAACCATCCCGTTTGAACGATCCGAAGGTATAATCCGAGACGACCGCGATGAGATGCCCTTGCATGTATGTGATGCACGATATGTTTGCACCGTGTTCGAATTGTCCTTGCAATGCCCCTCTTTTGCCATGCCATCGTTCCGTGGAAACCCGGTACCCGGGATCACCCCACCTTGCATGACTCGCTTCCGTCACGCTTTCCTTTGTACCGATATCTCAATCGAGTTATCGGAACCGATGTGTTGCCGTGGCACCATTTTCGGATTCGTTGCCGTGGCACCCCTTTCATCCACCACGGTGACATAATGCCTCGTAACATGCTCATGTTAACATTTTTATAAAAAAATTGCATAAACTTGCACATGTCATCCGCATCATGATAACAACATTAGAAATGTTTAAAATTGTTGTTTGCATTAATTTGCTTAAATGCCATGCTAAAATGATTTATTTCATAACTAAATAACCGTAACTTTCAGATTTAAATAAATTATATATGTAAATGGGGTAGAAAAATGCCTAGTTTAACATGGTAGCATTACTTTTGCATGTTTAACAACTCTAAAATATGCTTTAGGTCAGATCAGTACCGAATCCATAATTTGCATATGGGGATTTTCCGGAATTGTTGTTCGTTGTTTCCGGCCTCATTTAAACTTGCCTAGTTAGGTAGTTTTGTTGTGCTTCACCTCTTGCCATGTTTAATAACATTTAATACTGTTGAGTACCTAACCGAGAGAGAACTAAATAAGTGATGTGGTGTTCCGTCAATATGCAACTCGTTGCATATTGAGCTCCACTTAACTTGTAGTGTTGTTTGTGCATATTGCCATGCCATGCCTCATTAAACCAGACATGCATCATATTTGTTTGTGCATCATGCCATGTTTATGATTGTGTGTTTACTATGTTGTTTGCTTCTTTCCGGGTTGCTCCTCTCGTTAGCTTCGGTTCCGTTCGGAGTTGTGAGGATTCGTTCGACCACGTCCGTTTGTCTTCTTCATGGATTCGTTCTTCTTCCTTGCGGATTTCAGGCAAGATGACCATACCCTCGAAATCACTACTATCTTTGCTTGCTAGTTGCTCGCTCTTTTGCTATGCCTATGCTACGATGCCTAACACTTGCTTATCATGCCTCCTTTATTGCCATGTCAAGCCCCTAACCATCCTTTCCTAGCAAACCGTTGTTTGGCTATGTTACCGCTTTGCTCAGCCCCTCTTATAGCGTTGTTAGTTGCAGGTGAAGATGAAGTTTGTTCCTTGTTGGAACATGGAGATGTTGTTCCTTGTTGGAACATGTTTACTTGTTGGGATATCACAATATATCATATATTATTAATGCATCTATACACTTGGTAAAGGGTGGAAGGCTCGACCTTATGCCTGGTGTTTTGTTCCACTCTTGCCGCCCTAGTTTCCGTCATACCGGTGTTATGTTCCCAGTTTTGCGTCCCTAACGGTCGGGTGATTTATGGGACCCCTTGACGGTTCGCTTTGAATAAGACTTTTCCAAAGAAGGCCCAACATTGGTTTTACCATTTGCCTCACCTATGCCCTTTTTCCTTGGGTTTAGGAGCCCGAGGGTCATCTTTATTTTAGCCCCCGGCCGGTGCTCCTTCAGTGTTGGTCGAACCGAAAGCAGATGCTTGGGGCCACCACGGGCAACTCGAGGGCTGGTTTTACTCGTAGGCTGACTTATCCGGTGTGCCACGAGACCGAGTGCGTCGACTCCTATCAGGATTTGTCGGCACATCCGGGCGGCTTCTTTGGTCTTGTTTTATTGCTGTGAAATGTCTTGTAGCCGGATTCCGAGACTGATCGGGTCTTCCGGGAGAAGGAATATCCTTCGTTGATCGCGAGAGCTTATCATGGGCTAAGTTGGGACACCCTGCAGGGTTTGAACTTTCGAAAGCCGTGCCCGCGGTTATGTGGCAGATGGGAATTTGTTAATGTCGGTTGTAGAAAACCCGAAGTTGATCTTAATTAAAATACACCAACGCGTGTGTAACCGTGATGGTCTCTTCTCGGAGTCCGGGAAGTGAACACGATGTTGGAGTTATGCTTAGCGTGGGTTGTTTTAGGATCACTTCTTGATCATAGTTGTTCGACCGTGCTTTGCTTCTCTTCTCGCTCTCTTTTGCGTATGTAGCCACCCTACATGCTAGTCGCTTCTTGCAGCTCCACCTCACTACCCTGCCCTACCTTTAAGCTTAAATAGTCTTGATCTGTGGTGTGAGATTCTTTGAGTCCCCGTGACTCACAGATACTTCAAAACCAGTTTGCGGTGCCAATGAAACCGTGCAGGCGTGACCTGAGCTCAAGGAGGAGCTTCGATGAAGACTTTGTGCATTGTGTTGTTTCGTTTCAGGTGATCAGTAGTGGAGCCAGTTGGGACGATCGGGGATCTGTGTAGCATTTGGGGTAGTCTTCTTTTATTTTGGTTCCGTAGTCGGACCTTGATTGTACCTGTATGATGTAATGTTTTACTCATGTATTGTGTGAAGTGGCGATTGTAAGCCAACTATGTATCTCTTTCCCTTATTTATTACATGGGTTGTGTGAAGATTACCTCACTTGCGACATTGCTTTCAATGCGGTTATGCCTCTAAGTCGTGCTTCGACACGTGGGAGATATAGCCGCATCGAGGGCGTTTCAAATGCGGCGACTCTTCTTCTACCTTAAGGACTAGCTACGTTCGGATTCCCGATCCCCCCATGCCAGATTCCCGCGGAGGGACGGATGTCGATCAAGCCCTGAACTTAAAGTCAGGGGGCGGGTTGGACTCATTGGATAACGCTCAAAAATACAAACTTCCGAGTTCAGAAACTTCTCGGCCCCTGAGTCCTAAATTGGACGGGGTTCCGGATCTAGTTCCACCCGCCCACCCAAACATTAGCGATCTCTCTCGAATTCGGCAAGAGCCCACTTGAAGCGATTACATCATTACTGGGCTAGATTCCTCCTGGTTATGAACAGGATAAAGGACTGCCGAGAGGAGGACGCAATCCCAATTTTCTGCAATAAATTGCACGGACAAAGGAATCCTAAACGCCATGAGTCATCGCGAAATTACACGCTTTGCTGACTTGGTGACCATAGTACAAAAGTACTGTGCGATGGAGAGCGCCTGGAAAACCGAAAGTAAATTTTGGGATAATCCGGCCCCGAATACATCCCTAGTCTGAAATAAAAGGCTGCGTCATTATCAAGCACCTGGGTCAAATACCAAAAAACCAAAACCCCCTAAAGGGTACGGAACCGTACTGGAGGGATGGCTAAACAGACCTTGCAAAATTCATAGCACAGAGGGCGCCACTCCAACTCACAGCCTTCGAGCATGTTGGATACTACGGCAGGTGGCCAAAAGTGGCGAAGAGCTTCTAGCTTCAGAATCTCAGCCCAGCAACACCAGTACGGTGTTAACAGTCTTTGAGACTTTCGCATCAAATAACATGCGAAAACGAACACTCCGCAACCTTGCCGAAGTCTACCAAGCAGCAAAAATAAATCCATTGAGTGACACGACTATTACCTTTAATGCCAGTGACGAACCTAAATTCCGAACAGCCCGAGCACCAACCGCATTGGTTCTCAGTCCGATAGTGGACGGCTTTCGCCTTACTAAGGTACTCATGGATGGCGGCAGCGGACTAAACCTCATCTATGAGGAAACCCTTCGAAAAATGGAAATAGACTGGAACCGCATTGAGCGAAGCAGCACAACCTTTAGAGGAATTATCCCTAGCCGGGAAGCATGCTGCCGCAGGGAAAAATTACACTGGACGTAGTGTTCGGCTCGCCGGACAATTACAGGTCCGAGGAGGTCACATTTCAAGTGGCCCCGTTCAACAGCGGATATCATGCTTTATTAGGACGAGAGGCGTTCACAATCTTTCAAGCTATACCCCATTATGGGTACATGAAGCTTAAAATGCCCGGACCTAACGGAATCATCACTCTAGCTAGTGATCCGAACATAGCACTCAGCGCCCGAAAACAAGACAGCCGCACTAGCCCTCAAGGCACTATCAAAGCCCTAGCGGCCGAGGAACTCACCGCGATCGCTCCATGGTGAACAGAGGGACGATGTGATACTTGATAAAAGATCCAAGTCCACCTCTTTTAAACCAGCGGATGAAATAGTCAAATTCCAAGTCCACCCAACGGACCCTACAAAGACGGCCTCCATTGGGGCACAACTAAACCCTGACGTTGACGCTGCACTACGAGAATTTCTATGAGAAAACTGGGACATCTTTGCCTGGCACCCTTCAGACATGCCAGGAATCCCACGTCGGCTAGCCGAGCACAGCCTAAATATCCTAAAAGGATTCAAGCCAGTCAAACAGGCTCTTCGGCGCTTTTCCGAACCCAAGAGAAAGGCCATGGGAGAGGAGCTAGTCAAACTTTTGGAAGCCGGATTCATCAGAGATATAAAACATCCGGACTGGCTAGCAAACCTGGTGATGGTAGCAAAGAAGGATAAATCCTGGCGCCTATGTGTTGATTTCAAAGACCTTAATAAGGCTTGCCCAAAGGATCCCTTCCCCCTCCCTCGAATTGATCAAATCATTGGCGCTTCTGATGAGACCACGACTCATTGTGCTTCCTTGGCGCGTACTCCGGCTACCACCAAATCAAGATGGCGAGCAGACCAAGCTGCAACAGCATTCATCACTCCATACGGCCCGTTTGCTTCAACACAATGCCCTTTGGGCTCAAAAGCGCCGGTGCAACATATCAGCGCATGATTCGGACATGTGCAGCAAACCAGATCGGCAAAGCGGTGGAAGCATATGTAGATGGCGTGGTCGTCAAAACCAAGCACGGCGAAACTCTAGTAGGCGACTTGAGGCTCACATTCGACAATCTTGAAAATATGACATCAAGCTCAATCCGGAAAATGCGTCTTGGCGTTCCAGCAGGAAAGCTCCTGGGCTTCATAGTGTCCGGTAGAGGACTAGAAGCAAACCCAGCCAAGATTCGAGCTCTGACACAATTGGATATTCCAAAAGACCTCAAACAAATACAAAAATTGGCGGGATGCGTGGCGGCTCTAAGCCGCTTTATCTCCCGTTTAGGAGAAAAGGCATTACCTCTTTACCGCCTCCTCCGCCAAGAACACTTGAGTGGGCCGGATGCACGGGTCGGACTTCGAAGAAATAAAGGCCATTTGGCAACAAATCCGGTCTGGCGCGCATAGCGTAGGCGAACCAATGCTATTATATATCGCCGCAACACATCAAGATGTCAGCGCGGTGCTCGTTGTCGAGCGAGAAGCGGACGGACACGGTTCCCTATTCAAAACCGGTTTATTATGTGTCCTTGTCCTAACTCCATGCAAGTCCCGGTACCCACACTATCAAAAGATAGCATACGCGGTGTTCATGGCATCCCGGAAGCTGCGACACTACTTTCAAGAGTGTTCGATAACGCTAGCCTCCGAAGTACCTCTTAACGACAATATAAACAAACGCGACGCGACGGGCCGGATTGCTAAATGGGCCATAGAGCTCCTTCCATTCGATATAACTTATAAGCCATGACGAGCTATTAAGTCGCAGGTTTTGGCCAACCGTTGGCGAATGGACGGCCGAACTCCCTAAAGAGTACGGCGCATACTCCAATTGGATCATGCACTTTAGCGGCTCCAAAATGTTGGCGGCACAGAAATGGCGTTGTCCGGCGTCCCCAACCGGGGACCTGATCAAATCGTCCTTCAGATAATGTATACAGACTCCAACAACGCAGCTGAATACGAGGCCCTTATGCACGGCCTCTGGATGGCAGTCTCCATGGGCATTCAACGCCTAGAGGTGCGCAGGGATTCGAGCCTCGCAATATCTCAAATAAACGGAGACTTTGATGCCAAAGATCCGAAAATGGGAGCATACCGCAATGCGGTCCTAAAAATGTCAGCACGGTTCGAAGGGCTCGAATTTCATCATATAGCCCGGGATAACAACCAGGCGGCGGATATATTGGCATGCATTGGTGTAAAACGCGATGCCGTCCCTCCCAACATCTTCCTGGAACGGCTGTTCAAGCCATCCGTACTATGGGAAGGGGAGTCCGGCAATAACAATCCGGACCCAACAGCACTGCCCGATGCCGAACACTCTGACACAACCGAAGGCTCTGCCCTCGAGATAACACCCTCCGCTCACGAAATAATGGCGGTTATCGCCCCGTGGACGGAACCATTCCTAGCCTACCTAACTAGGCAGGAACTCCACGAAGACCAAAATGAGGCTCGCTGCATAGTATGGCGATCTAAAGCCTATAAAGTCCATGAGGGAGAGATTTATAAGAAAAGCACTACCGGAGTCCTCCAAATGTGTATCTCCGAAGAGGAGGGGCGAAACCTCCTGGCTGAAATTCATGCCGGACTGGGTGGGCACCATGCCGCAGCCCGGGCCCTTGTCGGCAAGGCCTTCCGTACAGGATTTTATTGGCCAACGGCCCGGGCAGATGCGCAGGACTTAGTCCAACGATGCGTCGGTTGCTAGCTTTTTGCTAACCAAAGCCACATGCCACCCACCGCCCTTAAAACTATACCCATCACCTGGCCGTTCATGCAGGGGCTTGACATGGTTGGACCCCTTAAAGGAGGAACCCACAAGCAAAAATACCTATTGGTCATGGTGGATAAATTCACCAAATGGATAGAGGCCAAACCTATTAAAATGGTCGAATCCGGACCAGTGATAGACTTCATATCAAAGGTAGTGCACCGATACGGTGTCCCCCACAGTATCATCTCTGATAATGGCACCAACTTCACGGTCGATGAGGTCAAATTATGGTGCAAAAACATGGGGATCAAGCTCGATTACGCCTCGGTCTATCACCCTCAAACCAACGGCCAAGTCGAACGGGCAAATGGTCTAATCATGAGCGGCATCAAACCCAGACTAGTGCGGTCCCTCAAGGAATCTAACACGCACTGGGTTGAGGAGCTCGACTCCATACTCTGTGGGCTGCGGACCACGCCGAATCGTACTACCGGATTCACACCATTCTTCATGGTGTATGGCGCAGAGGCAGTCTTGCCCTGCGACATAATACATGACTCACCTCGCGTGCGCATGTATGAAGAAAGAGAAGCCGAGCTTGATCGGCAAGACAATTTGGACGCATTGGAGGAGGAGCGCGACGTGGCAAAAGCTCGTTCCGCATTCTATCAACAGCAGGATCGAAGATATCAAAGCAGGGAAGTACGGGCCAAAGGTCATAACGTTGGCGAACTAGTTCTATGCCTGCCGGACAACAAAAAGGACAAACTCAAGCCCAAATGGGAAGGTCCCTTCATCATCGACCAGGTCCTGACCGGCGGGGCATACCGTCTGCGAAACTCATCGGATAACCGACTCGAGCCTAACCCATGGAACGCAGCGCGTCTACGAAGATTCTACGCCTAAGTGCCGGCCTCCAAGTTCGTCTTCTTCCTCCGTCCGCATTTTTTATTTTTTGCTTTTTGCCGTCTTTTATTTCTCTCTTTCCTCCTTCTTATTCTTGTAGCCTCTAGAGGCTCGTTTGTGCTTTTATCACACAAAATTGACGCACTGTCCCTGCTCATTATACCTGGGGGCTTCTTTAACAGAAGCTTATTTATACATGCTTCATGCCCAACACATGTGTTAAACTTCCGCATGTACGTTTTATTCACCATTATATGCATCGATACGACTTAAGTTTTGGCCAAGCTGGGTTGCCTGGCTCCTATGCTTACCCCTACGTTCCCGATTGTTCGGCTAGGTGGTAAAGGGAGCACCTCTGCGATTGTTACTTTCGAGTCAGCCGGATGTGTACCTCGGTGGGTGAAGCCGAAAGCTAAGCGTTCTTAAGGGAATATTCGGTCGGTGAACTGAAAGATGATTTTTAACTTTTACCCATCTGCCCCAGATGATTTTCTGCTTTCATAGCAGCTTTGACATGCACTTTAGGGCATGCATCCCAAAAAAGGAACCCTTAACGGAACTATTCTCCCTGGAAGATGTTTCTTACTACCCATGTAATATAACATAACTAGTTGGGCACTTGTATGATACAACAACAATGAACCCTACGCCTTGTCTCCATGCATACCACGGTTCCTATATAACCACGAAGGTATTCGGACACACTCCGGACTATTGGGTCGGAGGTCGAAGCGAAAAGGTCCGCTATGACAAACGATCTACAATCCAGCTAGAAGACCTTCTTTCATGTCATATTTTTACATAGTCAACTTGACTCATTGTATTCCTCCTCAATGCCATCTAATAGGCTATCTAATTTACAATCTTCTTTGGGAATACTTGGCGGCCAATTCTACTTGGCCGTACACTACTTCTGAGGATCTCCATCCCATCCGGCCCCCACAGGTCCGACCTCGGCCATGTGGTTTGGGTCGACAACCGTGTACCGCGTCTTTACCATGGCCCAGGCCTCCCTGGCGCCTTGACGGCAGGCCGATATCTTCCATAGCCGGAAGCGCCGCCGTGCTCCTTGAAGCCGCTCTGCCAGCTCCCCAACGCCTTCGGGTAGGGAGATAGATGGCCACAAGGCCTGGGCGACGCCTTTCATCACCTGCCGACTCGTTAAATGCGGTGGCCTTGATTCGAGAAGAAGATCACCCGAAGAACTGGGCATCTCGTCCTCAGGACGACCTATGAGCAAACCTACATACATGTTTATGTTAGTCGCCTTCCTCGCCGAACTCTTTCAAAGTTCGTTTAAGCACTCTTGAAAATGCCGCGACGAAGCCGCGATTCTCCTTTATGGAGTCGGACAACCGGAGCACGAACATCCTTTAGTTCCTCACCCAGCTTGGTGTTGGCGTCTTGGAGGTTATTTTTCTCTGCCGCACCCTTGTAAGCATGCTCTCACCGCCTTTAGCTGGCGCAAGAGCTGCTGCTTGTCGGATCTAGTCCGGCGCCATCTGCAATATTTTGTCGATTTACACACCGCCGCACTTCATAAACTATTTATCTTTTAAAACGTATATTACGGAGGGGTCTCTGTGGCTCCCCGGTAGCTGCTAGTCTTGACATCTAGTTGGGCCTTGCACTCTTCAAGCTCACAGGACAGTCGGGTATTCTTTTACGTAAGATCCTGCATAACAAATGATCCTTAAATCAGTTATTCTAACTATTTTAAGTCTCGGGGAGACTCTTGGCATATATAATCATCAAATTTTCTTACCCGTATGTCCTTTACATACTGCTCCGTGGCTCTGGCTAGACCATCTTGAAAGCGGCACGGAGGTGCGCACCTCGAATCAAAAGGCATTCAAGGCCTCTTGGGAGAAACATGTCGTCACGAAGAACTGTCGGCGACGCCTTTGTGATTCAAGGCGCTCTCCACTTGGAGTTGGTGGCGGACAACCTTGTCGGCATCCTCTGTCGGAGGAGCATCCGGCCTTGCGTCTCGGGCTCGCCTCGGCCTTCGTACCCGGCTTTGAAGCTTGGCCGGTGAAGGTTCGATTGGCAACCTCTCCGGACTCAGTCCGGCGAGCGCTCTTTTTCCTGAAAAGAGCATCAGCGTTAGTACGCCTTCCAGGAATCAATCCTGGGAGTATGGTGACACGCCATACTGTTGCGGCGGAGTTTCGATCCGGACCGCACTTCTTTTTAACCTGCGGGGCCGCACTGCCCTTTGTTGGCCAGCCGCCGCGGGCTCGGCTTCCTGCCTCGAAGGTACCCCCTGCGAAGCACCATTGGTATACGGTGATAAAAAATAAGCATGGATGGGTCATTATCAGGATTTTGGGATCTCGGTCTCATTTACCTGTGAGGCTGGAAGTATTCCGGGGTAATCAGCCGTAATGGCAACCAAAGCATTATCGATGCTAAGTTGGTGGAATACCCCGTCGATCAACTCCACCTTTATATCCGGATCCTCTTCGGAGGTCGGATCGAGGGACCGTTCTGGATCCTCGGGTTGTGGGGGCGGGCTGTGTATCTTCTCCACAGTCCGGCGCAGTTCCTACGCAAAAAACCATGAAATGAGATATTTAACCACGGGAACATGGATCGGACAGGTCACAAAGATGTTTGCTTACCCAGCTTCGAGGATTATTCGAAGAAAACTCCTTCAGTGGATTGACGCGGAGGAAATCCTCCTCCTCTCCTTTGTACATGGCAAACAAGATCTTCACCAGTTTGGTGACCGATCCCGGCCCTTTGCGGCCGTGGCGGGTGGCATCGTCTTCCCCGTTGAAGTCCCACATGGGGTGGCCTCTGTATTGAAGCGGCTGCACTCCTCATGTGCTGATTGCCATGACTCCAATCATGGTCAATCCGACATGAGCCAATAATCTTATCCGGCTCATCAAATAGAGGACATCGGTCATTTTCCTCTGGGGCTCGAGGGCGCCCGACTTAAGCGCTTCTTTAGAGGAGCATTGCTTGAACTCGGAAGGCCGATCTGAACAGGGTCCGACGTGGGATGTCCTCCATGTAAAACCATTCCGAAGGCCAGTCTTCGGACGCCTTCTTTGGGGTTCCGGATAGGTATCCGGTCCCGGCGATGCGCCATAGCTCGGCTCCGTCCACTTGATATATTCACCCCTCATGAGAACGGGGTACTAGGCAGAATAATCTCTTCCACAGTCCGAAATGAGCTTCGACGCCCAAGAACAGTTCGCAAAGGGCCATGAAGCCCGCGATGTGCAGGATGGAGGCAGGAGTAAGGTGGTGCAACTAGAGGCCGTAGAACTCCAAGAGCCCCCGGAGAAACGGATGGATTGGAAATCCGAGTCCTCTTACTAGATAAGAGATGAAGCATACCCGCTCTCCTTTAGAGGGATCGGGGACACTCTCCGCTTGCTTTCCGCCCTTGTAGGTGGCAAGTCCGGCTCGAACCGGAACCATGAAGGTCGGGGGGAGAAATCCCTTGGCTTGGAGTATGACTAGCTCGCTATGTGGGACTGAGCATCTCTCCCAATTTCCAGGCTGAGGGCTGGGAGCGCGAGAGGAGGAGCCGCGTCGACTGTCCATGATGGAATGGGCTTTGGTCAGGGGCGCTCCGATGACAGCTTCATGAAGGGGGATGGTGTGACTCAGATCTAGATCCTTGCCCCTTTTATAGGCGGCTCATTTGCGGCTAGGAGGGTAATTGTAAAAATTCCACGGCTTTTCGCATTCATTCAAACACGTGGAAGATGGCCATTATTGGGCGTAGAAGCCAAGGGCGCAGCATTTATCGAGAAGCGGACACTATTCGACAAGTATATGGAATTTGGAGAAGAACCCGCCTTGCAATGCCGAAGACAATCGACGCCCGGACTCATCGCCATTGAAGCCTGGTTCGGGGCTCTTGAGGAGTCCCGGACTAGGGGTGTCCGGATAGCGGACTATCATCACGGCCGGACTCTGGACTATGAAGATACAAGATTGAAGACTTCGTCCCGTGTCCGGATGGGACTTTCCTTGGCGTGGAAGGCAAGCTTGGCGTCTGATATGTAGATCTCCTACCATTGTAACCAACTCTGTGTAACCCTAACCTATCCGGTGTCTATATAAACCGGAGGGTTTTAGTCCAGGGGCGAACAACAATCATACCATAGGCTAGCTTCTAGGGTTTAGCCTCCTTGATCTCGTGGTAGATCTACTCTTGTACTACCCATATCATCAATATTAATCAAGCAGGAGTAGGGTATTACCTCCATCGAGAGGGCCCGAACCTGGGTAAAAACATCGTGTCCCTTGTCTCCTGTTACCATCCGCCTAGACGCACAGTTCGGGACCCCCTACCCGAGATCCGCCGGTTTTGACACCGACAAGGGCCTTCTTACTTTGGCATCAACTTGTTGGAATTCTTGGCCGACTGAACGCATCGAAGAACAAGGTGGCCTTCCTCAAAGCTTCGGGCATGAACCTTGCGGCTATGGTAGCGGCGCAAGGCTTGCTGGTAGCGTGCTGCTCTCACAGCCGCCCGAAGACGATCTTCCTCAAGGAGCGTCGCGTCATTTGGTGCAACTGCTCTTGCTCAAGCTCATCATAAGAGAGCACTCGTGGTGACCCATATATGAGTTCCGTGGGGAGAACTGCCTCTGCCCCATATACTAGGGCAAATGGTGTCTTACCGGTGGCTCGATTTGGCGTCGTCCTGATCGACCAAAGAACCGCCGGCAACTCAGCAACCAGTGCCTTCCACTCTTGTCTAGCTTGTCAAAGGTCTTCATCCTTAGGCCTCGCAACACTTCAGCATTTGCCCTCTCCGCTTGGCCGTTGCTCCGTGTGTGTGCCACGGAAGCAGAACAGACCTTGCCGCCGAGGTCTTGAATGTATTGCATGAAGGTGTGGCTTGTGACTGCGTGTCGTTGTCGGTGATGACTTTGTTTGGCACACCAAAATGGCAGACCAGTCCCTTGAAGAACTTGACAGCTGATTGAGCAATCACCTTTCTCACTACTTCCACCTCCGGCCACTTTGTGAACTTGTCGATTGCAACGTACAAGTACTCAAAGCCCCTGACAGTGTGGGGGAAAGGCCCAGTATATCGAGCCCCCAGACCGAGAATGGCCAGGAGAGAGGGATTGTTTAAAGGGCTTGAGCTGGTCGATGAAGCTTCTTTGAATGGAACTGACACACTTCACACTTGGTTACTAGTGCCGTTGCATCCTTGAGGGCGATGGGCCAGAAGAAACCTTGCCGGAACGCCTTTCCGGCAAGGGCACTCGATCTTATGTGGGAGCCACATATGCCTCCATGTATCTCTGCCAACAGCTCCAGTCCTTCCTCCCGGGGATGCACTTCAATTTCACAATGTTCGGCCTTCTCCTGTACAGGACATCGTCGACGAAGTGGTACAGGGCGAACCGTCGGGCTACTTTTTCCGCTTCCTCCTGCTCCTCAGGAAGCTCCCCTGTTTGGAGGAATAAGACAGTATGTTGTGCCCATGCAGGAGCCTAGGGCTCGACGGCAAGGACCAAAGGCATTTCCTCAGCCATGGACGCGGCTCTCTCCATGGCCAGGGCTTGACGCCCTGCCGGAGCCAGTTGCCCTTTGGCAGGCTCAGCGTCCGTGGCAGTACCCTTGCCGGCAGCCCCAGGAGGCTCGTAGGAAAGTACCTGTCGGGACCTAACTTCCTCCACTTGTTCTTTCACGTTGACGGTTCGACGGATGGTTGAGTTAACTGGAGCAAAAAGGTACCTAGTTCCACAGGTAGCTTGAATGCAGCACGCTTCGACAGGTAATCGGCAATGTTGTTCTCCATTCGGGGGACATGCTCCGCTTCGAAACCATCAAAGCGTTCCTCCAGCTTCCTCACCTCATCTACGTAAGCCTCCATCAATGGGCTCTGGTAATCCTTGTTGACCTGCCTAACAACAAGCTGCGAGTCACCCCTGACGATGAGCTTCTTAACTCCGAGGTCTACCGTGATCCTGAGACCGGCGAGCAATCCCTCGTACTCAGCAGTGTTGTTGGTGGACATCTCCCAGGGAAAGTGCATCTGGATCACGTACTTGAGGTGCTCTCCGGTGTGTCCGACGAGCAGCACACCGGCACCGGCGCCTTGCAACAAGAAAGCCCCGTCAAAGTACATGATCCAGTCGTGGTCTGCCTCCTTGCCGGGGAGAGTGGTCTCCTGGATTTCTTCGTCAGGCGTTGAGGTCCATTCTGCAATGAACTCTGCCAAGACTCTGCTCTGGATTGTCGAGGTACTTTCAAACTTCAAACCAAAATTTCATAACTCCAAGGCCCATTCCACAATCCTTCCAGTTGCATTTGGGTTATGCAATATCCATTGCAACGGGAGGCGGGTGACGACAGTGATCTCGTGGGCTTGGAAGCAATGACGCAGCTTCCTCGAGGCCATAAGGAGGCCGAAGAGCAATTTCTGCACACCAGAGTACCTCGACCTAGCTCCCTGCAATAGGGAGCTGACAAAGTAAACCGGGTGTTGCATCATCTTCTTCTTCTGCACCACCTCACTCTACTGCGCGAGCACTGCCTTTGGTGGCATCAGACTCTGCCGGGGGCCTCGCCTCGCGGGCACCAGGCGTTGCCGGGGGAATCTTTGGCTTCCCATCCACTGGTTTTGCCGCCATCACTGCCTCCTCGTCGACCTCCCTCTGTGCCACCAGTGCGGCGCTGACCACTTGGTTCGTCACCGCCAGATACAGCAGCAACGGCTCTTGTGGTTTAGGTGCAACCAGTATTGGCATGGAGGAAAGGTATTTCTTAAGATCCTGCAATGCTGCCTCGACTTCTGGGGTCCATTCCATTGGGCCTGCCTTCTTCAAGATTTTGAAGAAAGGAAGGGCGCGCTCGGCGGACTTGGAGATGAATCGGCTCATGGCGGCGACGCAGCCGGTGAGCCGACGCACATCCTTGATCCGCTTGGGCGCCTCAATCTGCTCAATAGCCTTGATTTTGTCTGGGTTTGCCTCGATCCCGCGCTGCGACACAAAGAACCCGAGAAGTTTGCCGGACGGAATGCCGAAGACACACTTCTCAGGGTTCAGCTTGAGGTTGATCTTGTGTAGGTTGGAAAATGTCTCTTCCAGATCTTGCACAAGATTTTCCCCGTCTTTGGTCTTGACCACTATGTCATCCATGTATGCTTCCATATTTCTATGGAGCTGGGGTTCAAAACCAATTTGGACTGCTCTTGCAAACCTCGAGCCAGCACTCTTCAACCCGAAAGGCATCCGCAAAAAGCAATACGTACCACATGGTGTGATGAATGTTGTCTTCTCTTCATCTTCTCTTGTCATGAAGATTTGGTGGTAGCCCGAGTAGGCGTCGAGGAATGACAACAGATCACACCCGGCCGTGGAGTCGACAATCTGGTCGATGCGCGGGAACGGGAAGGGGTCCTTAGGACAAGCCTTGTTGATATCTGTGTAGTCAATACACAGCCTCCACTTCCCATTTGCCTTGCGCACCACTATCTGATTGGCCAACCACATCGGGTGGAGCACTCCTCTCACCAAACTTGCCGCTTCCAACTTCTTGATCTCCTCTGTGATGAACTCCTGCCTCTCCAGAGCCTGCTTTCTGACCTTCTGCTTGACGGGACGCGCATGAGCACAGACAGCTAGGTGGTGCTCAATCACCTCCCTGGGAACACCGGGGATGTCGGATGCTTGCCACACAAACACGTCGACATTCGCCCGCAGGAAGGTGACGAGCGCGCTTTCCTATTTGCTGCCGAGGGTGGAGCTTATGGTGAAGGCGCCTCCCGTGCCATCCTTCCTGACGAACACCTTCTTGGTCTGTGGCGGCTCAGCTCTGGATTTCTTGCTCTTGCCGGTATAGCTCTCTGGCAAGTCCTCGACGGTAGAACAACACTCCGAGGAGGTGCGCTTGCCAGAGTGGGTGCGAGAGGTCTTGCCGGGCTTCTTCTTCCCTCCCGGGCCTTCAGCGGCAGGAGCGGGTGCCTTGACGACAGCTGCTGCAACTGCCTCCCGGTAGAGTTGGTCGGTGCAGATCAGCACGTCCTTCTTGTCGGAGGGGATGGAGATGATGGTCACCGGCCCAGGCATCTTTAGCATGTTGTAGGCGTAGTGTGAGGCTGCCATGAACTTGGCTAGTGCCGGGCGGCTGAAGATCCCGTTGTAGGGCAAGGGGATCTCGACCACGTCAAAGATGATCCTCTCCGTCCTGTAGTTCAACTCCCCTACAAACGTCACGGGTAGTGTGACCTTCCCCTTTGGCTGGCTCCTCCCTAGATTCACCCCTTGAAACGTGCCCATTTCCTCGAGGTCTCCATCAGGGATTTGCAACCTTTTGATCACGATAGGCGAGATCGAGTTCAGGCAGGCCACGCCGTCAACCAACATCTTGTTCACCCTGAGGTTGCGTATCGTTGGTGAGACCAACAATGGCAAACACCCGATCGCGGTTGTGCGGTCAGGGTGGTCCTCGGCGTCAAAGATGAGGCGTCTTTGGACCACTTCAGCGGCCACGAGCATCGAGCAGCGGCTCCGGCTGCTTTGTAATCTCACGTGCCCACTGCTTGATCTAGCGGTCAGAAGTATGCAGTGAGGCGCCACCATCAACGCACATGGCCTCCGTAGCCTTCTGGAACTCTTGCTCACCGGACTCGTCGTCCTCGTTGTGATCATCGTCTTCTTGTTTCTTGTCACGGCCCCGAGCGGGCCTCTCTTGCTGGTTGTCCTTTCCACGGTGGCCTCCTTGGCTGCCATGCTTCTTGTCGGATCCCTCGGCACCATCCTGGTCTTTCTCCTTGTCCCGCCTCTCGTACTCAGCTTTTTGCTTCTCAGCAAGCAGCTCGACTTGTCGGCAGTTCTGGAGGTCGTGGCCCTTGGTGCGGTGGATCTTGCAGTATTGCTTGCCGGAGCTTCCTGGCTTGTCGGTAGCCGCCAAGGCCCGGCAAGCGGCGCACCTGACAATCTCCCTGCCGGGGGCGTCTGCCTTGACCTTCTTGGCAGCACCGGTGTCATCAGATCCTTCAACGTCAAGCACGGCCTTGCCTTTGCGTTTCCTGTTGCGACGCCGGCCCTTCTTCGTCGGGGCGGTGGCGTGTTCGTCGGTAGTCGGTTTCCGCACCGGCATCTTTGCCGGGGGTACTTCCTTCCCTCTTCAGCCCGGGCGCACCTATCGGCCAGTACGTAGAGCTCGGCCACATCCTTAACCATGGTCATCGCCAGCTCTTAGCGCATCTTGCGGTTGCGCATGTTCTGATGGAATGCGCTGATCACAGCGGCGGGATGAACGTCAGGGATGTTGTACTGCACCCGGCTGAACCTCTGGATGTACTTGCGCAGGGTTTCCCCTTCCTTCTGGGGGATGATATGCAGGTCGCTGGCCTGGCCATGAGCTCGGTGGCCGCCCGTGAAGGCGCCAACGAACTCATGGCACAAATCCGACCAAGAAGAAATGGCATCCGCCGGCAAGTGCATTAACCAAGACATAACATTGGGCTTCAGTGCCAGCGGGAAATAGTTGGCAAGCACCTTGTCGTCGCGAGCCCCAGCAGCCTGCATCGCGATGGTGTAGATGCTAAGGAACTCGAACGAATGGGTCTTGCCAGTGTACTTCTTACCGACGTCGGGCTTGAACGTGCGGTGGGACGGCCACTCGAACTGCGGCAGCTCACGGGTAAAGGCCGGGCAGCCCACCTCGCAAGGTAGGCCGCCGGAGCCCCCCGGTGCTGGGTGGTCCATAGCGGGCCCCGCCCTCTTGTCAGACTGGTGGCGTGTATCACACCGGCGCTCAATAGTGGTCTGAGCATTTTCGTGAGCTCGTTCTCGAAGAACTTGGTGCTGGTCGCGGTGGGTCTGCGGGTCGGACAATGCTATAGAGAAGTTATCACAAGCGTCGTCACGACGGGCAGACGCCCGCGGCGGTTGGCGAGGAGGAGGAGAGTGCACCGTGGCCGCAGCTCCCCCGTCCTCCCAGCGCCAGCATGTGGTGGCTCGGTGGAGCGTCGCCTCGAGGGTCCCGTCGGTCGCGGATCATCTTTGTTGGCGATGGCGATGAGGCTCCGGATGGTGGCCCTCCACTCGTCGAGCTTCTCTGTAGCAGGAGGGAAGTCGAGGAGCAGCTGCGCGCGCGCCAAAGCTTCTGCTGGCATGGGCGGCAACGACAGCTGCGTGGATCACGACGCGCTTCGACTTCTAACCACGTTAGAAGGAGCTCCGTTACGATCCAGCGGCTGCGTGCCATTTTCGCCAGCACTTCGGCGGGCATGCTGAACTCCTTCATCCTGTGAACGACGCATAGGGCTCTTCCCACAGTGGTGCCCAGGGTCACCGGTGTGGTGACGCCGCTCGTCGCACACACCATGGGAAGAACGTGCAGTGGTCACCGGCGTGGGCGTCTTGGAGGTCGCTGCGCCGCCCGGGGGTGGCACAACGACACTCCTGGAGGGCCCCGCGCCGCCTGTGGGGGGTCCAGCTCCGTCTTTGGATCTGGCGACGTGCGACCGGTCATCTAGCGCGCGAACGATGCTGCTCGCCAGGCACTAACTGCCAGGGCGATGCTGGTGTTCACGGACCGCGGCCCGGGTCCTGTCCACGACTGGCCCACTGCTCGCCCGCACCGGCACGGGCCGTTCAGCTCCCAACGAGCCGATCGCCATGGCTGTCTTCTTCTTGGGAACCATTGCGACGAAGAACTGCTAGGCTAGCTACTAGACCAGATTCTCACAATTGCGCCCCCTACCTGGCGCGGCCAAGATGTCAGTGTGGAACAACACCTATGGGATCAAAAGAATCCCTACTACGGTTGCCGGGGCGCGGGGTTGCGAGAAGAGCAGGATTAGTAACCAGCACGAGGATCGTTTACCTAGGTTCGGACCGCGAGGATGTGTAAAACTCTAGTCCTGCTTTGGTGGGTGTATTTCAGAGAGTTCTTGAGCTCTCAAACTAGCTGTGGTGAGTGTGTGGTTCGAAAGAGCCGAATCCTTCTCCAGTATGCCATGGGCCTCCTTTTATAGTCGAAAGGGCTGCCGCGGTGGCACACGGGAGGTGGAAAGGCGCCTGCAGTGCTATGAGCTTATCGCTCGTATTACAGGACAAGATGCATTTAATGCGTAGCTTAGGTTTCCCATGCTTTATTGGGGACGGGGGCGAGGCCCGTCCCGTCCGTCGCCGCTCCTCCTTGCTTCGACACGCGCCCTGGCTAGCGACGCATGCGGCGCCATGTAGGCAGGCAGGCAGCTGAGGTGGCATGGTGGTGGAGCCTCCACTAAGATCTGCATGACGCCACGCAGGCTCTTGATGAGTTGGCCTGGGAGCTGCATGTTTCCACGCAGGTGCCCGCCCAGCTGGTTGGGCTGGCAGCTGCATGTGAACGGCGGTGGAAACTTGGTTGTCGCGGGCCTGGTGGTGGCCCCGCTGGCGTCCTTGGTGAGGGCCTTGCCGGGTGTCCCGGCAAGGATCTTTCCGTGTGGCCCGGCAAGGGTCTTGCCATGGCGCGCTGTCATCCCCGGCAAGGACCTTGCCGGGGGTCTGGTGGCCTTCCTCGGCAAGGATATTGCCGAGGATCATCGTCATCTAATCCTCATCTGATCTTGAGTGTTCCTTGTCTTCACAAAGATCTGCATGCCACCATGGAGGTGCCTCCTGAGCCCTGGCCCAACATGATGTTGGAGACCGTGGGCTCTAGGGTGGGTCGCTCTGTTGGTGTGGGGCGAGCTGCCCCAGCAAGGGCCTTGCCGGGGGAACATGCTTCGTCCCTCTGCTCTGTGTGGTCTTGGCCTTGGCGTTGCTCTGATTATCTTGGGCTTTGGTCTTACCTTGGCTCACCTCCCCTGTTCTGCTTGGTGTTACCGTGGGCGCGGCACCGACTGCCCGTCCACAGGTAAAGGAGTACAAAAGTGCGCCCCTCTTTTTGTACACCGACAAGGCTGCCCCGAACGTGCTGCTGAGCGTCGTTGGGGTAGGGCCTAATAAGTGCACAGGCAGAATCGCTGAAGGGGTTGGCCCCGTGAGGTTTCAATTGATGCTTCATTAGTCTTGATCTCGGGGCGGTTTCCGATTTCCCCGCGCGTTGTGCGCGGCGTCACAGAAGACCTTGGATCGTGGCCCGCGGATTCTCCTCGCCCCATGATCACGGGGCAAAAACTACCATCCCACTTGCCCCCCCGTCTCGCATGCACCTCGCCACATGTTCTGCATGCATTGGGCATGGTAGGTGGTGGACACGGAGGACATGGGGAGGAGCGCTATGGCTGAAACCCGAGCGTCGATGGTTGGAGCAGAGGGGCGGCCTTGACCCTCAGAGTCATAGTGGGTGAAGAGAGGCCGTATTGGAGGAGAGGGGCGGCCATTTCCCATAGGAGGGGCCAGCCCCCTGCATCGTTTCCCTATAAAAGGGGCCGGGGCAGTGTTGTTCTGCACACACTTCTCCGTCTCCTTCTCCTTTGTGATCCTTCTCTTCTACCAATGGTGCGAGGGCGTGGACGTGGTGGTGTTCCGGTGGCGCCGACGAGGGTTTCTTCTCGACAGCGCGCCCCTCCTCCCCCGGATCCTGAGGCAGCGGAATTGTTCGCAAGGAGAGGAGGAAGGGGATGTGGTCGTGGTCGTCGTGGTGCTCGAGGAGGAGGAGGGCGGGGCGGTGCCTTGGCAGCGCCTCCGCCGGCGGCTCTTCCCCAGATGGAAAGCCACGTTGGTGACCAACCTCGGGAGTTCGTCGTCAGGCTGTACAAGCCCGTTTGTGGTCACCATCACCTCCCAACTCCCTTTGGGCGGGAGATAGAGCTCGAGCAACCACGCGCTCTGTGGCTGCACATGAGGGGCTGCGGGAATGGAGGTATGAGGGATGATTTTGACTTCCTTGCTCCTCATGTGATGTATCTTCACCGCAGCTGGAAGACTTTTGCCCGTGACCATGGCTTCTCGGAGGGGCACGTTCTCCAGTTCAAGTTAATGGAGAACAGCCTGCTCTCTGTCAAGATCTTCGGGCGCTCGGGTGGTCGCTTAGAGTGCTGCGCAGAGAGCTCCTCCTCGAGCGAAAGCGACGAGGAGGACAGTGACGGCGATGACGACGTCAGCGGATGGAGGAGTGACGACTCTGACTCCGGTTGATCGTCTCCCGCGCCATGTTCATCAGGCAGCAGCACCTTCATCTCCTCCTCGGCAATGTGATTTGCCGGGGAGTTGGGTGCAGAGGTGCCGATGGTGCTGCCGGGTTCCTCCAGCAGCCTTCTAGCTGGACTTTGGCAGGATTCCTCTCGGGCTACAGCCACATTAGCCCTACCGAGTCCTGCTGGCCCTGGTGACTGTGGTTGTCAGGGCCGCCTTCCGCCGTGCTCTCCATCAGGGCGGTCTCTCGCGTTTTCGCTCCCCCTGGGCTACCTCTCCTGGAGCCCGATGAGAGCGGGTCGGGCCTTAGCTCAGGCGCTCCTTTTGCCCCCCTCGCCTTCGACGGCTGCACCTAGGAGGAGAGGGACAAGAGAGGGCATTATAGAGCACTTATCTTTTTTCAATCTTAAACCTGTAGGCAATCACCAAATTTTAATTCAAATAATGTAATCTCTCGAGTCCATCTTTGTGTTCCGTAATGCTTGTACTTTAGCATATGAATGAAAAAGATGAACCTTGCCGGGAACCCATGTTTCGGTGTACAGAAATAGGGGTTCCTTTTTGCACCCCTTTACTTGTGCGCGGGCAGTCGCAGCCCCACGCTCCTGGCCACCCTTGGTGGGGCAGAAGAACCAAAACCACAAGACAACCAGAGAAACGCCAACACAGAAACACAAAGAGCAGAGGGGCGACTTCCACAGCCCCGGCAAGAGCCTTGTCGGTGCAACTTTCCCGACACCCGCATAGTCGCCACCCTTGAGCCTGAGGGTTCCAACGCCATCAACCACATTGGAACCAATGCTCGGTAGGCGCCTTCGTGGTGGCATGCAGATCTTTGTGAAGATCAGAAGCATACAAGAGTAGATGAAGAACTAGAGACGACGATCCTCGGCGAGATCCTTGGCGAGGAAACCCACGAGACCACCTCCAAGATCCTTGCCAGGGACGACTACGACGCCGCGGCAAGACCCTTGCTGGGGCCCCGGCAAGCCCCTTGCTAAAGACATCCGCAGGGCCACAGCCAGGCCCATATCTGCCAAGATTCCACCGCCGTTCCCGTGCAGCTGCCAGCCCACCAACTAGGCGAACACCTATGTGGCGATGTGCGGCCTCTAGGCCAACTCAGCAAGCACCTACGTGGTGGCATTCAAATCTTCGTGAAGACTCTGCCACCGCACCAACTCAGCAGCCAGCCAGCCAGCGTGACACTACACGCCTCGTCAGTTCGGACGCGTGTCGAAGCCAGGCAAATCTTCGTGACGAGCTTCCTTGTCGTCCCCTATAAAGCAAGAAGGGCACGTTGGTAGCGCATTAAATCCGTTTATCCTACGGTGCCAGAGGATAGACTCAACCACTGTATAACGTTCCACCTCCTGTGTGCCACTGTGGCAGCCCCTTTTGTCTATAGAAGGAGGCCCGCGGTGTACTGGGAGAGGATTCAGACTTTTTGGACCCTGCACGCCTTGTAGCTAGTCCAAGAACACCAGATAAACAGAAACCAGCAGGAGTAGGGCACTACGCACCCTTGCGGCCCAAACCTAGATAATCCCCCCGCGTTGATCTCTCAATCCCTCTCTTTCCACAGACCCGCGCCCGCCAACCGTAGAAGGGATTGCTGTGATCCCATAGGTGTCGTTTCCCCCGACATCTTTGTCGTGCCAGGTAGGGGGCGCAGTATGTGAAATTCCGGTTTGAAGGTTAGCACACCGACTTGATCATCACCTTGGGCCCCAACAAAAAGGGGATCACGGCGATCGGCTCGTCTGTGGCCGGCCCGTCCGCGCCAGCGCGAGTAGGCGACCGGGTGCCCACGGATGGGGAAGAAGACATGGCCCGTGAGCATCCACGACATTCTGGCGACCGGAGCCAGGCGAGCGCCATCATCCTGGTCCGAGACGGCGAGCCGCACGCCGCTGGGTCCGGAGGCGGAGCCGTGCTACCCACGGGTGGCGCAGCAGCCTCTACATCACCCCAGCTGGTGCCCGCGTCGCGCCCTTCCCAGTCAGCGCGCGATGTGCAACACCACAGTGCCGGAGCCCCCGGGCACCACCGTGGAAAGAGCCCTATGCGCCACTCACAGGACAAACCAGGCCGGCGTGCATGCTCAGACGCCGGTGCGGGCGGCGTGCGACCGCCAGACTGCGACAGAGCCCCTTCTAACCCGGTTAGGAGCCAGAGTGCATCACGGTCTACGCAGGTCTCGCTGCCGCCTAAGCCAGCAGAAGCGCTGGTGTGCGTGTAGCTACTCCTCGACTTCCCCCTGCTGCGCAGAAGCTCGACGAGAGGAGAGCCACCATCTGAAGCCTTGTCAGCTTCGCCAACAAAGATGAGCCGCTCCCGACGGGACCCTCGCACCGGCGTCCTAACGAGCCGGTGCATGCCGGCGGTGGGGAGACCAGAGACGCTGCGACCACGGTGCACTCCCCCCCCCCCCCGCGGTCGCGATAGCAGCCACCGGGCTGTCGACCGAACGTCGCTAACAACGTTTCCACAGCTTCGTCTGACCCGCGAACACGCCGCGACTAACGTCAAGTCCTTCAGGAACGAGCTCAGGAAGACGCTTGAACTACCATCGAACGACGACGGGAGACGCACCATCAGTCAGATCAGCGTGCGAGGCCTACTATGCACCACCCGGCGCTGGGGGGCCCCGGCGACCTGCCTTACGAGGTGGGTTCTCCAGCCTTTACCCGAGAGCTGCAGCAGTTCCAGTGGCCCTCCCACCGCACGTTCAAGCCCGATGTTGGCGAGAAGTACAACAACAAGACCCACCTGTCGGAGTTCCTCAACATCTACACCATCGTGATGCAAGCCTCTAGAGCTCGCGACGACAAGGTGCTTGCCAATTACTTCCCGTTGGCTCCCAAACCCAACGTGATGTCATGGTTGATGCACTTGCCAGCGGATTCCATTTCTTCTTGGTCGGATTTGTGTCATGAGTTTGTTGGCGCCTTCACCGGAGGCCACCAAGCTCATGGCCAGGCAAGCGATTTGCATATCATCCCCCACAAAGAAGGTGAAAACCTGCGCAAGTACATACAGAGGTTCATCCGGGTGCAGTACAACATCCCAGACGTTCATCCCACCACCGTTATAAGCGCATTCCATCAGAATGTGCGCAACTGCAAGATGCGTGAAGAGCTGGCGATGAACAAGGTCAAGGATGTGGCCGAACTTTATGTTCTGGCCGATAGATACGCTCGAGCTGAAGAGGGGAGGAAGTACCCTGGCGAGGACGCCGGTGCGGAGACCGACTCCACAAATGAAGACACCGCCGCCCCGACAAAGAAGGGCCGGCGCTGCAATAGAAAGCACAAGGGCAAGACTGTGCTCGCCGTTGAGGGATCTGAGCTCGACGCCGCCAGAAAGGCCAAGGCTGACGACCCCGGCAAGGAGATTGCCTAGTGCGCTACCTGCCTGGCCTTGGCGGCCGCCGGCAAGCCAGGAGGCTCTGACAAGCAGTACTGCAAGATCCACCGTACCAAGGGCCATGACCTCCAGAACTACCGACAAGTTGAGCTGCTTGCAGAAAAGCAGAAGGCTGAATATGAAAGGCAAGACAAGCAGAAAGGTCAGGATGGTACTGAGGGATCCGAAAAGAAGCGTGGCGGCCAAGGGGGTCACCGTGGCAAGGATAACCAACAAGAGAGGCCCGCTCGGGGCCATGACAAGAAAGAGGAGGATGATGATCACGACAAAGACGACGAGTCCGGAGAGCATGAGTTCCAGAAGGCTACAGAGGCTATGTGCGTCGACGGTGGCGCCTCATTGCACACCTCACACCGCCTGCTGAAGCAGTGGGCGCGTGAGGTCACTACGGCAGAGCCATCGTTCGACGCCCAGAAGCCACTGAAGTGGTCTCGTACGCCCATTGTTTTTGACACTGAGGATCACCCTTACCGCACAACTGCGGTCAGGTGTTTGCCGTTGTTGGTTTCACCAACGATACGCAACCTCAAGGTGACAAGAGTCTTTGGTGGACTGTGGGGCCGGTCTAAATTTGATCTCGCTTGGAGTGATGAAGAAGCTGCAGATTCTCGATGGAGACCTCAAGAGACGGGCACGCGTTCAAGGGGTCAACCCGGGAAGGAGCCAGCCTAAAGGCAAAATCATGCTGCCGGTTATGTTTGGGGGCGAGCTAAACTATAGGACATAGAAGTTCGTCTTTGATGTCGCCGAGATCCTCTTGCCATATAATGGTATCCTTGGTCGCCCAGCGCTGGCCAAGTTCATGGCGGCGTCCCACTATGCCTAAAATACGTTGAAGATGCCAGGGCCGCTGACCGTCATCACCATCCCCTCTAACAAGAAAGACTCGCTTATCTGCACCGACCAACTCTACCGAGAGCCAATTGCAGCAACTGCCGCCAGGGCAGTTGCTCCTGCCACTGAAGCTCTAGGGAGGAAGAAGGCCGGCAAGACCTCTTGCACCCACTCCGGCAAGCGCACCTCTTTGGAGTGTTGTGCTCCCGCTGAGGACGTGCCAGAGAGCTCCACTGGAAAGAGTAAGAAGTCCAAGGCTACACCACCAGAAACCAAGAAGGTGTCCATCAAGGAGGACGGCACGGGCGGGGCTTTCACTATAAGCTTCGCCCTCGACAGCAAATAGGAAAGTGTGCCCGTCGCCTTCCTACGGGCGAATGTCGATGTATTTGCATGGCAAGCATCAGACATCCCCGGCGTTCCCAGGGAGGTGATTGACCACCATCTTGCTATCTGTCCTCATGCGCGGCCCGTCAAGCAGAAGGTCAGGAAGCAAGCTTTGGAGCGACAAGAGTTCATCATTGAAGAGATTAGGAAGTTGCAGGCGGGAGGCCTGGTAAGAGCAGTATTCCACCCCACGTGGTTGGCCAATCCGGTGGTGGTGCGTAAGGAAAATGGGAAGTGGAGGCTGTGTATTAATTACACAAACATCGATAAAGCCTGTCTAAAGGATCCTTTCCCTCTGCCATGCATCGACCAGATTGTAGACTCCACTGCCGGGTGTGACCTGTTGTCGTTCCTCGATGCCTATTCGGGGTACTACCAGATCTTCAAGATGAAGGAAGACGAAGAGAAGACCGCGTTCATCACCCCATGTGGTACGTACTGTTTTGTACGAATGACTTTCGTGTTGAAGAGCGGTGGTTCGACTTTGGCCCGAGCAGTCCAGATTGGTTTTGAGCCCCAGCTGCACAGAAATATGGATGACATAGTGGTCAAAACCAAGGACAGAGCCACGCTCTTGCAAGATTTAGAAGAAACATTCACAAACCTGCGGAAGATCAACCTCAAGCTCAACCCAGAGAAGTGCATGTTCGGTGTCCCCTCCGGCAAACTTCTCGGGTTCTATTTGTCTCAACGCGGAATCCAGGCAAATCCCGACAAGATCAAGGCGATCGAGCAGATTGAGGCGCCGAAACGGGTCAAAGACGTCCGTAGGCTCGCCGGCTGCGTTGCTGCCCTAAGTAGGTTCATATCCAAATCTGCTGAGTGCGCCCTCCACTTTTTCAATGTTTTGAAGAAGGCAGTGCTACCTCTTGATCATGCGTTGGTTTTCCTTGAAGAGGAAAGGGTGATGCGATAAAGTAGCGTAAGTATTTCCCTCAGTTTTTGAGAACCAAGGTATCAATCCAGTAGCAGATCACGCACGAGTCCCTCACACCTACACAAACAAATAAGAACCTCGCAACCAACGCGATAAAGGGTTTGTCAATCCCTCAATGGTCACTTACGAGAGTGAGATCTGATAGATATGATAAGATAATTTTTTTGGTATTTTCATGATAAAGAGAAATAAAGATGCAAAGTAAAATAAAAGGCAATAAAAATAACTAAGTTTTGGAAGATTAATATGATGGAAAATAGACCCGGGGCCATAGGTTTCACTAGTGGCTTCTCTCAAGATAGCATAAGTATTACGGTGGGTAAACGAATTACTGTCGAGCAATTGATAGAATTGAGCATAGTTATGAAAATATCTAGGTATGATCATGTATATAGGCATCACGTCCGCGACAAGTAGACCGAAACGATTCTGCATCTACTACTATTACTCCACACATCGACCGCTATCCAACATGCATCTAGAGTATTAAGTTCATAAGAACCGAGTAATGCTTTAAGTAAGATGACATGATGTAGAGGGATAAACTCATGCAATATGATATAAACCCCATCTTTTTATCCTCGATGGCAACAATACAATACATGTCGTTTCCCTTTACATCCTTTGGGATCGAGCACCGCAAGATTGAACCCAAAGCTAAGCACTTCTCCCATTGCAAGAAAGATCAATCTAGTAGGCCAAACCAAACTGATAATTCGAAGAGACTTGAAAAGGTAACCAATCATACATAAAAGAATTCAGAGGAGATTCAAATATTGTTCATAGATAATCTTGATCATAAACCAACAATTCATTGGATCTCGACAAACACACCGCAAAAGAAGATTACATCGAATAGATCTTCAAGAAGATCGAGGAGAACTTTGTATTGAGATCCAAAGAGAGAGAAGAAGACATCTAGCTAATAACTATGGACCCGAAGGTCTGAGGTAAACAACTCACACATCATCGGAGAGGCTATGGTGTTGGTGTAGAAGCCCTCCGTGATCAATGCCCCCTCCGTCGGAGCGCCGGAAAAGGCCCCAAGATTGGATCTCACGGGTACAGAAGGTTGCGGCGGTGGAAATAGGGTTTTGGCTCCTTATCTGCTAGTTTGGGGTACGTAGGTATAGATAGGAGGAATTTTTTTGGTGGAGCAACTTGGGCCGCACAAGGGTGGAGGGCGCGCCTGGGGGGGTAGGCGTGCCCCCCAGCCTCGTTCTGTCCTCGTTGATTGCTTTGCGTAGACTACAAGTCCTCTGGATCACGGTTGTTCCAAAAATCATGTTCCGGAAGGTTTCATTCTGTTTGGACGCCGTTTGATATCCTTTTCCTTCGAAACACTGAAATAGGCAAAAAGAACAGCAATTTGTGTTGGGCCTCCGGTTAATAGGTTAGTCCCAAAAATAATATAAGTGTATAATAAAGCCCATTAAACATCCAGAACGGGATATAATATAGAATGGAACAATAAAAAATTATAGATACGTTGGAGACGTATCAAGCAACCCCAAGCTTAATTCCTGCTCGTCCTCGAGTAGGTAAATGATAAAAACAGAATTTTTGATGTGGAATGCTACTTAGCATAATTTTCAATGTAATTCTCTTATTTGTGGTATGAGTATTCAAATCCGAAAGATTCAAGATAAAAGTTTAATATTGACATAAAAAGAAACTTCAAGCATACTAACTAAGCAATTATGTCTTCTCAAAATAACATGGTCAAAGAACATTATCCATACAAAATCATATAGTCTGGCTATGCTCTATCTTCACCACACAAAGTATTTAAATCATGCACAACCCCGATGACAAGCCAAGCAATTGTTTCATACTTTTGGTGTTCTCAAACTTTTTCAATCTTCGCGCAATAGATGAGCGTGAGCCATGGACTTAGCACTATATGTGGAATAGAATGGTGGTTGTGGAGAAGACAAAAAGGAGAAGATAGTCTCACATCAACTAGGCGTATCAACGGGCTATGGAGATGCCCATCAATAGATATCAATGTGAGTGAGTAGGGATTGCCATGCAATGGATGCACTAGAGCTATAAGTATCTGAAAGCTCAACAAAAGAAACTAAGTGGAAAAGGCCCAACTCGCTTGCTCACGAAGACCTAGGGCATTTTGAGGAAGCCCATCATTGGAATATAGCCAAGTTCTATAATTAAAAACTCCCACTAGTATATGAAAGTGATATCATAGGAGACTCTCTATCATGAAGATCATGGTGCTACTTTGAAGCACAAGTGTGGAAAAAGGATAGTAGCATTGTCCCTTCTCTCTTTTTCTCTCATTTTTTTATTTGGGCCTTTTCTCTTTTTTTATGGCCTCTTTTTTTATTTTTTTATTTTTCGTCCGGAGTCTCATACCAACTTGTGGGGGAATCATAGTCTCTATCATCCTTTCCTCACTTGGGACAATGCTCTAATAATGATGATCATCACACTTTTATTACTTACAACTCAACAATTACAACTCAATACTTAGAACAAAATATGACTCTATGTGAATGCCTCCGACAGTGTACCGGGATATGCAATGAATCAAGAGTGACATGTATGAAAGAATTATGAACGGTGGCTTTGCCACAAATACGATGTCAACTACATGATCATGCAAAGCAATATGACAATGATGGAATGTGTCATAGTAAACGGAATGGTGGTAAGTTGCATGGCAATATTTCTCGGAATGGCTATGGAAATGACCTGATAGGTAGGTATGGTGGCTGTTTTGAGGAAGGTATATGGTGGGTGTATGATACCGGCAAAAAGTGCACGGTATTAGAGAGGCTAGCAATGGTGGAAGGAAGAAAAGTGCGTATAGTCCATGGACTCAACATTAGTCATAAAGAACTCATATACTTGTTGCAAAATCTACAAGTTATCAAAGCAAAGTATTACGCGCATGCTCCTAGGGGGATAGATTGGTAGGAAAAGATCATCGCTCGTCCCTGACCGCCACTCATAAGGAAGACAATCAATAAATATATCATGCTCCGATTTCATCACATAACGGTTCACCATACGTGCATGCTACGGGAATCACAAACATTAACACAAGTATTCCTCAAATTGACAACTACTCAACTAGCATGACTCTAATATCACCATCTTCATATCTCAAAATAATTATCAATCATCAAACTTCTCATAGTATTCAACACGCTCAGAAGAATGTTTTTACTAATCTTGGATGCCTATCATAATTAAAGCAAATTACCATGCTGTTTTGTAGGAATCTTGTAATAATATAAGTGAAGCATGAGAGAACAATAGTTTCTATAAAACGAATCCACCACCGTGCTCTAAAAGATATAAGTGAAGCACTAGAGCAAAAACTATATAGCTCAAAAGATATAAGTGAAGCACATAGAGTATTCTAATAAATTCCGAATCATGTGTGTCTCTATCAACAGGTGTGTACAGCAAGGATGATTGTGGTAAACTAAAAAGCAAAGACTCAAATCATACAAGACACACGAAGCAAAACACATATCATGTGGTGAATAAAAATATAGCTCCAAGTAAAGTTACCGATGGACGAAGACGAAAGAGGGGATGCCTTCCGGGTCATCCCCAAGCTTTGGCTTTTTGGTGTCCTTAGATTATCTTGGGGTGCTATGGGCATCCCCCGGCTTAGGCTTTTGCCACTCCTTGTTCCATAATCCATCAAATCTTTTACCCAAAACTTGAAAACTTCACAACACAAAACTTAACAGAAAATCTCGTGAGCTCCGTTAGTGAAAGAAAACAAAACACCACTTCAAGGTACTGTAATTAACTCATTATTTATTTATATTGGTGTTAAACCTACTGTATTCCAACTTATCTATGCATTATAAACTATTTTATTAGCCATAGATTCATCAAAATAAGCAAACAACACACGAAAAATAAAATCTGTAAAAAACAGAACAGTCTGTAGTAATCTGTAACTAACGCAAACTTCTGGAACTCATAAAAATCTACCAAAATAGGAAGACCTAGAAAATTTGTTTATTGATCTACTGCAATTGGAATCAGTATTTTATAGCATTCTGGTGAGTTTTAACAATTGTTTTCGTGAATAGAAAGTTTCTGGAATTTTCAGCAAGATCAAATAACTATCATCCAAGAAGATCCTATAGGTTTAACTTGGCACAAACACTAATTAAAACATAAAGAAATATAACCAGAGTCTAGATCAAATATTTATTCCTAAACAGAAGCAAAAAGCAAAAAAATAAAATAAAATTGGGTTGCCTCCCAACAAGAGCTATCGTTTAACGCGCCTAGCTAGGCATAAAAGCAAGGATAGATCTAGGTATTGCCTTCTTTGGTAGGAAATCCATAAGTAGCTATCATAATAGATTCATATGGTAATTTTATTTTCTTTCTAGGGAAGTGTTCCATGCCTTTCCTTAACAGAAATTGGAATCTAATATTTCCTTCCATCATATCAATTATTGCATGAATCGTTCTAAGGAAAGGTCTACCAAGAATAATAGGACATGAAGGATTGCAATCTATACCAAGAACAATGAAATCTACGGGCACATAGTTCCTATTTGCAACAATAAGAACATCATTAATTCTTCCCATAGGTTTCTTAATAGTGGAATCCGTAAGGTGCAAGTTTAAAGAACAATCATCAAATTCACGGAAACCTAGCAAATCACACAAAGTTTTTGGAATCGTGGAAACACTAGCACCCAAATCACACAAAGCATAGCATTCATGATCTTTAATTTTAATTTTAGTAGTAGGTTCCCACTCATCATAAAGTTTTCAAGGGATAGAAACTTCCAACTCAAGTTTTTCCTCATAAGATTGCATTAAAGCATCAACGATATGTTTAGCAAAAGTTTTATTTTGACTATAAGCATGAGGAGAATTTAGCACGGATTGCAACAAGGAAACACAATATGTCAAAGAGCAATTATCATAATTAAATTCCTTGAAATCCAAAATAGTGGGTTTGAGGGAGTTCCGGACTAGGGGGTGTCCGGATAGCCGAACTATCATCATCGGCCGGACTCCAAGAGTATGAAGATACAAGATTGAAGACTTCGTCCCGTGTCCGGATGGGACTTTCCTTGGCGTGGAAGGCAAGCTTTTTTTTGACTATACACAGTAGGGCAAAACCCCACTGCAATTTTTATATTAAAACAAAGAGGTCCAGCTGTACAAAAGGCTTGAGTTAAGCCAAAAAACACAGAGAAAGAAGGAAATAAAGAAAGAAGGAAAGAAAGAAAGGAAGAAAGAAGGAAGGAAAAAAGAAACTAGCAGCTACTAAGAAACAAAAGATTACAGGACAAGATTATCAAGCCAGAGACAGAAAGCTCTAGCATAGCTCTTCTTAATTCTGAACCTAAGCATATTGAGCTCCTCCAAGAAGATGACTTTCCATCCCTGAATGCTTGGTTGGATGTCTTGAAAAATGAGGTTGTTCCTGGAGATCCAGATGGCCCATGATGCTAGGATGATGATTTCCATGAAGAAAGGCACATGAAGTTTAAGTTTTAGGTCAGCAAAAGCTTCAAGAACTGAGACATTTGCCTGCCTAGTGGGGCAAATCATGTCCCAACACTGTGCAGCAAAAGGACATGTCCAAAAGAGGTGCTGCAGTGTTTCCTCCTGCTGGCAATTGTTTACAGCACAATTGTAGTTGTCCAAATGAAATGATTTTCTTCTAAGAAGATTCCTGGTATTGAGTCTGTCATGAAGTAGCCTCCAGAAAAAAACCTTGTGCTTGGGTTGACAAGAGCTATTCCAAATCCAGTTAAATTGTTGTGGCACTATTTTAACTCCCATCATCAGTTTATATGCCTTTGCAACAGAGAATTGATCACTTCCCCAAATATAGCTCCAGGTGTCTGTGCATTCTAGATATTCAGAACCCCTCAAAGTTATACATATGTCTTCCATTGCTTCAAATTCTTGGAATGCTTGCACTGTCAAAGGTAAGTGAAAGAGATCTTCCAGATAATCAGTGTGAATAATGGAATGCACAGTGGAGTTTCTATTTTTCACAAAAGAAAAGAGATGAGGGAACATGTCCTGAAGGCAGGCTGAGTGCCAAAGATCTGACCAAAAAAAGGCACTTTTGCCATCTCCAATGTGGCATCTGGCCATGGATTTGAAATTGTCAATGAGCTTAAGATTAGCCTTCCACCAAAAGGATCCTATCCAGCTGTTGCCAGGCAGTGAACCAGCACTGTAATATGCTTCCCAGATCAGGTTAACCCATGGGATGTTGTGTCTGTTATAAAACTTGTGCAAGTTCTTGAGGAGCAAAGCTTTGTTTTGGACAAAGATGTCCATTACTCCCAATCCTCCTTGGTCCTTTGGCCTGCACACAATACTCCATGCCACCATGGCAGGCCTATGATCCTCCAAATCAGGGCCTCTCCAGAGGCAATGCCTCAACAATTTAATTGCTTGAGCTTTAATGGTGATTGTCACATCTAGGCACCCCATAAGATAAATCGGCAGGGAATTGAGCACAGACTTTACCAGCAATAGTCTTCCAGCCATGGTTAAAAAAGAAGATAGGCCCATAAGTTTCTTCTGAAGTCTTGTGACCATAGGTAAACATTGCTCAATAGTTGGTTTGTAAATACCCAAGGGTGCACCCAAATATTGGACTGGAAAGGATTCCCTTTTGCATTGGAAAGTATTAGTCAGAATTTCAACTTTCTCCTCAGGTACATTGAGTGGGATGAGGCTAGATTTAGAATAATTGACTTTCAGTCCAGTAGCATCTGCAAAAGTATTGAGGAGGGCTTTGAGGCAGTGTAGTTGTTTGGCATCTGCTTGAAGGAGGACCAAAGTGTCATCTGCATATTGAACTATTGGGAAATCAGGGCAAGAATTCACTTGCAGAGGTGAGGAAAGTAATCCCATTTGCATGGCCTTGTTGAGGATTGTCTGAAGAAGATCTGCAGCAAGTACAAATAGTAGTGGTGACAGAGGGTCTCCTTGTCTCACACCTCTGAGGCAATAGAATTTTTTACCAGGCACACCATTGAGCAGAATGGCAGATGAGGCAGAAGTGAACAACATTTTGATCCAATTAATCCATCTATCACCAAATCCTTTAGCTTTTAGAATATCCAAGATTGCCTGATGTTCAATGGTGTCAAATGCTTTTTCAAAGTCCAGTTTCAGTACAATAATCTCTTCCTTTGATTTATGGCACCGATGCAAGTATTCATAAGCCCAACCCAAGCAGTCATGAATAGATCTCTCTTTGAGGAAGCCATATTGGTTAATGTGAACCAGCTTTAGGATGACTTTCTGTAACCTGTTTGCCAACAGCTTAGTGACTAGCTTGAGACAACAATTGAGGATGGAAATTGGCCTGTAATCATTTGCTGTGAGAGGAGAATTTCCTTTTGGAATAAGAGTAATGAATGAGGTGTTCAAACTTTCCAGAGAGATTTGTCCCAGCATGATTTAAAAAATCTCCTTTAATTATCTCATTAATTTGATTTAAATGTCCTAGCATGATTTAAAAAACTCATTATTGAAGTCATCAGGACCATGTGATTTGTCCATAGGTAATTCTTTCACTACTTCATTGATTTCTTCTTCAGAGAAAGGCAGTTCCAATGACTCAAAAAGTGTCGGATCCTGTCTTGGATGAAACAATGACTGTAAGTCAAAGTGCATGGATGTTTTGTGCGAAGTCCCCATTCTTTTCTTATAGGTGTCCCAAAGTATTGCAGGTTTGCCAGCATGATCAGATATATCAACTTGATCATTATTTTGCAGAACAGCAATATGGTTATGCCTGTGATTAATAGAAGCCTTGGTATGGAAGAATTTGGTATTTTCATCCCCAAACTTTACCCCTTTAATTTTCCCCCTCTGTTTCCTATAGATCTTTTGGTTCTTCAATAGAACTAGCAGATGTTCTTTCAGGACAATCCTACAATTCCATTCATAAGTGTCCAGGGGTCTAAATTCCTCAAAGAAGTCCCAAAGGAAAATGATTTCATTGATTTTAGCAATTTGAGTTTTCAGACAAGGGAGGGATCTGGCCCACAATTTCAAGGCTCTCCTCAAATTTTTGAACTTTGCATTCAGCTTTTTGACTGAGTCCAGATTACCTACTGGAACATTCCAAGCAGCATGAACTACCTGTTTGAAGTCTGAGTGATGCAACCAGTAATTCTCAAATCTAAAAACTTTTGCTATGGGAATTGAGGTGCCAACTTTGATAACACATGGAAAATGGTCTGAAATTGGTTTGGCAAGAGGTAGAACCAAAGTATTTGGGAATGTGGTCATCCAGGAGGCTGAAGTGAAAAACCAATCAAGCTTGACCAGCAGAGGATTTTGTTGCATGTTACTCCAACTAAATTTCCTTCCATGCAGAGGTAGCTCCACTAAACCATGGTTACTAATTGCTTAATTGAACATGAGCATCTCATTAACATCTCCACCAGGTTTATTTCTGTCTGATGGATCCCTCATGAAGTTGAAATCTCTCATAAGAATCCAGTCCACATCATCAGGCATATGAATATTCAAAAACCACTCAATGAACTCCATTTTGTCTTGTGGGTCACAAGGACCATAGATATTTGTGAGAAGCCAGGACTGATTGGAGAGCAAACTTGTGAATTTGAGGGAGAGTGAAAATCTGTTTTGAGAAATTACTTCTCCAGCAAAGAGAGAGCCATTCCAAGCCACTAGGAGACCCCCTGAAGCTCTAATAGAAGGAAGGAAAGCAAACTTATTGATTCTATTGGGACAGAAATTTTTCATGTAAGTAGCATCAAAGTTTTCTCTCTTAGTTTCTTGTAAGCACAGAATATTGCAGTCACTCTCATCAATTTTCTCGCCTTAAAGCCAGCCATTTGTCCCGTGAATTCATCCCTCTAATGTTCCAGTTCAGAATGTTCCAACTTCTATTTGTATTATTCATGGGGGCAAAGATGTGAATCGCAAAGAAAGGTCAAGCACCAGCACTTGACTCATAATTAAAGTGAAGAAAAGGTTATCTGAGATTCTGGGCCACAGCATATGACAAAACCAGCAAAACATCCAAGTAGCATACACCATAGAGGTTCCATTAAGGTAAATCATCTCCAGAGCAAAGAGTTGCATAATGTACCAACACTCAAAGATTACAGCATAATTCAGATTGACCAAAAGAGCACATGAAATTACATCCAAACTAACCCCCCAACCACTAGTCCAATGATGTCTATTAATCATCATGAAGATGTTGGTGTGCTGTCCTCTCCAGTGGCCAAGGGCACCTTGACCAAGTCCACATCAAGCTTTCTTCTTGGCTTCTTGGCCGGCTTGTTATCCAGCTCCCCATCAAAGAACCTTACGTAAAGATGCAGTGAGGTTTCTAACAACTGAGTTTTGAATGACAGGAGGAATAGCATGACAAGGTAGACAACCAGTATTTGAGCAGGAATTTCTTTTATATCCATCATTCACTTTTTTAATTCTGTCACTTCTCCTTACCTCAATTTCCACTAGGGGAGTTTTACCACTCCTTCTCTTCCTGAGGTTGTCAGAGCCAAAAGGCTACAGAAGGGCCTGAGACTCCAAATCTTGCATGTTGGAAGCCACCTCAACATTCTCCTTACCCTTATGCTTTGCAACCTGATTTTCCAGTATAATGGCCTGACAAATAGGAGCATGTGAAGAAGGGCATTTAGCTGGTATATGAAATAGAATAGCTTTTTCCATGTTCTCAACATCAGAGAAAAGTTCCCACATCCCAGACTTAAACATGTTCACAGTCCATTCAAACTTATCAGGAGTCAATAGAAGGTGGACAATGAAATTAAACCAACTTACAGGAATGTTGGCAGAGAAAGAACTTTGCTTATCCACAGGTTGCTCCTGAAAGTACTTCTTCCACAGCAATAGACCTTCTTCAGATATCACTTTGTCATTATCTGCGATGAGCAAAAAGCTGAATACATTTCAAACCTAGGAGGGAGGGTGCCATGCTGAAATGCTCATTGATTTGATTTACCCATTTACCTTGCAAACCAGACTGAAGATTCTCAAAACTGGTGACAGGATCCAGCCCTCCTCTGAGAGAATTGATGTGAGAAGGACTTGACTGAAATACCTGGTCAGAAGAACCAACTGCAGCTGCCAAAACAGACTCAGAGCCTGACACAGGATCTCCTTGAGGAAAGTCAGGAGGCAAATTATTCTCCATAACAGGACAAAGTTGCAGAGCATTGGGATTAAGGCCTAGGACTTGATCTTCAGCATTAGCCGCAACCTCTACATCCCCAGAAGGGTTACTTGCATCCAAAAGATGTACCTGACTTGCAGGCACTTGAACAGGAAAGGCTACATCTGTAATTGCTGCAGCCTCATTTTGCACAGGCAGCACATTGGGTTCTTCATCATCAGAGAGGTAAGCTTGAATAATGTTCTGGAGCCCATTGGCCACAACATTGGCAGGAGGAGGCAGGGCAATAGGTTCAACATCTATGTGGTGTACATTCCCAGCAATCACAGGTGGCAGAAAAGTGTTGGAATTCACTCCTTCAGAAAAAGACATATCTGAAGAAAGGCTGCTGTTACTGAAAACAGGAACTAACTCCTCACCGTCTGCCCAAGCCATCTCCTCGTGCTGCACAGCATCCAGGATGTCATCAAGGGGTGCCTGCAAGTTATCCTGCTGTGGATTATTCCAATTGCCTTCTTGCTCCTAATTGTCTTCCTGTTGAGCATTTAAAATGTTGTTGTTGAGAGCAGCAATGTGAAAACAAGCACCAGGCTCAGCATTCTCTGGCAATGGGTGTGGATCCACATTGTCTGGTGGGATCGGGTCTTCATCTGCTGGGCCCCCACCAAGAAGCTCACTAGCCAACACTTCAATGGAAGAGGACCAACCCTCCTATTCAAACTCATCTCCCTCTGACCATCTCATGCTCTTGGGGATTATATCCAAATTCAAAACACGAGCCTTGACCACAATATGGCCCATGTGGTCATCCTCCTTGTCCCAGGAAATCATGCGACCAAACTTACTGACAGCACAGGCCAAATCTTCAGTATTTCGGAAATCAAACGGGACTCCCGTCAGCAACAACCAAACTGTTCTATTGAAATGCACCCGCCTATGATTCCTACCCTCATCATGCTTCACAAAGGAGATGAAAACGTCACCAAATTCATGTGGGTTGTCCAGCACGAGCTTGTCCCTATCTCTGACCCTTGTCAGACGCACATACGCCTCACCAAGCAGGCATCGTTGGATGTCCCGCAGCCCTAGCTGCCTATGCTCAACGATAAACTCTTCGAGAACATCTCTTACATTGGGAAACGGAGCATCGACTGGGAGTGGATGGATGGTTGCTATAGCCCAGTCTTCATGGCGACGAGGACGATGCAAAAGCACCACACGAGCTACCCCATTGCGGCCCGGAAGCTGCTGGATAGCGAACCCATGCGGCACAGGGTCGATCGGAATGTTGGCCATCGGAGGAGCCGCAGAGGCGCACCCTGTCACCGGCGGGCAGGAGGTGACAAGAGCAGAATTTGGGCACTGTGGAGAAGCAGAGGCTGACTGTGGACAAGTTGAGGAGGCAAGTGCCAATCGAGGCTGGAAATTAGGAATAGATCCCGTGGCGAGCTCTCTAAAAGAGGAAACCACCGGTGGGTCACGGGCCGGGCCGACTGACTTCAACCAATCCTGGACTGCGTCCATGCTCCAGGCCTCAACGGGTGGGCTAGCGAACGTAGCAAACCGAAGGAATGGGAACAGCCCAGGTAGCCTTTGCACGTGACACTCCCTGGCAAAGTGGCCCAATAAACCACAAGAATAACACGTAAGCGCTCCATTTGAAAAACCTTGATTGCCGCTCTGAGAAACCGCAGCGCGAACCTCTCCTGAGGTATTAAGATTCTGCATTGAAGGTGTATTATTGTCGGAGACCGCATTATTGTCGGAGACCACATTATTGCAAGAACTCGGAAAATTCGCGATACGGGCAAAAACCGACGGCCGGCGTTGATCGCTAGAGCTAGAGGAAGTGGCAACAGCTCGAGCACGCGGACCATTGGTAACCAAAGTCCAAGAAGATTCCTCCTCACGATAAAATAGTTGTTCTTCACGCAACCAGTTGGGGCCTCCGAAACCCCAAAGATTAAACACTAGTTCGAAATCCTTTTCAACCACGCAGCCATGATTGTAGATCTCAAAACCCACAGCTTTAGAAGCAACTGAAAATTTGAATGATCTGTCCTTGAGATGATGGACACGAAAACCTTGTGGGTAACCACCAAAGCAAGATTGCAAAGTGACGCTAACCGTGTGGCAATCCAACCGAAAGCGAGCACGACAGAATGAAACCACCAAAGTGAACTCCCGTTGACGAAAACCAGGAGAGAAAACCACCGGATGACCAAACTTTTACCTCATAGCACGTTGAAAGTCTTTACCTCTTGCAAAGTTGAGCGATGGAGGATCCATGGCCAAAGTCTCGAATCCAGCACCAAAACAGAGAAACTCTAGGGATGGTGGCTGCCACCACCGGACTGGTGGGTGGCAGGAGAAGAGGTGGCCGCCGGGGCCGGAGTGGCCACCGGCGGGAGGGGTGGCCGCAGAGGCCGGAGTGGCCACCTGCGGGAGAGGCTAGGGAGAGGCTAGGGATTGATTGATACTGGTGTGGAAGGCAAGCTTGGCGATACAGATATGTAGATCTCCTACCATTGTAACCGACTCTGTAACCCTAACCCTATCCGGTGTCTATATAAACTGGAGGGTTTTAGTCAATAGGACTAACAACAATCATACCATAGGCTAGCTTCTAGGGTTTAGCCTCTTTGATCTCGTGGTAGATCCACTCTTGTAACACACATCATCAATATTAATCAAGCAGGGCGTAGGGTTTTACCTCCATCAAGAGGGCCCGAACACGGTAAAACATTGTGTCCCTTGTCTCATGTTACCATCCGCCTAGACGCACAGTTCGGGACCCCCTACCCGAGATCCGCGGTTTTGACACCGACATTGGTGCTTTCATTGAGAGTTCCTCTGTGTCGTCACCTATAGGCCCGATGGCTCCTTCGATCATCAACAACGACGCAGTCCAGGGTGAGACTTTTTTCCCCGGACAGATCTTCTTGTTCGGCGGCTTTGTACTGCGGGCCAATTCGCTTGGCCATCTGGAGCAGATCGAAAGCTACGCCCCTGGCCATTAGGTCAGATTTGGAACTTTGAACTATACGACCGATGTCCGCGGAGACTTGATCTTCGACGGATTCGAGCCGCAGCCAAGCTTCGCCAGACTTGTCCTCGATGGGCATGATCTAGCTCTGCCGAACAAAGGCGCTGGAGGCCGCACCAGAATCTGCTCTGACCCTTAATCCGGAGCCGGATTCCCCGATCGAGGACGAGTGGTTGGACACCACCTCGGGGGCTTTAATCTCTACGGCGATCGAGCCAAACTCCATCCCTATCCTTTGCGAAGACCTCGACTCTGTGGTGCGGACTCCTCTCCGGACCAACCCTCCGCTCCCTTGCCAATCGAATCCGATTGGGCACCCGTTATGGAGTTCACGGACGCGGACATCTTCGGCACTCGCCCTTTGGCGACATCCTGAATTCACTAAAGTCTCTCTCTTTATCCGGAAAGCCCTGGCTGGACCACGGTCAGGAAGGTTGGGATACTGGACGACGAAGAAATTCAACGCCCACCCACCACCCACTTCAGAGCCAATCGCCGATAGCCTACACGACGTGCTCGATTTTGACTCCGAAGACATCGACGATATGGACGACGATGTAGGAGACAACAATGAACCAGCACCTATAGGATGCTGGACAACCTCATCCCAAGATGTATACATGGTGGATACACCTAAAGGAAATGAAGACGAGGAGCAACGAGACGCTACGAAGGATAAATCCCTCGAAAAGCAATCAAAACGGCAACGTAAACGCTGAACAAAGTCCCGCCTCAACAAAGACCCAGCCATAGAGCAGGGCGAACCGGTGGACAACGAACAAGCTATCGAGCAATCATCCGAACAAGACAACTTGGATAAACAATCTGTCCCCAGCAAAGACAACAGCCCGGACGATCTCACGCCGGACAAACCACTGGAGCAAAATGACCTCCAGAAAAGGCTCGTCGCTACTGCGTGTAGCCTGAAAAAGCAGAAGCGGAAGCTCAAAACAGCGGAAGATGCACTCAGAATCAGATGGAGAAAAGTATTCAGCACCGCAGAGAAATACGGCGACAGTCGCCGAACAAAGAGCTACCCGAAAAGAAAGCTACTACCCGAATTCGACGAGGAGGCCTTAGAGCCCCCACAATTAAAAAGCAAGAAGGCCACCCGGTCGGATGGACGACCTCACGGCAAAAAAAGAGAGCGGCGAATGGCGCCAAGACACAAGCCAATATGCGATCCGCATAAGGATTCACATCAAGAGGATGGCCCGATTAGGTCCATCTATGGGCCAAGAAAGGTGGCTCACAAAGCAATGCAATACGCCAAAATTCCGAAGATCACGGCACACCCAAATATAGGGCGCCAAGACACCCCCTATGTTTCACTCAATGAGGTGCTGGATCATGAATTTCCAAAGGATTCAAACCCGTAAACATAGAGGCATACGACGGAACAATGCACCACGAGTTGCGGATCGAGGATTACATCCTCCACATACACATGGCTAGAGGATACGATCTCCACGCCATAAAATACTTACCCCTTAAACTCAAAGGGCCAGCTCGGCATTGGCTTAAAAGCCTCCCCGAAAATACCATTGGAAGCTGGGGAGAGCTCGGGGATGCATTTCGGGCAAATTTTCAGGGGACTTATGTCCGCCCTCCGGATGCACACGATCTAAGTCACATAACTCAACAGCCCGAAGAGACAGCCCGGAAATTCTGGAACAGGTTCCTCACGAAAAAGAACCAAATAGTCGACTGTCCGGACGCCGAAGCCTTAGCAGCTTTCGAACACAACGTCCGAGACGAATGGCTCGCCAGACACCTCAGCCAAGAAAAGCCAAGAACAATGGCCACATTAACAAGCCTCATGACCCGCTTATGCTGGAGAGGACAGCTGGCTGGCTAGATGCGACCAATGACCCGAGTACATCCGAAATCAGGGATGGAAATGGAAATCACGACGCAGAAAAGATCAGCGCGGAATAAGGAAAATGGCCCAAATAGTACGGCGGTCAACGCCGGATTCAAAAGCTCTCGGCGAAAAACAAAACACCGCCCCTAAAGGATAACAGTGACGAGCTATCCAACCTAAACAAGATTCTCGGATAGATCGTGTCAAATACATGGTACCTCCGGAAGCTCGCAAACCATACCCACAGAGATTGTTGGGTCTTCAAACAGTCCGCGCAGATCGAACGCCGAACACAAGGGGCTCGACACACCAAGTAAAGATGACGACGAGCACCACAAGCGTAACTCGAAAACAAAAACTTTCCCACAAGAGGTTAAAACAGTAAACTCACTTCACGTGATCAAAAGGAAAAAAGCGGCGCCCCTAAAAGGCGCCGCAGACACCGGGTTGTCAAAACCAATCACCTTCGACCATCAGGACTATTCCGATAATATCCGGAACGCATGATGGACTGCCTTGATATTGGATCCTATAATCGACGGATTCCAATTTACACATGTCCTCATGGATGGCGGCAGTGACATAAACCTGATATATCAGGACACAATCCGCAGGATGGGGATAAACCCAACCAAAATTCGCCATAGCAACACCTCCTTTAAAGGAGTATCGCTCGCCCATACGCCCTCTGACGGGCTCCATACTGCTAGAAGTTGTGTTTGATTCATCCGACAACTTCCGTCGCGAAGGTTACTCTTCCATGTCGCCCGCTTTAAAAGTAGCCATCAAGCACTATAGGGACGTGAAGCTTTCGCCTACCGTAACGCAATACCGCATTATGCATCTCTAACACTTAAAATGCCCGTCCACGCGGCATTATCTCGTTAAAAGGAAGTATTAAGTGTTACTCGAGCATGGAAGAAGGGGACTGCATCGACAGCTCCACGACTATCCGGCTCCACTAGGCAAAGAACCTGAAATTGGTCATTCAAACCCGGACACGGATAGACGAGTTCGGCGCTTACTAGCGGCAGACCCCCATACGAGGGGCTACATGCATGTATAACAAGAGACAATAGAGCTCAATTTTATTCTTCGAACCGTACCATGTTTATTTAATATTAAGTACATCTTTCGCACGATCCTTTTTCTTTCAAACTAAGTTCCTCTCTTTACAGATGAACAACATGCTACACCCGGCCCGAGGATACGGCAAGACAACGAAGACACAAGCAGACGCAAAGCAGGACCCGTTGCAAGGATTCTTTTCAGATTAAGACCCTGCGTAAACCTTTTTTCACTGTCTCTTGTTGATATACATTCCCCCAGTTCCTTAAATATAATTGAGGAGGAGGTTGGTGCTTTGGCATTGGCCGCACCAGAATTTTTGCACGTACCTGGACACAAAGGGCTTAGGGCATTATTCTGCCCATTTTCATAAAGATCGAATACCTTAGGGAGTATTCGGAGTCTCGAGTTAGGCCTTATATGCATCAGCTCCGAATCAGGTCTTTGGTCAAATGTTGGGTTGCCCGGCTCCTGTGTTTTGCTGCCTTACGTTCCTGCTTTTCATGGCTAACGGCACTGTGGAGAACTACTGCGATTGTGCCCGGTTCGCCGGAGAGCACCTCGAGAGAAAGCCGAAAACTGACTGTCGTGATATAGCGAGAGACTGGTCAACCACTCGATGACTAACAGGAATGTTTAGGATTCCTCCGCATTAACGAAGGACCGGTTTTCGGCCAGGCACATACACACCCCGAATTCGGGAGAGTGCGGTGCCCCCAGGGGCTATATAGTAGCCCCACCCTCGAACTCCTATGTCTAAGTGAAAGTGATAAAGCATTATAGTCCGGTTGCCTGATTTGCTACGCTATCACCTCCTTAACAGGACCAATACGTTGGATTAAGTGTGAAAAAGCGCTTTTTTGCAAACACCCCTGCACTATGTGCGTGGGGGCTGAAGCCAAGGACCGCCATCTTTCAGGTTATATATACATATACATAAACGACCGCACAGGTAGTAGTTTACTACTTGAACGCACAAGTATAAAAAGCATTTATATTACATTGAAACATTGTTTTCACAAATCATACATGTCACTTAAACATAATATCCTTCGAGCACTGCGTCTCTATTAAACGAGTGTCCGGCAGGACTTCTTCAAAGTAGTGCTCGGCAGGTACTCGGCCTCTATCCGAATCCTGGGATGCAACGTCAGTGGCCTTCATCTCTGCCCAGTATGTCTTGACACGGGCAAGAGCCATCCGCGCTCCCTCAATACATGCCGATCGCTTTATCGCGTTGATACGCGGCACCGCTCCAAGAAACTGCTGCACTAAACCAAAATAGCTCTTCGGCTGGGGTTCGTCCGGCCACAAGTGAGTCAAGACATGCTTCATGGAAAATCCGGACAATCGATTGAGCTCGGCCCATTCGGCCAACCGATTGGTCAGGAGCAGAGGACGCTCCGGACTATGGAATTGCGACCAATATAGCTCTTCCCTTCATGCCCCTTCTCGCCCCGGAAGTGCTCAACCGCGTCCACGGCCGCCGCCAAGTCGAGATAAGCATCCTCTGAACTCCACAACTTATCTAATCGAGCATACTTTGGATCCATATATTTCCTCCGCAGAAACGGTTTTCCAGCCGCAATTGCCCCAGCCTGACTCAGCTCCTCCTTGGCAGCTCTCAAAGCCGACTGGGCATTCTTGGATTCGGCGATGGCCTTTTTTAGGCCCTCTTGTTCCACTTGACGTTCTTTCTCAAGAACCTCGCAGCGATCGGTAGTATTCCTCAACTTTTGGCCATATCGGCCATCTCCTCTTTAACCCGGCAAAGGAGCAGCCCGTTCAGCTTCTAGCTCTTCGGCTGCCTTTAAAGCGGCCGCATTACTAATTCTGGCTTGCTCTTTCGCTTGGGCAAGTTCTGCCCGCAGCTCTTCCACGGCAACGGCACCATCTGCATTAAGCATATGATTAGTAAGACATGGGAGTCAAGCTCACTTACCAGGTGTCCGCATAGAAGTCGCATACCTTGTGACTCGTCAAACCGTTTATTGACCAGCGCGATGTCCGTGTCTGCCTCGTCAAGTTGCCGCTTTAGTTCGGCATATTCAGCAGTCCGGCTGGCCTCCGGACGCCCCGCCACCTGTTCAGGAGCGGTGATATGTTATAACTGAGAATTTGATCCTCGGCACATTGTCAATTTTGACAACATACCGAGTCTCAGGGGCTACTATCTATACATGGCGCATTTTATATGCATAACTGTCGAGAAGGTACATTATTTTTGCGATACCTCAAACCCCGTCCAAGAAGCTTCGACGGCTTTGTGCAATCCGCTCTCTGCGGATGCAATTCTTTCAATCACCGTACCCATTAGAGCACGGTGATCTTAACGAGATAGCCACTCGCCCGAGCAGATCCTTGACTCCTCCGATCGCACACCACTTGGCGCTGGACCTTCCGCCCCGCGGGACTTGGGGAACCTCTCACACGACACCTCCGTGTCGTCCGCTTCACATGAGGGTGTGACAGGTGGAGGCGTGGCCTCCATCATCTCCGGAAGAAGACCCTCAAGACTAGCCTCGCTGAGAAGGGCTGAGGTCCGAACTACAAGGTACAATTTCGGTTATCTTCATAAATAAATACAGGATGTTCCTTATTTACAAGACCCCTTCTTTTTACTTACGGCTCATTTGGAGGGCTGATCCCCTTGGGGAAATAGTGCGGCTGGGTTACTTCCCAGCGCCGGACTCTCCGACGAAGATTCCCTTCCCCTCTTTGAGGCCTTGACCTCCGGATCTTTCGAAGCAGTCCTCTTCCCTCCTCGAAAGACGGGACTTTTAATCCCTCCTTCCTTGATAGCCTCCTTCATGGTGGCAGTCGCTTCCCCGCTCCCCCTTCGCCTTCTTCAAAGGGCGCGACCTTCAACATCTTGGTCAGCATGGGATCCGGCATGGTCTCTGGGAGGGGAGCCGGACACCTTATTAACTTTGCCTTGGCTATCCACTCCTGTTCAAGAAACGACTCCTTTAAAGGGCACATATATATAATAAATGAATGAACAGCTTGTCCGGTTACAGGACTACTTACTTGAGTATCTGGGCAATTGCAGCTTAGCCCTGCGTCCTCGGTCAAGTCCGGACACTTCTCTTGTGATCCGAAGAATGCTTTATACATCTCCATGGGCGTCGTACCCATAAAATTACGGAGAGCTCGTGGTCCCTCCGGATTGAATTCCCACAGTGGAGGGGGCGACGTTTGCAGGTGGCTGAAGGCGCCGGATCACCATAACCTGCGCCATCGCAACCAGATTGATCCCTCTTTCTGGAGATCTCGAATACGGCCTGCAGCGGGGGAACGCCCTGACGGCACCCAGTCGAGCCCCTTGTTGACCCATGATGCCACCACTGTGGTGGACTGAGCGGAAGGCAGGGAGCGCCGCCCATTTGGTGCCCCTGGGAGCGGTGATATAAAACCACTCCCGTTGCCACAAACCAAGCTCCCCTTGAAAAGAGCCCTCGGGCCACGGAGCATTAGCACATTTGCTTATGACTGCCCCTCCGCACTCTGCTTGCTGCCCCTTGATCATCTTTGGCTCCACCTTGAAGGTCTTGAGCCACAATCCAAAGTGGGGGGTAATTTGTAGGATGGGCTCACATACAACATTGAATGACGTGATATGGAGGATGGACTCCGGATTCATGTCATGGAAATCAAGCCCATAATAAAACATGAGCCCCCGCACAAAGGGATCCGTCGGGAAGCCTAAACCCCGAAGGAAGTGGGACACGAATACCACGTTCTCGCCGGGCTCAGGAGTGGGAATGACCTGCCCTGGAGCAGGCGTCCTATGCGAGATATCACCGGTTAGATACCTGGCGTCTCGCAGCTTTAGCACCTCCTCTTCTCTGACGGAGGAAGACATCCATCGGCCGTGCTGATCGGAGCCGGACATCGTCGGAAGTCCGAAGCGCCTAAGTCTAAAGCTTTGGGTGTTGGAACTCGAAGCGCGAGGCGAACTCGATGGAGGGTGTAAAAAGAAGAGGGCCTTGGTCTCACTATAAAGAGGTTGAATACCAAGAGCCCACCCAGTGGTCGATTAGGACTCGCCTTTGATAGAGAAGGCAGGCCAACGGCACGGTTGGGTTACCCACGTCCGTATTGATGAGAATCCCGGAATAAGGGGGCACGATCTACGCTTTGATAAGACGTGTCAAGGAAACCACCTCGCTAAACACGCTGAGGTGGAACAATAAAAAACGATTCATATAAAGGCCTGGCCGTGGTGTGATGTCACGCCGCGGAATATGTCAGCAGATCTGTGCAAAAATTATTCTCTCTACGGTGTTATGTGGAACTTGTTTTGTAGAGCCGGACACTATCCTGGTTTTCATAATCTTCTATAAATTATTCAGAGGAAGAACCCGCCTTGCAATGCCGAAGACAATATGCGCGCCGGACTCGACGTCATTGAAGCCTGGTTCAGGGGATACTGAGGGAGTTCCGGACTAGGGGGTGTCCGGATAGCCGAACTATCATCATCGGCCAGACTCCAAGACTATGAAGATACAAGATTGAAGACTTCGTCCCGTGGCCGGATGGGACTTTCCTTGGCGTGGAAGGCAAGCTTGGCGATACGGATATGTAGATCTCCTACCATTGTAACCGACTACGTGTAACCCTAACCCTATCCAGTGTCTATATAAACCGGGGGGTTTTAGTCCATAGGACGAACAACAATCATACCATAGGCTAGCTTCTAGGGTTTAGCCTCTTTGATCTCGTGGTAGATCCACTCTTGTAACACACATCATCAATATTAATCAAGCAGGACGTAGGGTTTTACCTCCATCAAGAGGGCCCGAACTCGGGTAAAACATCATGTACCTTGTCTCCTCGTTACCATCCGCCTAGACGCACAGTTCGGGACCCCCTACCCGAGATCCGCCGGTTTTGACACCGACAGGGTTCATTAATATTTAAAGTTTTGATCTCTTCAATCCCACTTTTACCAATTTTTGCATCAAGATCTAAAAAATCCGAATTTTTGGGATGCCTTCTAGATAAAGGTGACTCATCTCAAGTCCCATCATTATCAAGATTCATACTGCAAAACAAAGATTTAATAGGAGACACATCAATAACTTTTAGATCTTCATCTTCATTTTCATAAAAACTAGAAGAAAACGCTTTCACAAAGCAATCTTTCTTAGCACGCATCCTAGCGGTTCTCTGTTTGCACTCATCAATGGAAATTCTCATGGCTTTGAGAGACTCATTGATATCATGCTTAGGTGGAATAGATCTAAGTTTCAAAGAATCAACATCAAGAGAAATGCTATCAACGTTCGTAGCCAATTCATCAACCTTAAGCAATTTTTCTTCAAGCAAAGCATTGAAATTATTTTGCGAATTCATAAAGTCCTTAACACTAGTCTCAAATTCAGAGGGCATCTTATTAAAATTTCCATAAGAATTGTTGTAGTAATTACCATAATTATTAGAGGAATTACTAGGGAACGACCTAGGATTAAAGTTTCCTCTATACGCGTTGTTACCAAAATTATTCCTACCAACAAAATTCACATCCATAGATTCATTATTATTCTCAATCAAAGTATACAAAGGCATATCATTAGGATCATAAGAAACACTTTTAGTAGCAAATAATATCATAAGTTCTTCCATCTTTCCACTCAAAACATTAATTTCTTCTATCGCATGCAGTTTTTATTAGTAGATCTTTCGGTGTGCCATTGAGAAAAACTAACCATAATATTATCTAGGAGTTTAGTAGCTTCTCCTAAAGTGATTTCCATAAAAGTGCCTCCAAATTTAATCTAAAAGATTTCTAGAAGCAAAATTCAATCGAGCATAATTTTTTTGTATAATCATCCAAATATTCAAACCATGTGTAGGGAAATTACGTATCATTAATTTCATCCTCTCCCAAGCTTGTGCAACATGTTCATGATCAAGTTGCTTAAAATTCGTGATATCATTTCTAAGAGAGATGATTTTAGTCGGAGGAAAATACTTAGAGATAAATGCATCTTTGCACTTACTCCACAAATCAATACTATTTTTAGGCAAAGACGAAAACCAAACTTTAGCACGATCTCTAAGGGAAAAAGGAAATAGCTTCAATTTAACAATATCATTGTCCACATCTTTCTTCTTTTGCATATCACACAAATCAACGAAGCTATTCAGATGGGTAGCGGCATCTTCACTTGGAAGGCCGGTGAATTGATCTTTCATGAGAAGATTCAAGAAAGCAACATTAATTTCGCAAGATTCAGCATCGGTAAGAGGAGCAATCAGAATGCTAAGAAAATCGTTGTTGTTGGTATTGGTAAAGTCACACAATTTAGTATTATCTTGAGCCATCGTGACACGCAAGCAATCCAACACACGAGCAAACAAGAAGCAAGCGAAAAAGAGGCGAACGGAAAAGAGAGGGCGAATAAAATGACAAGGGTGAAGTGGGGGAGAGGAAAACGAGAGGCAAATGGCAAATAATGTAATGCGAGGGATACGAGTTTGTGATGGGTACTTGGTATGGCTTGACTTGACTTGACTTGGCGCGAATCTCCCCGGCAAAGGCGCCAGAAATCCTTCTTGCTACCTCTTGATCACTGCGTTGGTCTTCCCTTGAAGAGGAAAGGGTGATGCAGTAAAGTAGCGTAAGTATTTCCCTCATTTTTTGAGAACCAAGGTATCAATCTAGTAGGAGATCACGCACGAGTCCCTCACACCTACACAAACAAATAAGAACCTCGCAACCAACGCGATAAAGGGGTTGTCAAACCCTCAACGGTCACTTACAAGAGTGAGATATGATAGATATGATAAGATAATATTTTTGGTATTTTTATGATAAAGAGAAATAAATATGCAAAGTAAAATAAAAGGCAATAAAAATAACTAAGTGTTGGAAGATTAATATGATGGAAAATAGACCCGGGGGCCATAGGTTTCACTAGTGGCTTCTCTCAAGATAGCATAAGTATTACGGTGGGTAAACGAATTACTGTCGAGCAATTGATAGAATTGAGCATAGTTATGAGAATATCTAGGTATGATCATGTATATAGACATCACGTCCGCGACAAGTAGACCGAAACGATTCTGCATCTACTACTATTACTCCACACATCGACCACTATCCAGCATGCATCTAGAGTATTAAGTTCATAAGAACAGAGTAATGCTTTAAGTAAGATGACATGATGTAGAGGGATAAACTCATGCAATATGATATAAACCCCATCTTTTTAGCCTCGATGGCAACAATATAATACGTGTCGTTTCCCTTTATGTCACTGGGATCGAGCACCGCAAGATTGAACCTAAAGCTAAGCACTTCTCCCATTGCAAGAAAGATCAATCTAGTAGGCCAAACCAAACTGATAATTCGAAGAGACTTGCAAAGATAACCAATCGTACATAAAAGAATTCATAGGAGATTCAAATACTGTTCATAGATAATCTTGATCATAAACCACAATTCTTCGGATCTCGACAAACACACCGCAAAAGAAGATTACATCGAACAGATCTCCAAGAAGATCGAAGAGAACTTTGAATTGAGATCCAATGAGAGAGAAGAAGCCATCTAGCTAATAACTATGGACCCGAAGGTCTGAGGTAAAGTACTCACACATCATCGGAGAGCCTATGGTGTTGGTGTAGAAGCCCTCCGTGATCAATGCCCACTCTGGCGGAGCGCCGGAAAAGGCCCCAAGATGGGATCTCACGGGTACAGAAGGTTGCAGTGGTGGAAATAGGGTTTTGGCTCCTTATCTGATAGTTTGGGGGTACGTAGGTATATATAGGAGGAAGAAGTACATCGGTGGAGCAACGTGGGCACCACGAGGGTGGAGGGCGCGCCTGGGGGGGGGGGGGGTAGGCGCGCCCCTGCCTTGTGCTCTCCTCGTTGATTGCTTTGCGTAGACTCCAAGTCCTCTGGATCACGTTTGTTCCGAAAATCACGTTCTCGAAGGTTTCATTCCGTTTGGACTCCGTTTGATATCCTTTTCATTCGAAACACTGAAATAGGCAAAAAAACATCAATTTGGGGTTGGGCCTCCGGTTAATAGGTTAGTCCCAAAAATAATATAAAAGTGTATAATAAAGCACATTAAACATCCAAAACAGAATATTATATAGCATGGAACAATAAAAGTTTATAGCTATGTTGGAGATGTATCAGGCGGGTCCAGTAAAATGGACTCCGGAGGCAGAGGCAGCACTGCAAGATTTGAAGAGGTACCTCTCGTCCACACCAATACTAGTTGTGCCTAAACCACAGGAGTCGTTGCTGTTATACTTAGCACCGACGAATCCAGTGGTCAGTGTCGTGCTGGTGGGGTAGATGGAACTTGAGGGAGAAGCAGCAATTGCAGCCGAGCCATCGGATGGCAAGCCGGGGCCTTCCCCGGCAGAGCCTGACGCCGACTAGTCGGGACCCCCATCAAGGCTCGGACCCGTCGAGGCAGAACCTGAGCGGATGGGCGAAGAGGGACAGAAAAAGAAGATGGTGCAACACCCAGTGTATTTTGTCAGTACCCTCTTGCAGGGGGCTAGGTCAAGATATTCTGGGATGTAGAAGCTGCTTTTTGGCCTCCTCATGGCCTCGAGAAAGCTGCACCACTATTTTCAAGCACATGAGATAACCATCGTCACTCGCCTCCCTTTGCAGCAGATTTTGCACAATCTAGATGCGACAGGGAGGATTGTAGAGTGGGCACTGGAGCTATCGAGCTTCGGCCTCAGATTTGGAAGTACTTCAATGATCAAGAGCCGAGCTTTGGTGGAGTTCATACAGAGTGGACCACAACGCCCGACGAGGAGATCTAAGAGACCACCCTTCCCGTCAAGGAGACGAGCAGTGAGTGGATCATGTACTTTGACGGAGCTTTCTCACTTTAAGGTGTTCGTGCTGGCGTGCTAATCGTCACACCCACTGGAGAGCACCTCAAGTACGTAGTCCAGATGCACTTCCCCCGGGAAAAATCAACGAACAATACCGCGGAGTACGAGGGGTTGCTTGCCGGTCTCAGGATCGCGGCAGACCTCGGAATCAAGAAGCTCATCATCAAAGGTGATTCGCAGCTCGTCGTCAAGCAAGTCAACAAGGATTACGAGCCGTTGATGGAGGCCTACGTGAATGAAGTGAGGAAGTTGGAGTAACGTTTCGACGGCCTACAGGCACAACATGTTCCCCGAGCGGAGAACAACATTGCCAACGACCTGTCGAAACACGCTGCCCTCAAGTTGCCTGTGGAACCAGGTACCTTTGTACTTCATATAATACAATCATCCGTAGAGCCATCAACAGGGCAGAACAAGCGAAGGAAGACAAGCCCCGGAAAGTACCTTCCCACTAAGCTCCCAGGAGCCGCCGGCAAGGAGGCTGCCGGGTGCCCCGAGCCTGCCGAGGGGCAACTACCTCCTATGGGGCCCCAGGCCATGACCGTAGAGGCACCTGCCCCCGCGGCCGAAGATGTGCCTTTGGTCCTTGCCGTCGAGCCCTAGGCTCCGGCATGGGCGCAACCCACCTTCCGTTTCCTCCAAACAGGAGAGATCCCCGAGGAGCAGGAAGAAGCAGAGAAAGTAGCCCGTCGGTCCAACATGTACCAGTTTGTGGATGATACCTGTGCATCAAGGAGGCTGAACGGAGTCAGGTTGAAGTGCATTCCTCGAGAGGACGGACTAGAGCAGTTGGCAAAGATACATGGAGGTATGTGTGGATCCCACATAGGTTCAAGGGACCTTGCTGGCAAGGCATTCCGGCAGGGTTTATTCTGCCCCAGAGCCCTCCAGGATGCAGCTGCGCTAGTAACTAAGTGTGAAGCGTGTCAGTTCCATTCGAAGAAGCTTCATCAACCAGCTCAAGCCCTTCAAACAATCCCTCTCTCCTGGCCATTTTTGGTCTGGGTGCTCGACATACTGGGCCCCTTCCCCCGTGCTGTCGGGGGCTTTGAATACTTGTACGTCGCAATCGACAAGTTCACAAAGTGGCCCGAAGTGGAAGCAGTAATGAAGGTGACAGTACAGTCAGCCGTCAAGTTCTTCAAGGGGTTAGTTTGCCGTTTTGGTGTGCCGAACAGAGTCATCACCTACAATGGCACGCAGTTCACAAGCCATGCCTTCATGCAATACATTCGGGACCTCGATAGCAAGGTCTGTTTCGCTTCAGTGGCACACCCACGAAGCAACGGCCAGGCAGAGAGGGCAAATGCTGAAGTACTGCGAGGCCTGAGGACAAAGACTTTTGACAGGCTGCACAAGTGCAGAAGGCGCTGGATCGATGAGTTGCCGGCGGTTCTTTGGTTGATCAGAATGACGCTGAATCGAGCCACCAGCCAGACACCCTTTGCCCTGGTATACGGGGCAGAAGCATTTCTCCCCATGGAAGTCACATACTGTGGGGACCCCAACTCATAAGTCGTGATCACCGAATGCACGTGTACGGTGATCCCAGAGATCAATGCTCACTGAACACACAGAAGCTGAATAGCAAGATTCTTACATCCATTCATACTGTCTTACATAAATTATGACCATTATGGTCAAGTGTTGAGTATGACTTTGCAGCGGAAATCTTCATCGATAACTTGGACCCATGCCATCTGCTTTAACCCTACAGGCATTCTGACTGGGAAGCGTCCTAGCTCACATGTTCGTCACCAAAGTATTCTTCATCATATCCTGTTCTTTCATGCCTGGCCAATAAAATAACCAGTGGAAAGCCAATGAGTACCTCGAATGTACTCTCAAGCAACCCAAGAGTGATAACAGAATAATTATGCAAGGCTTAAATGCTAAATTGGCATTTTTGCGGAAAGCTAGTTTTGCTCATGCAAGTATGATCAACATTTATCAAGGAAATGAATCATGCGCAACAAGTATCGTGGAGGTTCTGAGACATTAACGTCGAAAAAGAGTTGTGAACAGCTCATGCTCAAGTTCATCGTGACTTGCTCATGAATCACATCAATAATATACTCAACCCGTGTTGTTTTTCAGAAACATATGGACATAGTCTAAGCAGCACCAACCAACTGTCCTTGACCATGGACACGGCTATTTGAATAGTTTTACACTCTGCAGAGGTTGCACACTTTACCCACAAGATCCGGGAAGCCTCCGTGTCATCCACGACCCGCAGTACCTCAAGTACCCGGGGTAAGCACCCGTTCACTACCTTTCCCTAGTCGTCACCAACATAGAGTCCACTCGATTGGTAACAGACCCCGTGCCAAACATTTTCACAGTTTAATTTGGTGGAGCCATGCTCCCATATTCATCTCATCTCACATGCATGGGGGTACCAACGGTGTGTCTGGTGCCCTGTGAAAACAGTCATGGCCGCCTATCCAAGAACGACCCCGTCCCGAGAGTGACCACGTCAATCCCGTCACTAGTAATGCACACATCCATGCTAGCACGAGCTTGGTAATCAATAATGCCCCATCCCATAAGGGGTAGTGTGGTTGTACATGTTTGGTTGGGACGGTAGACAATCTTATATCTAATCCATCTCTGTAAACAACACTTTCATCAAGCCTCGATACACTACCTCTCCACCAAGTAGTGACCTAATTCATCATCATCTCCCAGGGGCATTAGTGGCACCCACTAGGGTTGTTTGCAAGTATGTCAAACCACACTTGTTTCTTTCCATGCTTAACTCTGACCCACTTTGCGTAGTCACTTACTATAGCATATTTATACCACCCATCAACACAACTCTAAACAAGGATAGAGCCATGAACAATGCAAGTATCAACGGGGTATGCAACGGAGGCAAGCCTAGCAAGTTGCTATTCAAGATATACCATGCACTCGATGAAACAATGGAAATGCTTTTATGATGTAAAAGGGTTCATCATGGTCAAAGGGTTGCTTGCCTGGTTCATCAGAGTCTTCATTCCTTCTGGTCCATCTCTGAGTATTCCGTCTACTTTGCCAACTAACGTCGGAAACAAACACAGTAAGCAACACAACAAGGCAAAAATAGAAGTGCTCTAAAAATAGGTGTTGGACTTTTCTAGGATACCTCTAGGCATATAAAAAATAACCAGAGTGGTTTCACTGGGACTAGATCAGTGGATATTTTTGAGTATTTAAATATGATAGAATCATTGGATTTATGGATTTGCAAGAAGTGTACAGAAATATATTTTAAAAAAATGAGAAAAGGCACCCATTTCACAAATCATGACTTTAGAAGCATCTAGGAATTGGTTTCACTGGATTTGGAGTTGAAATGATTTCCCTAGGGATTTGCAAAGTTGACAAACATGAAGTAATGGCTCATTATTTTGTGTGGCACAAAAAGTATTAATAAAAATGTTCATAACCTAAGTTATAAACTCAGGAGCATCTAGAAATTTGAATCATGGCATTTGGATCAAAGATGATCTCCCTGTGATTTTCTAAAGTTTGTCACAGAAATGGAAAAGTAGGATTTCATAAATATTTGTGAAGGAAATGTTTCTGGGAAAATGTGCAAATAGCACCATGTCATAGATAATGAATTTAGAAACTACTAGAAATTTAAATCACCAAATTTGGAGGTAATATGAATATTTGGGAGATTTTACAAGTTTCTGGAAAAAAGAAAAAGATAAAGGAAGGGGGGTTTATACCTATACTGCACAGTGGGTGCAGGATAGCACCGCAATGCACTGGGACGGCCCAGTGGCTCGGCTACGCGAACGACAGAGCGACGTTGAGGGCGCCCAGGCGGAGTGCGCCTTCACCGAGGGGGAGCGGGAGAGGGCGAACCCGCCTCCACTTGCCAGCGTGGCCCGGTGGCTGGGCCACTGACGAGCGATGCCCGCTTGCAGGTTCGTCCTCAACTTCTCGCGTGGGCGCGAAGGGAGACAGAGGAGGCGTTCGACACCGGACGCCGGTGCTACAGGGCGTCTCTGGCGATGCTCCGCCCACCGGCGTGCTCAGGGGAGAGTGGCGCATCCGACGAGGTACTCCATGGAGGCAGGGGTGGTCGGATGCGGGCGGTGCATCGCCCGCGGCGGACGGAAGCGACAGTGAGGTTGGGGCATGGTGAGTCGGGCACGGGAAGGATGAAATGAAGCACGGGAAAGATCCACGATGGTGGTGGCAATGCTCTGGAATTGAGAGGTGGAAAGGAGGGTGTCGGTGTCAAAACCGGTGGATCTCGGGTAGGGGGTCCCGAACTGTGCGTCTAGGCGGATGGTAACAGGAGACAAGGGACACGATGTTTTACCCAGGTTCGGGCCCTCTTGATGGAGGTAAAACCCTACGTCTGCTTGATTAATATTGATGATGTGTGTTACAAGAGTGGATCTACCACGAGATCAAAGAGGCTAAACCCTAGAAGCTAGCCTATGGTATGATTGTTGTTCGTCCTATGGACTAAAGCCATCCGGTTTATATAGACATCAGAGAGGGCTAGAGTTACACAGAGTCGGTTACAATGGTAGGAGATCTACATATCCGTATCGCCAAGCTTGCCTTCCACGCCAAGGGAAGTCCCATCCGGACACGGGACGAAGTCTTCAATCTTGTATCTTCATAGTCTTGGAGTCCGGCCGATGATGATAGTTCGGCCATCCGGACACCCCCTAGTCCGGAACTCCCTCAGTAGCCCCTGAACCAGGCTTCAATGACGACGAGTCCGGCGCGCATGTTGTCTTCGGCATTGCAAGGTGGGTTCTTCCTCCGAATAATTTATAGAAGATTGTGAACACCAGGATAGTGTCCGGCTCTGCAAAAATAAATTCCACATACCACCGTAGAGAAAATAATATTACACAAGATCAATCTGCTGACGTATTCTGTGGCGTAACGTCGCACCACTACCAAGCCTTTACGCAAATCGTTTTTATCGTTCCACCTCGGAGCGTTTAGCGAAGCGGTTTCCTTGGCACGTCTTGTCGAAGCAGAGATCGTGTTCCCCTTATTCCGGGATTCCCATCAATACGGACGTGGGTAACCCAACCGCGCCATTGAGCGTGACGCTTGGGAGATAAGCGAGTTTTACCAGGCCAGTGGGGACACATGTTTTTGTCCGCCCATATAAGGTATAAAGATCCAACCCTTTTACTGCGCCTTCTTCCTCCTTGGCTTATCTATCTCCGCGAACTCGAGCTCCAGCGCCCAAGTCCGCACTTCTCACCTCAACCTTCTCCAACTATGTCCGGAGCGGGAGGCAAGTGGATGGCCTCCTCTGTCATGGAGGGGCAGATCCAGAAGCTGCGCGATGCCGGATATTTGTCCAGCAACATCGCGCATCGGCTCCCCGACGAGGGAGAGCTCGTCCCCAACCCTAGGCCCCATGAGAGGGTAGTATTTCTTCCCCATTTCCTCCACGGACTGGGATTCCCGCTTCATCCCTTTGTCCGGAGGCTCATGCTCTACTACGGCCTAGATTTCCATGATCTGGCCCCGAATTTCATCCTCAACATCTCGGCGTTTATCGTCGTGTGCAAGGCCTTCCTCTGCATCCAGGCCCACTTCGGCTTGTGGCTCAAGACCTTCAGTGTCACGCCGAAGGTTGTGAAGGGCAGCCAAGCGGAGTGCGGAGGCGCCATGGTGGGTAGGATGTCCCACGTTACGTGGCTGGAGGGTACTTTCGTGGAAACCATCAAGGGGTGGCAATCGGGTGGTTCTACATCACCGAGCAGCGTGACCTGATTGGGCGTGACCCCAATTCAGATCTGGCATTCCTACACGGCTCACCTCCTGGAGAGAGAGTGGCCGAATTTGGGGGGATTCGGAGGAGCTGACCGGACTCCAAGCCTGTATCCAGAAGCTGGTGGACAAGAAGCTCAAGCTTGTCAACGTAGTCCAGGTCATGCTCATCCGCCGGATTCTCCCGTGCCAGCGACGAGGCTTCAACATGTGGGAGTTTGATCCGGCGCAGCACCAGACCCTAAGGGGCTCTTCGACACTACGTACGAAGATGTCTGGAAGGTGTTGTCCAAGGGCGCCGAAGCTCCCGCATCCTTTACCGAAGATCGCGGATTCCGCTCGCAGCATCCAGCTAACGAGGTAAGTGATTTCACCACTTGTTTTCCATAGTTTGGCTCTATGCGGGATCTAAACTCCCTTTTCCTTTGACAGGAATGGCTGGCGAAGGCCGAACGGATTACCTGTCCGACCCCATTGCCAGAGGACCCAGCGGACGCGCGCTTTATGGGGCTGCTGTCTCCGGCACCCCACGTGGTGCCGGAGAAGAAGGCCAAGAAGACGGCCACGGGGACTCGGAAGAGTTCCCGTTTTCAGGTGCTATCGGATGATGAATCCGAGGCCGACTCCTCCCACCAAGGTGAGGAGGAGAAGAAGAAAGCTTCTCCCCCAGCAGGGAGAGGGAATAAAAGGAAGGCCTCCCCAACAAGGGAGGCCGAAGGGTCCAAGAAGGGAAAAACTCTTCCCCGGACTACTCCGCCAACGTCGACGACGACAAGGGGGATTGGCCTACAAGGGCCAAGCCCCTGGCGAGATCGTAAGTGTCCGGATACCCATGGCTTTTTATTATTGCAAAGTGTTCTCTAATGTCGAACAATTGTGTAGCCCGCCCAAAGGCGAGTTCGCCGGTTCATCGAGCGGGTCCCTGGGCTCGTCGTAAATGGAGAGTACTTCGCTTCCGACCGCCTCCTCGCCTCACGCTGCGGACAACGCCGTGGAGGGGCCCCAAGGGGGGCTTGGTCACGAGGAGGTGGCACAGGAGGTCCCACAAGGCAACCTCCCGGACCCCAGGCGCGTGGGGGGCAAGACCCCCAGGGGCTCTAAGCCCGACCCTTGTCCGGACTCCATGCCGGAACCGCTGAAGGGCAAGACGCCGGTGTCCTCCGTCCAACCGGAGGCACCGGATAGCTTACTGGAGGCGCTCAACGGCGCCTCCATCGAGGAGGAGGACCGCACTATCATGAGTGCGGTCATCCGGACAGTTCAGTCCGCCAAGAGCGGGCTGACCGAAGCCTGTACCAGGCTTCTAACAGGCTTTGAGGTAAGAATTTAAACATATGTAAAATGGTACCGCATAGACAGTAGTCATAAGAAATATGTCAATATGGGATTGCAGGCTGTGCTGCTGACCTCCGCCACACAGCTCTTTGAGAGTGCCAAAGCCGCGAAGGCCGAAGCCTACAAGGCCCTCCAGGAGATTGAGGTGGTGAAGAAAATAGCAGCAGGTAAGGCATTTTTCATGCAAAGTAAGCATGTGAGAGTTAATTACCTGTTTCTTACCCGAATTCGGAGCTCTCCAGGAGCGTTCGCAGATCTTCCTTGCAGTGTGTCCGATGCTGCCGCATTCTACCGGGCCGAGGAGGGGAGCTCGACGGAGAAGGTCTTGGTCTCGATATCTTGAGGCCGGACATCAGTGCCTTTAGCGACCAGCTGAAGCAGCTGGTCGAGCTCCACAAGGCGGCCGAACAGGCCATGAAGGGCCTCATAGTTCGGATGTGGCCTAAGGAGGCCATGCACAGGGAGCTACTTCGGCCCAGCGTGGCCGATGGATGCGTGCCCGTGGGTTGAAGTTACCAAGCATTCCGCTTGTATTGAGGGTGCCGTCGGGCCCTTGCCCACGCAAAGGTGCACCGGGGCAAGATGGATGCCTGTAAGCTTCGTGACGGACCCGCCACCGGAGGGCAAGGAGCATCGCACGCCCGAGATGTATTATAAGAGTGTCTTTGAAGGGCGCGCACTATTGCGGGTGAGTGCTCCAAAGATGTAATATTTGAATAGACTCGCATTTTGTTATCCTGTGCACTGAAAGCTTAGTTCATATGCGCTAAGCAATGCTTGTTAATTTAAAATATTACCTTTTGTGCGGCTGTTTATCAAATCTGAGAGATGGCAAGTCGTCGGCTTCAGCCCCCATGCCACGAGTGCTGGGGTGTTCGGGATAAACTTGAGCACTCTTGTTCCCATATTTGGGTCCATCTTGGGAGGCGCTCAACACAACGAACAAGGCAACCTGACTTATATGCTTGAACACTCTCACTTAGCCATAGAATTCTATAATTTTAAATTTCGGCGAAGCCCCTAGTCTTCGGAAGGCCGAATTTGGGGCGCTATCCACGCCTTGGCCGGACAGTATCCGGCTCCTCGCTCTAAGCGGCATAAGTCTTTAAGGACTCGCAAAAAACCTCTGGAACAGCGACCGGTCTCTCGCCTCATCATGACGGTCAATTTTAGCTTTCTCCTCGAGGCGTTAACCCGGCTCAAGCTGGGCGGAATCGCGATGGTTCTCCCAGTGCTACCTTAGCCGATATAACGGAACGTAAGGTACCAAAACATGGGAGCCGGGCAAACCCAACTATTGACCCAAGACATGATTGAGCCGATGCATATAGTGCTATAAGTTCGGGGTGCCGCACTTATGAAAGTGTTCGGACTCATCACACCATAATGCGGGAAACATAAGCCCCTGGTGTATATTAGCCGTACCAAAGTGTACGGATGCAACATGCCTTGAATAAACATATGTATAAAAAAGAAATGCAATTATAAGCAAAAAGGTGCTGCATTGTTTTATTCAATAAGTGGTGCTACGAATGCAGAACGATACAAATAGTGCGATAAGCAAGGTATGGGACTATTAAACATGTCCCCTTCCAGGGGTAGGCTGCCGATTGGTGTATAAAAATTCTCGTAATGGAGACCACCTGTATATTCGTTGTAGCCTTTATCCTTCCTGGCTGTTGCATCGTGAGTTCGGCAGGTCTGCTACCGGACAGGGCCTCTGACAAACGGAGTCCTGTGGGTAAAAAGTAAAAGGTAAAAAAGAAAAGAAAAAAAGGAACGACACACTTGAGAGCCCCTGGTGTGGTTGAGCCGCAGTCTGGGTTTGTCGTGGTCGTGCCCCGATCCCCATGCCCATGGTATCTTCAGAGCGTAATGGTGTACGCGAAGGACCTGCTTTGACGTTCGGGAGAGCTGGGGTTGGGGCCGCATCGCTCTGGCGATGCTCGGAGCGTGCCGGTTGGTCTTGTTGTAAGTTACTCCGGCGGCGCTTATGTGTCCGGCCGCTTAACGGCCGGACTAGAGAATTGCCTTAAGAGGCTGCATTGCACTTCGCCGCGAGAGTCGTATGTTCCTCCGTGCGGAGAGAACGTTCAGTGTTTCCGTTGACCGTGATGACTCCTCGAGGGCCTGGCATCTTGAGCTTGAGGTATGCATAGTGCGGCACCGCGTTGAACTTTGCAAATGCGGTACGTCCGAGCAAGGCATGATAGCCGCTGCGGAACGGGACTATGTCAAAGATTAACTCCTCGCTTCGGAAGTTATCCGGGGATCCGAAGACCACTTCCAGTGTAATTGAGCCTGTACAATTGGATTCTACACCTGGTATGACGCCTTTAAAGGTCGTTTTGGTAGGTTTAAACCTTGAGGGTCTATGCCCATTTTGCACTGTATCACGGTAAAGCAGGTTCATTGCTGCCGCCATCCATCGGGACTCTGGTTAGGTGAAATCCATCGACGATTGGGTCTAAGGCGAGTGCGGCGAATCCGCCGTGGCGGATGCCGGTGGGGTGGTCCTTCGGTCAAAAGTGATCAAGCGGGAGGACCATGGATTGAACTTCGGGGCAATGGCTCCATCAGCGTGAACATCCCCGAGTGCACTTCGCTCCCTTTTGGGTATGTGTGTTGCGTATATCATGTTCACCGTCCGCACCTGTGGGGAAACCCTTACATCCTCTATTGTTCGGCGGTTGGGTCTCGTCCTCGTCATCGCTATGCAGCCCTTGTCATTGTTTTCGGCAATTAACTTGCATGCTCGCTTGAATACCCAACAGTCCCTGTTGGTGTGGTTAGCTGGCTTTTCGGGGGTGCCGTGTATCTAACACAAGCGGTCGAGTATTCGGTCCAAATTGGACGGACCTGGAGTAGTTCTTTTGAATGGATTTTTCCGCTGACCGGGTTTAGAGCCTCTGAATCCGGCATTGACTGCCGTATCCTCAATATTGTCGCCGTTAATGCGGCGTTTGTTTTTGTTACGACGCGGCCTGCCATTTCGGTCCTTGAAGTCCGGACTGCCAGAATTTTTGCTGAGGTTGTTGCTGCGTGCAAGCCAGCTGTCCTAACCCGCGCAGAAGCGGGTCATGAGTGATGTGAGGGCTGCCATGGATTTCGGCTTTTCCTGTCCTAGGTGCCGGGCAAGCCACTCATCGCGGATGTTATGCTTGAAGGCCACGAGGGCCTCCGCATCCGGACAGTCGATGATTTGGGTTTTCTTGGTTAAGAACTGTGTCCAGAATTATGCGGCGATTAAATGCAGCTGCTGAATTATGTGGCTTAGGTCATCGGCGTCGGTGGTCGCACATAAGTGCCCCGAAGTTATCAAGGAATGCGGCTTCGTGTCCTCCCAGCTCAGTTGACTCTGGCGGCAAGCTGTTGAGCCAATGCCGGGCTGGTCCTTTAAGCTTGAGGGGAGGTATTTGATGGCGTGAAGATCGTCACCGCGGGCCATGTGGATGTGAAGGACATAGTCCTCGATCCAAACCGTAGGGTCTGTTGTGCCATCATAGGATTCAATATTGACGGGTTTAAACCCTTCGGGATTTGATGATCCATTACCGATACGTGAAGCATAGTGGGTGTCTGGCGCCTCTTGTCTTTGGGCGATGGTCACGGCAGACTTTGTCATTTTTGTTCGGCCCGCTGGACTTCTGTGTCCGTGCGACGGTTGTAAATCACGCAGTGGGCGCCCACGCGATCCATAGATCGATCTTGATTGTCTTGCCTTGTCCTCCAATATATCCCGCAGGTCCGGAGCGTTCCCCTGTGGCCGTGTGCTTTTTGAGCGATGCCGGGGTACGGTTCTAGTGAAGGGCTAAGAGGCCTCTGTGTCTCGACCACGGGGTGGTCGGTCAGCCATATTGTCTCCTGGTGATGCGGGTTCGTAAGCCTCCTCCTCTAATCGGGGGAGCAGCTTGCATTTAGGGTAGCTTTTGGAGGGGCGTTCGAGCTCATGCTCTTGACGCGAGGACTTCAGTCCATCTGTCGGCTAGCAGATCCTTATCAGCTCTAAGCTGTTGCTGCTTTTTCTTGAGGCTGTTCGCCGTGGCCATAAGCCTGCGTCTAAAACGCTCTTGTTCGACGGGATTCTCGGGCACGACGAATTCATCGTCGTCGAGGCTTCCTTCGTCTCCAGAGGGAGGCATATAATCCTCTACCTCTTCTTCTGCCGCTCTCTCGTGAGGGCTGGCGTCTCCCTCCTCCTGCGGTGAGTCCTGCTGGAGGGGGTTTTCTTCGGCCTTGTCCGGTGTTATTATCTCCGTGCGGAATCACCATTTTTGCTGTGGCGGGATTTAGAGCGGCGCCGCTGACATCGGCGCTTCGGTTGCTTCTTGGAGGGGTCATCCTCCGCTGTTCCATCGCCGTTCCCATCTTTTGGGATGTCCACCATGTATATGTCATATGATGAGGTGGCTTTCCGCCCGGAGCAGGCGCTGGTTCTTGTTAAATCTCCGGCATCGTCGTCCATACCGTCGATGTCTTCGGGTCGTAGTCTAGCATGTCGGTTAGATCGCCGACAAGCGGCTACAAAGTGGGTGGTGGGTGGGCTTTGAATTTCTTCGTCGTCTGCATCCCAACCGCCCCGACCGCAGTCCGCCGAGGCTCTCGATAACGAGAGGCACTTTAGTGAATTCAGGATGTCGCCAAAGGGTGAGTGCTGAAAGATGTCTCCGGCCGTGAACTCCATAACGGGCGCCCAATCGGATTCGATTGGCAAGGGCGCGGAGGGTTCGGAGTCCGGAGAAGAGTCCGGCACCCTGGAGTCGAGGTCTTCGCAAAGGACGGGGATAGAGTTCGGCTCGATCGCCGTAGAGATTGTAGCCCCCGAGGCGGTGTCCAACCACTCGTCCTCGATCGGGGAATCTGGCTCCGGGTTAAGGGTCGGGCCGGATCTTGATCTTGACCTCGAGGGCCTTTGTTCTGCAGAGTTACATCATGCCCATCGAGAGCGGTCTTGGCGCTGCTTGGCTGCGGCTCGAATCCGTCGAAGATCAAGTCTCCGCGGATATCGGCCGTATAGTTTAGACTTCCAAATCTGACCTGACGACCAGGGGCGTGGCTTTCGATCTGCTCCAGATGGCCAAGCAAATTGGCCCTTGATGCAAAAGCCGCGAACATGAAGATCTGTCCGGGAGAAAAGTCTCACCCTGGACCGCGTCGTTGTTGATCGAAGGAGCCATCGAGCCTATCGGTGACGACGCAGAGGAACTCTCGATGAAAGCACCTAGGCGGATCTCGGGTAGGGGGTCCCGAACTGTGCGTCTAGGCGGATGGTAACAGGAGACAAGGGACACGATGTTTTACCCAGGTTCGGGCCCTCTTGATGGAGGTAAAACACTACGTCCTGCTTGATTAATATTGATGATGTGTGTTACAAGAGTGGATCTACCACGAGATCAAAGAGGCTAAACTCTATAAGCTAGCCTATGGTATGATTGTTGTTCGTCCTATGGACTAAAGCCATCCGGTTTATATAGACGCCGGAGAGGGCTAGGGTTACACAGAGTCGGTTACAATGGTAGGAGATCTACATATCCGTATCGCCAAGCTTGCCTTCCACGCCAAGGAAAGTCCCATCCGGACACGGGACGAAGTCTTCAATCTTGTATCTTCATAGTCTTGGAGTTCGGCCGATGATAGTTCGGCTATCCGGACACCCCCTAGTCCGGAACTCCCTCAGAGGGGGTCTTGGTGGCACGAGGTTGCGCGGAGTCCGGTGGCTCGGCTCCAGCCATGGGGAGCGACAGAGGGCTCGGCGAGACGGTTGGCTGGGTCGAGGGTGCTTCTGGGAGGGAGAGGGGACAAATGGAGTGGAGAGGAGGGCTCGTAACGGCCTCATATGGGCGCGGCTAGGAGCACCGTGGGTGGAGCTCACGACCACGACCTAGGGCGTCGGCAGGGGCCAAACGAGCGCTTTGGGGTGTGTCTGAGGTGCTCGTGGGCGTGGTCCAGGTCAAGGGAGAGAAAAGAGGGAGCGGGGACGGGTCAGAGGCATCGCGCGTGTGAGACTGCCCATTGGAGCCCTCGGGCGGCTGATGCGTGTGCGAGAGGAGGCAGGAGGAGGAAGAGACAGGAGGGGGACAGGGTGGTGGCGTGTTGCGAACGTTGAGGCACCTCGACTAGCGCGAGGGGGGCGCTCGAGGTGGTCGAGGGGTGCGGTGTCAACGCTCGGGTGCTCTGCCACGCGCTCTAGAGCATGCAAATGGCCGGCATCCGCGGCTTTTTGCGCGCACCCGCGCATCCAGTAGTGTCCAATGGCTGAAGGAAGAATAAACAAGGGGGAGGGTGGCTTTGGATGCTTTGGAACTTGCCAGGAGTGGGAGAGAGATGAGAAAGGGAGGGGAAGCTGGCTGTCCAGCGAAGAAAAATGGGTCTCTGCCCCCTTAATCATTGCTCCTTGGGCAGCAAAGCATGTGGTAGTTAGAGGAGGACCAGATGAGGCTCTGGGAAGAGTTTCAGCTCATGGAGATTAGTGGAAGGGGTTGAAACTTGCATTTTGAAATTTTGCCAGAAGGTGTTTGGTGGTGGTTTGGGCAAGAAATTTAGTTTCACTTGACATGAAACTTAACAGGATGAAATGGCACATAGAAGTAGGGTGTTCCACCAAGTTTGAGCTCATTTGGGCAAAGTAGCCAATGTAACTTTGGTAAACCCTAGAGATCAACAGAAATGGCTTTTCCAGGATTTAGTCATTCAAATTTATTCTCCTTGATGCACCACTTGGTGTAGTGTCATCATTTGAGGATTTGAACATGTCCACAAAAATTCAGATTAAAAGGACACATTTAGCAATGTAGAGTTGTTCCAATTTTGTTCTGGACAGAAAGGGTTTTAGAACAGTTTGATTATGATATCCTTCTCTCCAACTTGTGCCATTTGGTCTAGATGCATTATTACACCATTTCAGCATGTGCACCAAGTTTGAGAGCATTTGGACATGTTTGGCAGTGCAAAGTTGTTCAAACTTGGAAAAGGACAGAATTGGTTTTGAGAGGGTTTGGTGGGGCGATATTATTCTCCATGACATGAGACTTCGTAGGATCCTCAAGTAGGTCATTTTTGACATAATAGAATTTTCCTGTATTTAATGGGAATATTTCCTTTGTAAACATTTCAAAAGCTTGAAATGTCCAGAAAGGGTATTTGAGGGGTTTGACCAATAATTTGAATATGACCATGTGTTGAAACTCTTATATATGGAAAATATATGTGCCTTTGAGTTTCCCTGATTTTTCTCAAATATTTTTGAAGCTCTAAAATAATTTTAACCTATTAAAGACCATTTCTGGCCTTAAGAAAAAGCCTTTAAATAAAATAGGAAAATAACTTTTAAATTTATATTTTGTGGTTTATGGGAGTCCTATACCTAATAGGTTCCAAATATACCTTTTGAAAGATTTTTCACACCCCATATCAAGTACTTCCAGTGCAAATCTCAATTTAGGTGTTTTTGGAAAACTAATTTCTGAAAATACTATTTGGCCAAATTATTTTTGTAAGAAATTATTTTTATGTCCTATACACATGGCATGATCATTGGGCAAGGTTTGGATCAAGGAGAAAGGGTATAAGAGTTGGAGGATTTATTTGCTTTTTAGAGCACTTGCAACCAACACACACAAAATCAAATCAAGCAAAGTCCAAAGCACACAAAACTTTTTTTGTCAAACCACATTTTACCATGACTTATTAGCTTAAGTGTTGTGGCATGAAAATCAGGGTGTGACCCATACAGATCTCCTCGAGTGCTCGCTTATGACGAGCTTGAGCAAGAGCAGTTGTGGCAAGATGACGCGACGCTCCTTGAGGAAGATCGTCTTCGGGCGGCTGTGCGAGCTGCATGCTACCAGCAGGCCTTGCGCCACTACCATAGCTGCAAGGTTCATGACCGAAGTCTAGAGGAAGGCGACCTTGTTCTTCGGCGCGTTCAGTCGGCCAAGAATTCCAACAAGTTGACGCCAAAGTGGGAAGGCCCTTATCGGGTAATATGACTCACTGTGCCCTATCCATACAGAGACCGAAGATGGTATCCTAGTGAGCAACTCCTGGAACATCGAACATCTTCATAAGTTTTACCCATGAGGCGCGATTGTCGGGCCTCCCGGCAAGCCACCTTTTGTACGAGCCTTGCCGACAAGGCATGTAACCCTTTGTACAAAGCCAGGCGCAGACCCTGAGCATAAATAAATGAAGCGCTGGCACCCTAAGTTTTAGCATGCATGCTAGGTTAAGTCTCTCTTTGGTAGGGTTGATAGTGCCCGGCGGCATCTAACCCCTAGCATAGAGGTTGGGTGTGTGTCTTTCCGTCCTTTCCAGTCTTTTCTTTGGTTCGCAGGCTGCACATGCCTTCCTGCCAAGCCATTTAAGGGCAGGAGGACAGATCGACATCCCCGACCCCGGCAAGCCATTGCCGGGTGGCTGTAGATTCAAGCACCCGACCACGGCAAGCTAGGGTTGCCGAGGGCTGCAGATCCAGATAAGTCCTTTATCCCCTGTTATGCACTTCCGTATGGAATTGGGACGTATGAAGCCTCATTCATTCCTCGACCAGCATGCTCCCCCTTTCCTGTGCCCACGAACTATTCCCTGGGCCGGAACTTGGTTGTAGTTGCGATGACAAGGAAGCAAATGAAGGGCCTAACCCTACTTCGCCCCTGCCTCCGCCGAGAGCATGAGTATGGTCGTGAATGAAGTGAGGGGACGGCAAGGCCTGTTGCCGGGCGACAATGTTTATCTTGAAAATAACAAGGATTCATTCCTTGGCATGGTCCTCGCTCACACACAAAGAACCCGGCAAGCACCCTTTTTCATTAATACGTTCCAAACAGGTACAGTTCGTACGAAATGCAAACATGAGCAAGGGGATTACAAGGTTTAAATCTAATAGGAGCCCGCAGGCTTAAAAACTAAAAAAGATAAGTGCCCCGTGATCCCAGTTATTGCCCCTTTCCTCCCAGGTGAAGGCAAAAAGGAGGCAACGGGGAACATGCAGATGGAGAGCTTGATGAGGAAGGCCCTTAGTAGGGCGCGTGGCCGAGGGAGGGGAGAGGGGCGACGTGGTCAGTCGGAGTCGGTGTCCTCCCGCTTGATGCCCTCGTCGTCGCTGTCCTCCTCGTCACTCCCGCTCGAGGAGGAGTCTTCATCCTCGGAGGAGCTCTCCACGCAACACTTTAGGCGAGTTCCAAAGTCCCAAAATACCTTGACGGAGAGCAGGCCGTTCTCCATTAATTTGAAGTAGAGAACGATCCCCTTCGACAGGTTGTGGGCGCGAGCGAAGGTCTTCCATCCGCGATGAAGATACATGACGTGAGGGGCGGGGAAGTCGACATCGACCGGCATGCTACCATTCTTGCAGCCCCTCATATGCAACCTCAGAGCCTATGGTGGGTCGAGCTCCATCTCCCGAGTGAATGGAGTAGGGAGACGAAGATGACGACGCACTGGCCGGTGCAGCCTGATGATGAACTCACGGGGCTAGTCTCTAATGTGGCCATCCATTAGAGGAGGGGCCGCTGGCGGAGGCGAGGCTGGTGCGCCGCTCCTTCCTCCTCTTCCCCGAGCACCACGGCAGCCTCGGCCTCGCCCCCTCCCCCTTCCTCTCATGGCCGACTCTGCCGCCATGAGCTCTTGAGAAGGAGGGGTGCACTGTCGAGCAGAGACCCTTGTCGCCGCCATTGAAGTGCCGGCACGCCCTCTCGCCATAGCAGAAGAAAGGAAGGAGACAAGGTGGAAGGAGATGAATGACGAAAGATTGAGGGGTGCCATCCCCCTCCCCTTCTTATAAAGGGACGGGGCCGGGGCTCGGCGGCCCCACTTAACCAATCCAGCCACCAGGGGCGCAGGGAATCACGACCGACCCGCTGCTCCAATCAGCGACGATCCAATTTCCTGCCTCGTCATTCAAAGCCCGTGCCCCCCCCCTCGTGTCCACCGCCAACCATCTTCGAGGCATGGGGGACACGTGGCGAGCAAGCCGGAATCAAGGAGATGGGTGAGGCGACCGTTTACCACCTAGTGATCATGGGGCACGAGCGCCTTGAAGGTCGCGACTCGAGTCAACTTAGTAAATGAGGCGCGCCCCTGCGTTCTCCTCTTTTTTATGGGGAAGGGGCGAGCCGCCTCTTTACTATGATGTGATGCATGAGGGCAGCGACCGCCCCATGCACGACCCCCACATCACGCATGACCCCCACGTCGCGCATTCAACACGGGTCGTGGGGAAGCGCCGCAGGCGGGGGAGTTACTGTGGTAAAAACTCCACCGCACGCACGCCCGCGCACCGTTCTGGGCCTGGCGCAATAAAGCCCCGCGCTTATATGTGGCCCGGGCCCGGGGGCTCTTGTCGGTGTACAAAATTAGGGGTCCCTTTTTGCACCCCTTTACTTGTGCGCGGGCAGTCGCAGCCCCACACCCCTGGCCACCCTTGGCAAGGCAGAAGAAGCAAAACCACAAGACAACAAGAGCAACGTCAAGACAGAAACACAAAGAGCAGAGGGGCGAGGTGGACTCCCCCGGCAAGGCCCTTGCTGAGGCGACCTCCACAACCCTAGCAAGAGCCTTGCCGGGGCAACTTGCCCGACACCCGCAGAGCCGCCACCCTTGAGCCCGAGGGTTCCAACGCCATCAACCACATTGGAACCAAGGCTCGGGAGGCACCTTTGTGGTGGCATGCAGATCTTTGTGAAGACCAGAAGCATACAAGACTAGATGAAGAACTAGAAGACGACGATCCTCGGCAAGATCCTTGCCGGGGACGATCGCAACGCCGCGGCAAGACCCTTGTCGGGGCCCGACAAGCCCCTTGCCAAAGATATCCGCAGGGCCACAGCCAGGCCCACATCTACCAAGATTCCACCGCCATTCCCATGCAGCTGCTAGCCCACCAACTAGGCGAACACCTGCGTGGCGACGTGCGGCCTCTAGGCCAACTCAGCAAGCACCTGCGTGGTGGCAAGCAGATCATCGTGAAGACTATGCTACCGCACCAACTCAGCAGCCAGCCAGCATGGCACTACACGCCTCGTCAGTTCGGACGCGCATGCAAGCCAGGCGAGGCGGCGACAGCTGGGATGAGCTTCCTTGCCGTCCCCAATAAAGCAAGAAGGGCACGTCGGCAGCACATTAAATGCGTTTGTCCTATGGTGCCAGAAGATAGACTCAACCATTGTATAACTTTCCACCTCCTGTGTGCCACTGTGGCAGCCCCTTTTGTCTATAAAAGGAGGCCCGCAGCGTACTGGGAGAGGATTCACACTTTTTGGACCCTACACGCCTTGTAGCTAGTCCAAGAACACCAGATAAACAAAAACCAACAAGAGTAGGGTATTACGCATCACTTGCGGCCCAATCCTGGATATCCCCCCCCCCCCCCGCGTTGATCTCTCAATCCCGCTCTTTCCACAGCCCCGCGCCAGCCAACCGTAGAAGGGATTCCAGTGATCCCATAGGTGTCGTTTCCCCCGACACCATGCATGTATATTTCCATGCAGAGGTGGAGTGCCTCTTTAACGTAAATGAACGAGTATTTACCAGCAGGATATCCGGCCGGCATCCTCTTTGTCTTCCGGAGAGCTATGTCTGCTAGGGAACAGACAGAGGGGCCAACCCCCCACTAGCTCCTTTTTATCAAAGGCTACTGCGACCATCCTGACCGAAGCAATGTTCGAGTCATAGATGGGAGCACCTAAGTTTCAAAAGAGAGGCGAGGTTTTCTCATGTAAACTTATAGCTTCTGAGTAACACTAATGGACAAGAGGTAAAACTTATCTAATTGGCTTTTCTGGGGATCGCTGTGCTGTGCAATCTTCTTGTCCTTTGTCGAAGCCAAGTTCACGGCAGGAACCTGCAACTCCATGCAGATGAGAATAAATGGGGGATGCAATCCTATCTATATGCATATGCAAATGCTCATGAATTGCTTATGCAGTGATCTAGGTGTGCTCGTGCATGCATGCAATCTTAGTTGGGCCCCCCCTACAATGCTTCTTTATTTTCTCTTGCACGGGCTCATCGCCCCGGCTTTGTACAAGGGGTTACATGCAGCTGAGGCAAGGCCTGCACAAAAGGGTGACTGCCGGAAATTGCCCGACAGCCTCGCGCCTTACGGGTAGTACCTATGGAGATGCTCAATATTCCATGAGTTTTGCAACTGGGTGCCATCCCCGGTCTCCAGACGGACTGCACCAGGTCTGGTGACTCGTACCACCCGGTAAAGGGCCTTCCCACTTTGGTTATAGTTTGTTTGTACCCTTGGCGTACTGAACGCGCCTAAGGACAAGGTCACCTTCCTCAAAACACCGGGCATGAACCCTGCGGCTGTGATAGCGACGCAGGGCTTGCTCGTAGCGTCCAACATGCGTAGCAGCCCGGAGATGGTTCTCCTCGAGTACCATAGCGTCGTTACGCCGGTACTGATCTTGCGCTACTTCATCGTAGGCAAGCACTCGAGGGGACCCGTAAATGAGTTCCACGGGATAATCGCTTACGCCACATAAACCAGGGAGGAGGGTGAGGGAGTCCTGGACTAAGGGGTCCTCGGGCGCCCGGCCGGTTAGCCATGGGCTGGACTGATGGGCTGTGAAGATACGAAGATCGAAGACTGTACCCGTGTCCGGATGGGACTCTCCTAGGCGTGGAAGGCAAGCTTGGCGACCGAATATACAGATTCTTTTCCTTTGTAACCCGACCTTGTGTAACCCTAGATCCTCCCAGTGCCTATATAAACCGGAGGACTTAGTCCGGAAAGGGGAGATACTCATTACCATAGTCATACATGCTAGACTTTTAGGGTTTAGCTATTACGATCCCGTGGTAGATCAACTGTTGTAATACTCATATTCATCAAGATCAATCAAGCAGGAAGTAGGGTATTGCCTCCATAGAGAGGGCCCGAACCTGGGTAAACATTGTGTCCCCTGTCTCCTGTTACCATCAACCTTTGACGCACAGTTCAGGACCCCCTACCCAAGATCCGCCGGTTTTGACACCGACAGTGGTGCTTTCATTGAGAGTTCCACTGTGTCGTCCCCAAAAGGTTTGATGGCCCCTGCAATCGTCAACAACAATGTTGTCCAAGGGGAAACCTTCCTCCCCGGACAGATCTTCGTGTTCGGCGGCTTCGCACTGCGGGCCAACTCACTTGGCCACCTGGGGCAGATCGACAGCTACGCCCCTGGCCATCAGGTCAGATTTGGGAGCTTGAATTAAGTCACGGACATCCGTGGATATTTGATCTTTGTTGGATTCGAGACCGCAGCGACCGCTCCTAGTCACCCCGATGAACATGACCTAAATCTGTCATCCGGCCGCATCCAGGAGATTGCTCCTGTAACTGCTCTGTCCGTAGATCACGAGCATATTGCGTCGTCCAAGGACGGGAGACTCAACCCCACCACAGAGGCCGCGGTTTCCACGACGTTGGAGCCGAACATAGACCTAAATTCGCACGACGTCTTTTTCACCGAAACTCCAGACTCGTCTCTGGTCATAAATTCCAAGCCATGTGCATCGGCGGACACCGAACTGGATCGCTTATCGATCTTTGAGTTTAAGCGCCAGAACATCTTCCAAAGATTCGCCCTTGGGCGATGTGCTAAATTCGTTAAGAAATCTGTCCTTGGTGGGGGACTCACTGCCGAATTATGTCCGGTTCGAGCTGGAGGCTGATGATGGGGGAGAATTCCTCCTCCCAGCCACCACCCACTTCATAGCCACTGTCGAAGACTTAACCGACACGCTTGACTATGAATCCGAAGACATCGACGGTATGGACGACGATGCCGGAGACGACGAGGCCCAAAACCCGCCGTTCACCGGACGATGGACGGCCACTTCCTCATATGATGTCTACGTGGTAGATACGCCGAAAAATAATAGTGGCAATGACAAGGAAAACCCATCAAAGGAGGACCCTCCTAAAACACAACCAAAGCACCGGCCGCTCTAAATCTCGCCATAGCAGGGATAGCAACACAGGCACAGAAGACGACAACACTCCGGATGGTGCCGAAGACACAGAAGAACCCGATGAACAAACTGCCGAACGAGACAATCGGGAATCACGGCATGCCAGCCCTGATGAACAGGCCATAGAAGAAGACTCGGAGGACGGTAGTTACCGTCCGCCCTCCGAGGAGGAGGTGAGCCTCGGCAACAAAGACTTCATTGTGCCTGAGGAGCCCCTAGAGCAGGAGCGCTTTAAGCTTCAGCTAATGGCTACTTCGAGGAGCCTGAAAAAGAAGCAGCAGCAGCTTCAAGCTGACCAAGACCTGATCAATGACAGATGGACCGAGGTCCTGGCAGCCGAGGAATACGGCCTTAAATGCCCAGCCAAAAGTTACCCGAAGCGCAGATTACTACTTCAGCTTGACGATGAGGCGCCAAATCCCTCACCAGCATCACACAACGCGGCTGATCGGCCACCGCGCGGTCGGGATAAAACTGCAACCCGAGCCGAAAACCAGACTGTCCCACCTCGCCGTAAAGGCAGGGATAAGACAGCTCGGGGCTATACATATGACCTTCGTGAAGACCTAGATAGTAGAGCAGGACATACAAGATCGATCTACGGATCGCGAGGACGTGCCTTGACACACGATGACGGCTACCTATTTGGACGTGATAAACCTAACCACGCCCGGGCCGAATGCTGCAGACGGACTCCATCAGCGCTACGTCGGGATGTGGCTCGATATAGAGGCACCGCGCACCCTCTTTTCTTCACTGACGAAGTAATGGATCATGAATACCCAGAAGGGTTCAAACCCGTAAACATCGAATCATACGATGGAACAATCGATCCGGCGGTATGGATCGAGGATTTTATTCTCCACAACCGCATGGCCCGCGGGGATGACCTTCAGGCCATCAAATACATCCCACTAAAACTTAAAGGGCCAGCCCGGCACGGGCTGAACAGTCTGCCCGAGAATTCCATTGGCAGTTGGGAGTGTCGTGGTTCTAAGTCTGACAGTAGAATGGGGGGTAGGAATGGAGAGGCAAGATCCTAGCTATGGAGTAGTTGTATACGCAAGATGTTTACGAGTTCAGGCCCTTCTCGGAGGAAGTAATAGCCCTACGTCTCGGAGCCCGGAGGCGGTCGACTGTATTATGTGTGTATGAGTTACAGGGGTGCCAACCCTTTACACTGAGGAGGGGGGTGGCTTATATAGAGTTTGCCAGAACCCTCCCGCCCTCAGTTATGCAGGGATTAAGGTACATTAAGATAGGGAGTTACTGGTAACGTCCTACATAAAATGCTATGATGGTCATGAAGCCACTTAATGACCGGCCGTTTGTTGCAGACTGACTGTAGATCTTCTGGTGGTCGAGTGGTTGGCTTCATGGTCGAGTGTCTTCAGGTCCGTCGAGTGGAATCCTTCCAGGTCGACTGAAAGGTGTTTTCTTCAGGAGATGTCATCGGGGAGGGCACCTTGGACAGGTCCATGACCCTACCCTAGGTACATGACTTCATCAGTAGCCCCCGAATGGATCGAGGTTTGAGTGGGGAAGGAGTTTAGAGTTCTTCCGACCCACTTTTCGTGTGATGAGCACGTCTTGTCCTGGATCAATAAACTTAGGTGGCGGCTTCAACTTCTTTTTCAGTCGCCTTGATCCATTCTTTGTATCTGTCGAGTGTGTTTTTTGTACTTGGTGAACTCCGAGTGACAGGACAGAGGAAATCTTCTGTCTGACGATTTGCTCTGCGGCGCGCGGATCTAGCGGGATTCGAATTTTCGGGAAACGAGCTGGACGGAGGGAGCCGCGGTAATCCGACGGGATAAGGCAGGGACACCTCGATCTCCACGCCACCTTTTTACGCCACGTATCAGAGGCGGCTCGCTATGCTTGAGATTTGACAGGATCGTCCGGGCCTACCAGTCAGTCACTCGGAAGCAGCCTCATATAAGGCCTCGGACGGGGTTTTTTGAACAGTGCGTTCCCCTTTCCTCCTCCCTTCTCCAGATTCATCCACCACGTGTGCTTCCTCCTCCGTGTTGCTGCATCATGCGCGTCTCGTCGGTGACAATGGTGAAGGACAAGTCGGCGGCTTTGGAGCGGGCGAAGAAGGTGTCGACGAAGGCGAAGGGAAGAGCGACCAGTCGGGGCGGATCCTCGTCGAGGGCCGGCTTGCCACAGGGTTGGATCCAGGGCGACTGGATCTGCTCGACGATCAGCCAGAAGGACCTCGACGACATGGCCAATGAAGGACGGATCCTCCATGGAACGGCGCGGCTCCCGGGGAAGGAGTGGACGCCACAACCTCTGGAGGGTGAGTGCATTCTCTTGGCCACCCATGTCGACCGCGGGTTTTCTCTGCCGCCTCACCCTTTCTTTTGGGGATTTTTGAACTTCTTCGGGGCACAACTTCACCACTTCACTCCCAACTCCATAGTCTACCTCGCCGCTTTCGTGTCTTTGTGTAAGAATTTCTTGGGTTGCCTGCCTCATTGGGGTCTGTTCAAGCATATTTTCACTTGCCGTTCCCAGACGGTGAAAAAGGCCAACCGAGTGACGAGAGGACTCAGGTGATTCAGATGTGTGGGGGTCTTGGGGTTCAAATGAGAGGAAAAAGCTCCTTTCGGGCCATGATCTTGCCCGAGTCAGTCCGTGGATGGCAGTCGACTTGGTTCTACTGCAAGGACCAGCCGGCCTTGAGGCGATCATTTGGACTCCCTCGTTTTTCCATGGACCGAGTGAACAAGCCATCTTCTTTGAAAGTGGTCCCGGAAGAGAAGGCGCAGGTGAAGGTGTTGGTCGAACGAGTTGTCCAGCTCATCCGAGACGGGGCGACTGGCATAGATCTCTTGGAGGTTTTCCTTCGACGATGCATCCAGCCGCTTCAAGCCCGAGACCATCCGATGTGGTTGTACTCCGCATCGAGGACACCACTCAGATCCACCCGGAGGAGATCGAGGATGCCATGCTGGAAAGATGTCTTGGGGGCATCACAGGAAACAAGGACAACCCTCGAGGGGCCAGGAGGATCCCTCCACTCGACCAGTCCTACGAAGTAGACAAGGTCCATTCCTGCATCTTTGATTGCTATCTTACTTTCTCCATCTTGTTTGCTTCAAATCAGTCGACTGACTTTTGTCTTGTTTGTCGTCTTCCAGGCCACCACTGAGATGTATTCTATGCCCAACGGAGCGCAAGAACCAGTCGAGGAGGAAGGGAGCGGAGGTGAAAGCCAGGAGGAATGGCAATCTGACGGTGCGGAGGACGAAGATGTCGACAGCTCTGACGAAGAGGAGGAGGAGGAAGAGGAGGAAGAAGTCGACCCTCCTCGCATGGAAAGGCAGTCCAAGCTCACCCATGACCCCGCGGTCGAGCGCGGCAAGGCTATCGCACCTGTCGGGCAGTCGACGAAACGTCCTTGGACAACTTCTCCGGCGCCGACTAAGAAAGCGCCGAAGCAACGCCGAGCGACGCCATCAAAGCCGGCGAAGGTTTTGCCTAAGATGAAGATGGCCATCCCCACTATTTCCGGGTACAGCAGAACTTGTGTTTTCTTGCTCAGCATGTACATACTTTTGGTCGACTTGTTGACTGATCAACTGATTTCTGAAATCTACAGCGCTGCCACCTCCGAGACCTCGGTCAGGAACAAAGACCAGGAGATGGAGGATGTTGTTACCTCCAACCTTGGTATGATCACTGTAGTTTTGCTTTTGGTCGATTGGATTTCCGTTTTTAACTTTGAATCTTTCATGTAGTCCCTCCTCATGTCATTGATCTCCCTGATGATCATGATGAGTCTCCGTTGAGGCGGAGGACGACTAAGAAGGCGCCTGTCGGCAAGACTGCTCAGGTTGCATCAGTGCCTGAGGTGCTGGTTCATGAGGGTGGCAACACCACTCGGACTTGCCGTTGACGAGTGTCCGGCCTTCATCGTCGACTGCTGATCTGCCCTCCCTTTTCACCACACACCACGTCCCGGAGGACCAAGTGGGTGCTGCTAAGGAAGCTATACGCCAGGCGGGGATCATGATGGAGCAAGTGAAGGTGCTCCGAGAGGCCAGCCAGTGACCTCACGACGCCTTGACTCAGCTCTTGAGCAATGTCCAGTTAGTGGATCACCACTTGTTCTGTTAGGATATGCTACCTGAAAACTCTTCTTTCTGAAGATCTTTGTATTTGTACACCCACTGGGTGTGGCGACTAAATTTTTGGACTGGTAGGGGCACGCTGACTGCACCCACTTGGTGTAGTCCCCGAGACTATGGTGGACTGCTGACAGTCGACCGTAGTCTTTATACTTTATATTTCTTTGATAACTTCTTCACTCGATCTGGTCAGACCATGTCGAATGGAATCTTGAAACCGGTGGGGGCACGCTGAGTGCACCCACTGGGTGTAGTCCCCGAGACTATGGTGGACTGTTGGCAGTCGACCGTAGTTTGTAGAACTCTCTTTTTTTTGTCTCTTCCGGTCGACTGATCGAACCGAGTCAGTAGGACCTGTGGGGGCACGCTAAGTGCACCCACTGGGTGTAGTCCCCGAGACTACTGTCGAATATTTTGATTCGGCTGTAGTCTTAGAAACGCAATGATTTTCTTAGTCACTCGGAAGTAACCTATCTTTGATGTCTGTCGACTGATTATTTGCAGAAATCTTGCGAGCTTGTGGCTTGATACACTGAATTGGATAACAAACAGATCCAGCTCAACCTTGACTTGAAGCTTGCTCAGGGGAACTTGCAGAAGGCGAGAGACGAAGCAAAAGGTATGGCTGGTGAGATCTTGACGACTGTCTTTGTTTTTCTATCCCTTCCTAATTCTGACCTCACTGTTATTTTGCAGACAAAATGGTGGAGGCTCTGAAGAAGAAGGATCGTGACCTTGCCGAGGCGCAGAAAACAGCTTTGGACAAAACCAAGCTCACGGAAGAAAAGTTGTCTTCAGTCGGAAAACTTGAAGAAGAGAACACCAATCTGAAATCTGCTCTCGACGCGGCCAACAAGGAGGTTAGCCAACTGAAGAACGACAAGATAGCTTTGAGCGACAAGGCTGACGAACTGGCGGGGAAGAGGAATGATTTAGAGGCTTATCTGGGAGGGCTCGCCAAGAAGTTATTCGTCATGCTTGAAGGTAATTCTTCTTATCCGACTGACTTGTTATCACTGACTCATCATATAACCAATAGCTTGAACTCGAGTTGTGTTTGCAGAATTCTGTCAGAACTTCGAGGAAGAGACTAGTCGAGTGGAGACAAGTCTGGACCCCATTAACTCCCCCGTGAAGGATGAAGCTGCCATGAATGTGCTCCGACTGGAGTCTCGTGTTGCTGCTCTGGTGGACTACCTTGCTCGACTGAAGGTTGCGGTGTCACGGATCGACTCAACACTCTGGCCAGGCGAAACACTTCAAAATGACCTAGAGTCTTTAATGACTCGACTGAATGATGTTCCAAGTCGAGTGCAGGAATGGAAGAAGTCTTCTGCCAGATGTGGTGTTGATGTCGCTCTGTCCCTGGTCCGCGTTCACAGCAAGGAGGCACGAGAGGAAAGGCTGGCGTCCAACAAAGTTGCCAATACCAAGAAGTACGACTTCCGATCTTTCATGGAGACTTTCATTGGTGCTGCCACCCGAATCGCTGATGGGATCGACCTAGACCAGTTCGTCGCGCCTTCCAGTCCTCCACCTGAGGAGTAAAAAACTTCTATGATTCGTCTTAAATTTGCCTCGGGATGCCGAGTGATCCTGTAATCCAATAAACTTTAACAGGCTTGAGGCCTGGGTACTTCTGCATCCTTAGGATGTTATCCGAACTTTACTTATCGTTGAAATATGCTTTTGCCTTCGACTAAACCTTGTTCTTCACTCGGATTATGCTTCAATGTTTGAGATGCAGCTCTGAGGTGGAAAATCCAGTCGACCTACACTTCGTTGTTCTTGCAGGCAGGGATGGAGTTCGGATTGTTCTTATGGCGCAGCTCTGAAGGAGAAGGTAACAGTCGACCTACACCTCGTCGTCCTTGCGGATCGGGATGGAGCGCACGTTGTACTTGTGGCGCAGCTCCGAAGGAGAAGGTAACAGTCGACCTGCACCTCGTCGTCCTTGCGGATTGGAATGGATTTCGTACTTAGGCGAGTACTGGACTGCAGCTAAGCCCCCGAGTGGGAGGGTTGCTCTCCACTCGGTAGGATTTTCAGATACTTAGGCGAGTACTGGACTGCTGCTAAGCCTCCAAGTGGGAGGGTTGCTCTCCACTCGGTAGGATTTTCGGATACTTAGGAGAGTACTGGACTGCTGCTAAGCCCTCGAGTGGGAGGTTTGCTCTCCTCTCGGTAGGATTTTTCAAACTTAGGCGAGTACTGGACTGCTGCTAAGCACCCGAGTGGGAGGTTTGCTCTCCACTCGGTAGGATTGTTCAAACTTAGGCGAGTACTGGACTGCTGCTAAGCCCCCGAGTCGGAGGTTTGCTCTTCACTCGGTAGGAGTTTTCAGACTTAGGTGAGTACTGGACTGCAGCTAAGCCTCCGAGGAGGATTTTTGTGTCGTAACTCTGAAGGGGAAGGCAGCGATCGATTGTTGCCTTGTCATCCTATGAAGCACACATTGTATTAAATACTTAGGCGAGTACTTGGACTGCAGCTAAGCCCCATTGGGAGGCTGGCTCCTCACTCGGTAGGATTTTCAAACTTAGGCGAGTACTTGGACTGCAGCTAAGCCCCCGAGTGGGAGGCTGGCTCACCACTCCGTAGGATTTTAGATACTTAGGCGAGTACTTGGACTGCAGCTAAGCCTCCGAGTGGGAGGCTAGCTCACCACTCGGTAGGATTTTCAGATACTTAGGCAAAACGGATTCGCAGCTAAGCCCCCAAGTGGGAGGCTGGCTCTCCACTCGGCAGGGATTTTTTTTTACAAACTTAGGCAAAACGGGTTCGCGGCTAAGCCACCCACTGGGAGAAATTTCTTATGTAAACGAAAAGTAATAACAATCACTTGGAAAATTATAACGTTCTTGTCTTTGATAAACAAACTACAGAAGTACTTTTATTACATCTCACCCTAGTGAGTACTTAAGTGTAAAAGGGGCGGAGCAGCTCCGCATTCCAAGCTCGAGGCTCATCAATCTGGCGATCGACGTTGTAAAGATGATATGCTCCATTGTGGAGAACTCTGGTGACGATGAAAGGACCTTCCCAAGTGGGAGCGAGCTTATGTGGTTTCTGTTGATCCACTCGGAGGACCAAGTCTCCTTCTTGAAAGGTTCGGCTCTTCACATTTCTAGCATGAAATCGACGCAAGTCCTGCTGATAGATGGTCGAGCGGATCATGGCCATCTCTCTCTCCTCTTCAAGGAGGTCGACTGCATCTTGCCGGGCTTGCTCCACTTCATCTTCAGAGTAGAGTTCGACTCGGGGTGCATTGTGAAGCAGGTCACTTGGCAGAACTGCTTTAGCTCCATAGACTAGAAAGAATGGAGTTCTCCCAGTCGACCGATTAGGAGTGTTCCTCAATCCCCAAAGAACCGACGGAAGTTCGTCGACCCACGCTCCTGCTGCATGCTTGAGATCACGCATCAGCCGAGGTTTCAGTCCTTTGAGAATTAGACCATTTGCTCGTTCCGCTTGTCCATTCGGACCGGGGTGAGCAAGCTGAAGCATAGTCGACTTCGCGTGCCACGAGGCGCAAAAGGCTATGAACTTGTCGGAATCAAAGTTTGACCCATTGTCAGTGATGATGCTATGCGGAACTCCATATCTGAATATAAACTCTCTGATGAAACTGATAGCAGTGCATGCATCGAGGTTCTTGATAGGTTTAGCTTCGATCCACTTCGTAAACTTGTCGACTGCCACTAGCAAATGAGTGAAACCGCTTCTGCCAGTTCTCAGGGGTCCAATCATATCCAACCCCCAAACAGCGAAAGGCCAGACGAGTGGAATGGTCTTCAAGGCTGAGGTGGGTTTGTGTGACTTATTGGAGTAGAACTGACATCCTTCACACTTGTCGACTATTTCCTTTGCCATTTCATTTTCTTTTGGCCAGTAAAATCCCGCTCGGTGTGCTTTAGCCACAATGGTCCGAGAGGATGCATTGTGACCACAGGTCCCCGTGTGGATATCGTCAAGAATTGTCTGACCTTCTTCTGGCGTTATGCATTTCTTGCCGACTCCAGTCGGCCTTTCTCTGTATCGGCGGACGATCTATCGAGCCTCTTCTTCATTCTCTGGGAGCTCTTTCCTTAGGATATACGCGATGTATGGCACCGTCCAGTCGGGAGTGATGACCACGACTTCCATGACCAGGTCGACTACAGCTGGGACCTCAACTTCAGTCGGATCAGTGGCACTTTTTGGCTGCGGAGCTTCTTCGGTGAAAGGATCCTCTTGAACTGACGGTGTGTGGATGTGCTCAAAAAACACATCACTGGGAATAGCTTCTCTCTTGGACCCTATTTTCGCCAAAGCGTCAGCAGCTTGATTTTTCAGTCCGGGTACATGATGAAGCTCTAACCCCTCAAACTTCTTCTCTAGCTTCCTCACTGCATTGCAATAACCAGTCATGGCTGGACTTCTGACATCCCACTCCTTCATCACTTGATTAACCACTAAATCTGAGTCGCCGTAGACCAGGAGGCGACGGACGCCGAGTGAAATGGCCATACGCAACCCATACAACAGCGCTTCGTATTCTGCTTCATTGTTGGAAGAATCAAAGTGAATCTAGAGCACATATCTGAGCTTATCTCCTCGGGGGGAAACCAACACTACCCCAGCACCAGAACCATTCAGCATCTTGGAACCGTCAAAGAACATGGTCCAGTGTTCCGAGTGAACTTGAGTCGGTAATTGCTGTTCGATCCACTCGGCGATGAAACCTGCTACTGCTTGGGACTTGATGGCTTTCTTTGCCTCAAACTTGATATCAAGGGGAAGAAGTTCAATCGCCCATTTCGCCACTCGACCAGTTGCATCTCTGTTGTGCAAAATCTCTGATAATGGGGCGTCATTGGCGATCGTAATGGAATGATCGTAGAAGTAATGAGCAACCTTCTTGGCGGTCATATAAATCCCATACACAAGCTTCGATAATGATGGTATCTTTGCTTTGATGGGGTTAATACTTGGAAAAGATAATATACTTTGGGCGCTGAACTTTGAAGGCCTTTCCTTCCTCTTCCCGCTCGACCGTAAATCTTATCGACGACTTGTCCTGTGGCTGCAATGTAAAGCAGCAATGGCTCCTTGCTTATTGGGGCAGCAAGCACCGGCTGGGTGGAGAGCGAGCTTTGAGCTCTGCAAATGCTGCATCACGCTTGAGAGTCCACTCGAACTTGTCGACTTCTTCATCGATCGGTAAAGAGGCAATGCCTTTTCACCGAGGCGAGAGATGAATCGACTTAAAGCGGCCAAGCATCGATAAGCTCGGACATCGTGCACACGCATTGCAGGCGTTTCATTCGGAGTATAGTGCCAAATTTTTTTACGGGTTGGCGTCGATTCCTCGTTCGGAAATGAGAAAACCGAGTAACTTTCCGCGGGAACTCGAATGTGCACTTTGAGGGATTAAGCTTGATATCATACCTCCTGAGATTGGCAAATGTTTCAGCAAGGTCAGTCAATAGGTCGGAACCTTTTCATGACTTGACCACAATGTCATCCATGTATGCTTCCACATTCCGACTGATTTGAGTGAGTAAACACATCTGAATCATCCTCATGAACGTGGCTCCGGCATTCTTGAGGCCGAATGGCATGGTGACATAACAGAAGCACCCGAATGGAGTGATGAAAGCTGTTTTGATCTCGTCGGGTGCATATAGACGGATCTGATGGTACCCGGCATATGCGTCTAAGAAAGACAACCGCTCACATCCCGCAGTCGAGTCGACTATTTGGTCGATGCGGGGGAGAGGAAAATGATCTTTCGGGCAGGCCCGATTGATATGTTTGAAGTCGATGCGCATGCGAAGTGACTTGTCCTTCTTAGGGACCATGACAACATTGGTGAGCCACTCGGAGTGGTAAATCTCTCGGATAAACTCTGCTGCTAAGAGCCGAGCCACCTCCTCACCAATGGCCTTTCTCTTCTGGACGGCGGACCGTTGAAGACGGTCTTTGACAGGTTTAACTTTCGAGTTGACTCATAGACGATGCTCAGCCAGTCCCCTGGGAACACCCGGCATGTTAGCAGGCTTCCATGCGAAGATGTCCCAGTTCTCACGGAGGAACTGGATGAGCGCTTCTTCCTATTTGGAGTCGAGTGTTGTTGAGATGTGAGTCCGAGCAGCATTGGGATCAGTCGGGTGAATATGAATCGGTTTCGTGTCGCCGGACGACTGAAATGCTGACTCCGTGGTGGGCTTCTTGGCTCGCAGCAAATCACTCGGGTCTGAAGTTTTCTGGTACTCTTGTAGCTCTACCACTGCCATCTGACCGTCGGCAATTTTAGAGCCTTTCTGAAAACACTGTTCTGCTTTCTTCCGATTGCCAGTGACAATGATCACACCTTTGGGCCCTGGCATCTTCAGTTTGAGATATACATAACATGGTCGAGCCATGAAACATGCATCATGAGCCTCCCGAATAGCGTGATAAGCACTCGAAAGTCCACGACCTCAAAGGTCAGCTTTTCCTTCTGAAAATTCTTGTGATCACCAAAAACCACATCGAGAGAAATTTGGCCGAGTGACTCAGCCTTCTTTCGAGAATGACTCCATGGAAGCTCATGTTCTTTGGTCTTTGAGTCTGGACATCGGAATGCCCATCCCTTTCAACGTCTCTGCATATAGTATGTTCAGGCCACTGCCACCATCCATCAAAACCTTAGTTAGTCGAGTGCCTTCGACGACTGGGTCGACCACCAACGCTTGCCTCCCAGGGGTGGCTATGTGTGTCGGTGATTAGACTGGTCGAATGTGATGGCAGTCTGCGACCATTTCAGATAACTGGGTGTCGCCGGACCGACCATATTCACTTCTCGGTTAATAACTTTCAATCGACTTTTGCTTTCAACGTCAGCAAAAATCATCAGAGTGGAATTGACCCGGGGGTATCCACCGTCACTATCTTCCTTGTCCTCAACTTTGTCTGACTCCTCCTTGTCCTTGGGCTGCTTCCACTGGAACTAGTTAATCAAGAGCCGACACTGTCGAGTGGTATGCTTTGGGTAAATGAGTTTACCCTCTTCATCTTTCTTCGTGTGAATGTCACATGGCAAGTCCAACACATCATTTCCATCTTGGTCTTTCACCTTCTTGGGGTTCCAAGGGCCCTTGGGTTTCCCCTTGAACTTTCCTGGAGTCACGGCTAAGGCTTCTCCAGGAGCAGCTGGCTCGGCTTTCCGCTTCTGTTTCCGACTGGAGTTTCCTCCCCCGGTTTCATTAGCGGCTGACTTGTACTTGCCACTCCGGAGCCGATCCTCTTCTTCACCATTGGTGTACTTGGTGGCAATCTCCATCATTCGACTCAGGGTCATGTCTCCTATCCGACTGAATTTCAGACTCAACTCTCTGTTCTTAACACCTTCCTTGAAGGCCTGCACTGCGATGATCGACATACATTCTCTACTGTGTGGTGCAAAGTGATCCATCTCTGGATGTAATCCCTCAGAGTTTCATTCAACTTCTGCACACACGACTGCAACTCTGTCAATCCTGCTGGCCGCTTGCAAGTTCCTTCAAATGTCCTCACAAACACTCGAGCGAGATCTTCCCAAGTGTAAATGCTGCTGGGTGCTATCTGATTCAACCACACTCTGGCTGAGCCCTCCAACATAAGAGGCAGGTGTTTCATGGCCACTTCATCGTTGCCGCCGCCGATCTGAAAAGCCACTCGGTAGTCTTCAAGCCAAGTATCCGTCTTGGACTCTCCAGTGAACTTGCTAACTCCGATCGCCAACTTTGAAGTTGGGAGGAATTACCGCGGCTCGATGGCTCGCTAAAACACTGTCCCGAGACGTGGACTCTGCTGCTGATGGGCGCATTTCTGTCATGGCCTTCTCGGTTAGCTCTGTTCCTATCGACCAGACCTTGAACGATGACAGATCTCGCATCAAAGCCTGGTTCCCTGGGGTCGACTGGAATCCTTCGCCCAGCACTATGCCGGCGTCTGTCATCATGCTGTCGAGGCGCATATGTCCCACCCCTAAGGGGAGGAGTGGGCACTCGACGTTGATCATCACGATCGAATCGGTCCTCATACTGATCACGCCGGCCTCCATGTCCCTCATGCCTCGGGAGTGATCTTGGGCTATGTGCCGACTGTGGCGACCGGTTTTCCGGGTATTAATTTCCAGAAAATGGCCATTGTGCTCACCAGCCCCAGGATTACTGTTAGCTGATGAGGCACCAACTTGATACAGAAACTCCAAGAAAAATACAAAATATATGTAGTACAAAACCATTCTGGCCTGGGAGTACAACCAATGGTTTCTAGTGGTTGATGGCGGAAGCGGTTTGTGGATCATCAGTGTCTATGGGACTCCATTTCCCACAGGAACAGCTGACCAGGATAACTCCTATCTTCGCGAGGCTGCGGTCTCCGTTGCTTAGGTTCCGGCGGTCATCGCATAGCGCCCTCTCCATGCAAGAAATCTGGCCAAGACAATAGCCAGGGACAAGCCAGTGAGTACTTTGAATGTACTCACAAACATTATGAACACGGGTATAATATCAATGATAATCATGTACGGAAATATTCTGTGATCACATTGTCAGTCATAAAATAAAATCTCTGATGCATACAAACAGGTTATTTATATGTAACAAGAATATGAAATGACAGAGGAGGAAATAAAATGCACCATTCGGATGTCTGAAGCGACGTCTCAAAATGATCGGAAATAACAAGCATGCCTCAGTCGGGCGTTTGAGCGACGCCACATAAAGGGCTTATAAGGGAAATAAACAACAAGTAATGCCACAGTCGGGCGTCTGAGCGACACCACATAAAGGGCTTATATGGGAAATAAATAACAAGTAATGCCACAGTCGGGCATCTGAGCGACACCACATAAAGGGCTTATGAAGCAAAAACATTCATAGTGAATATCCAGGAGCTAGAACCGTCCCAGGGATACTCAATAAATCAAGTAACGGCAATAGTTAGTCCATGATAAAAATAATCATAATCATCATAATCAACACAAGTCAAAATCATGATCCATGTTCTGGTTTAGCAGTTTCTCCTCCGAAGACCGACACTAAGACCGACACTTGACCTGACCCAGACTGTAGTCCTTAACCATGGACACGGCTATTCGAATAGGTTTAATATCTCTGCAGAGGGTGTACTCTTTACCCACGAGTAACGGATTTCTTTAGTCCATCGGGACTAATTCCGTCTACGGTCTTTTAGTCAAAAACACGCCTAACTTGCACACACCAGCTTAACTCACCGGTGTCTGGAATCACCCACGACACCTGTCAAGCAAAACTCTAAATGAGGAGGCTACAACCTCGACGTAGGATGGGATCACAAAATTTATACCGCGCACAAACTAGGGGAGCTACCCCTTCGGCTACAACCGAAACACCCATGCCCCCGGGTCAGATGGCATGCCTACCGGATGCCTCCGGTATCTTCCATCATGGCCTCTCTGTACGGTGTGTGCTAGGAAAGGGGTTGACAACTTACTGAACCGTACCCCATGTATGGTAGGGACAAGTGGTAGTACGAAACAAGTTTGGGGGTTGCTGGAACAAGACTCGATCTATGGTCGACTCAAGAGGTTTATAAATTCCCTGCATGACATATATAACAAAAATATTTCAATCAACAAAGTCACCACTCACTATACCTTACCATGCCATACCGGACATAACCGTCCTGACGGGACCGGCGACAAGCTCACGCCTACCCAAGGCAGAGGCTTGCCCGGATTCCTTTCCGGCATGCATGCAAGGCACATGAGAATGGTTACCATCACAAGTATATACATTTCCAACAACAAGGAGATCACTAATATGCATTCATGCAAATGATCATATCACATGAAATAATGAGCTCTTCGAAAAGAGGTGGTGTTATAAACGTGTCGGCTAACACACCAAAAGTATTATGCCGGGGTTCAGAATGCTTTCCTTCAAGGTGTGGAGAGGTGGGGTGCTCTCCAAAACTTTTGAAAGTTTTCTCCTCTCTCCAAAATCCTATTTTGAAAATATTGGAATTAACACACAAATTCAAAACAGCACAAAAAAGTTGTTTGAAATTTTTTCAAATAAATCTTAAAATAAACTAGACAGAATTTGAGAGATGTAGGAAAAAGAATCAATTCATTTGGTCAAAAATCTGTTTCTAAAATAAAATAGAAAAGAAAACGTTTCGGGCGGAATACGTCTTCGAAAAGGGGAGACGTACTCAGGGTTTTGCGCTTCCACTTAAACACGTGGAGGCGGGGCTGTGTCTCTGACAGCAGGTCCAGGGGGCCCACTGGTCAGGTTTGACCAGTCCCCACTCCCTCCTCTTCTCTGCCCGAGCAGAGGCGGGACGTCCGGCGATCGTCGCCGACGAACGGCGGTTCTTCGCGGGCATCCGAGTGCAGGGATGGAACCACCACTCCTAGGCGGTCCTCCCGGTTGTCGTAGGGTCGCCGGGGGTGGAGGGAGTCGCCCGGCGAGCCATGGGCGGAGGGAGGCTTCGGTGGATTTGGGGATTCCGGCCATGGTGGTTCCTAGGCTGTGCAGGAGGCTAGGCAGCTCGCGGTTTCAAGTGGAGTCAGATGGTGGCGTTTGGGAGGGCAGGGGAGGTCTTGGTGCGTCGGAACTGACCGGGACGAGGCGGCGGCCTAGTTGATGGAGAGGTTGAAGACGACCTCCTCGCTTCGATTGACGACTAAGGGGGCACGAGAAGGACGGTGTGGGGTTACCCGAGGGCTCGTAGGAGCTCGGGGCTTCCTTTATAGCGCGGTTAGGTCGGTCCGAGGTGGCCGGAGATAAGCACGGCGGTGAACCGCCTCCTGTCTGCAGGCGGCGTGGCTGTGCTGGCTAGCTCGAGGGCTAACGGCGACCATTCCACTTTGTCGAAGGAGGCGAGTGGCGCCTTGTGGTGGTTTGGGCGGTGCTGCCCAGGCGGTGGCGGATCTTGACGTAGGCGTGCCGCCAAGAGCTTGCTGGCAACGCTGCAGGGGGGCGAGGTGGCGGTCGGGGCCTTTGGCGTGACGCGGCGAGAGGGAAAGGATCAGGATGAGCTCGGGGAAGCTTATCCAGGGGCGCGCTGGCTCGGGCGCGAGCACGTGCAAAACACGTGCTCTGCTCGCGCTCCGGGCGTGCAATGATCGCTCGAAAATGCCGGGATGGCAAAAACTGCCAGAGAGCTAATGCAAATCCACAGGCCTGGGCTAGAGACCGTTAGCGAGGCTACTTGACAACTTGGTTTGGACAGATGGGAAAGTTCACAACACAAACTTACAATCATGCCAAATCTGTTCATGCCCACAGTGGTGTTTGACAAAATGCCGAGAGGCATCTAGGCAGGTCTCGGAGTGGTCAAAACTCCAGATGGTGGTCTCATTAGGTGAATAAAAGGGTGGTGAGGTTAGGTGGCCAAATCTGAAACTAGTTAGTGCAAGTTTTGCAAAAACTCAATGCAGACAGGAGACAAATGGCATCACTTCTTGAACCAAAAATGATCCAATGGGTGCATGCTCCCGGACTTAGGGGTTTAGTAGGGTGGTCTACAAGGAGGGGAAAGAATCAAGGGCCAAGGAGCAAGCAATAATATGGATGATGTACAAACCATCATGTTGGACCAGAATGAAGATGAGGATGATTCACTCAACTATTTCAAAGAACATTACTGGGTTTTTGGATAAAGTTGAATCATATGCTGCTACCAACATCCCATAATTTTGGTGGAGGCTAGAAATAAGTATTTAAATAGGTTGTAGTGCAAAATTGCCCACTGGACCAGAGAAGAAAATTGGGTGTGGAGCTCAAAATATTTAGAGAATGAAATATCTTTTTGCATAAAAGTGGTTTGGTGACATCACAGGACATCCCCAAATTTTGGTGGAATTTTTGAAAGAATTTATAAAAGGGTTGTTCTTCAAAAAGGACCATAAAACCATGGGAAACCAATTTTCAAGAAAATAAAGATCATGGAGATTATTATATAATTAATTCCTCTGATGAAAAGAAAGGATTTTTCTAGAGAGGATAAACAAGTCCAAATATAATTGGAAAGTTTTTACTAGGGGAAAACTCCATAATAACAAGAGAGAGAAAAACAAATTCAAAAAAAATCAAAAGGAGTCCAGAAAAATAAAAAATTTAATTTCCTGGCAAAATTTTAATTAAATAAACAAGGTTAAAATTTTGGGGTGTTACAACACTATCCCCCTTAAGAAAAATCTCGTCCTCGAGATTTGTCAAGGGTTGTTTTGAAAATATCATTCCTGTTAGCTGAAACCAAAAGGTTTATCCATAGCACAAACTTGCGTAAATCGAGGTTGGTCTTTGGCAGCTACGCTTGGGATTAAAAATGCAATCGCACATCAACAAACTCATGCATGGCTATAAAAAAATAGGGGTGCACAGGCAAACAGTATTTAATTACGGCAATACAGGATCACACAGTTACAAGGTGAGGACCTACTAAGACTCGGTACTGCTCGGGTGACTCAGTCTACCTCGTTAATATCTAAGCGGGCTTGCCTTGCGGACATCGGGGTTTCTCCACGGTTCTCACCGTCAGGATTAGCTGGAAGGGGTTGAGGAACTGCAGGGTCGGGGTATCGATGATGACCATCTCGGGGATTGTTGGCCACAATCCCGTTAGAGCGTGTTCCCAAAAGGCGACAGAGCACTTCTGGGGTCATCAAGGTATCTTGGTTGATGGCCGGGGCTGACCTCAAGGTCTAGATTGGTTGTCCGAACAGTACGACGGGGTTGTCGTCGTCGGGCTCATTTTCTCTTCTTGCCGGGGCTTGGTGAATCAGCTCTCCACGAGCTGCGATCAGATCAATGGTGACTTGATCGAATAGTCCTTCTAGTGCATTTACATAGCGCACCAGATGCAACAATGCAGGATCCGTCTCGTGATCTCCGTTGGCAACCTGGGGTGGTCTACCATACCCTTCACGGCTGGGGTAGTAGTAGAACGAGCGACAGTTAACTCTGGGCGACAAATGCCGAAGTTGAACTATAGCTTCTCGAGCAGCTAGTTGGACGGCTTGTGGCTCAAAGGAAGTTGTCCTTCCGGTGAACCTGTAGGGGCGTTCTGGCGATAGACCCCTACCATAGACGTGCACAGTGGCCCAGAATTGACGGCTCTCGCCGCTCATGGACCCTTGGTACACTACATATTCGGGAGGCTCTTCTAACGCATAGGCACGATGAGTGAGGTTTGCGAGTATGGTCACAAAACCTCCAAGGTTGGTTGCTGTGGTCTCATTGTGCACGACGGGGCCAGGCATTATGGTTCGGTCTGGGGTAGAGGCTGTGCTGGGCTGGGTTGAGGCGAGCGTGCCCTTTTTATAGAAAAGGGGACGAAGTCTTACTTCGCACGCTTGCGAATAAGACATTATAGGCGTCGGTCACTGGCGCGTGATCGACAGGCTAGGTTGATAGGTTGGGCACCGACTGCCAAAAGTGTCGGGGTCACTTGTGGTTATCTTGCATGAGAAGTTTGGCTGGGTTTTTGGTTAAGGTCTGGTGGTTTGGCTTACCTAGGTTTTTCGACCTGGCCAAGATATGATTAGTCAATGGTCAGCCTGGCTCTGATACCAAGTCTGTGGCTACCGGTTTTCCGGGTATTAATTTCCAGAAAATGGCTGTTGTGCTCACCAGCCCCAGGATTACTGTTAGCTGATGAGGCACCAACTTGATAGAGAAACTCCAAGCAAAATACAAAATATATGTAGTACAAAACCATTCTGGCCTAGGAGTACAACAAATGGTTTCTAGTGGTTGATGGCGGAAGCGGTTTGTGGATCATCAGTGTCTATGGGACTCCATTTCCCACAGGAACAGCTGACCAGGATAACTCCTATCTTCACGAGGCTGCGGTCTCCGTTGCTTAGGTTCCGGGGCGGTCATCGCAATGCCCCTCTTCATGCAAGAAATCTGGCCAAGACAATAGCCAGGGACAAGCCAGTGAGTACTTTGAATGTACGCACAAACATTATGAACACGGGTATAATATAAATGATAATCATGTGAGGAAATATTCTGTGATGACATTGTCAGTCATAAAATAAAATCTCTGATGCATGCAAACAGGTTATTTATATGTAACAAGAATATGAAATGACAGAGGAGGAAATCAAATGCACCATTCGGATGTCTGGAGGGACGTCTCGAAATGATGGTAAATAACAAGCATGCCTCGACGCAAGGTTCGAGCGACGCCACATAAAGGGCTTATAAGGGAAATAAATAACACGTCATGCCACAGTCGGGCGTCTGAGCGACACCACATAAAGGGCTTATAAGGGAAATAAATAACAAGTAATGCCATAGTTGGGCGTCTGAGCGACACCACATAAAGGGCTTATATGGGAAATAAATAACAAGTAATGCCACAGTCGGGCGTCTGAGCGACACCACATAAAGGGCTTATAAGGGAAATAAATAACAAGTAATGCCACGATCAAGGCGTCGAGCGACACCACATAAAGGGCTTATATGGGAAATAAATAACAAGTAATGCCACAGTCGGGCGTCTGAGCGACACCACATAAAGGGCTTATGAAGCAAAAACATTCATAGTGAATATCCGTCCCAGGGATACTCAATAAATCAAGTAACGACAATAGTTAGTCCATGATAAAAATAATCATAATCATCATAATCAACACAAGTCACAAATCATGATCCATGTTGTGGTTTAGCAGTTTCTCCTCCGAAGACCGACACTAAGACCGACACTTGACCTGACCTGCATCAGTAGTCCTTAACCATGGACACGGCTATTCAAATAGGTTTAATATCTCTGCAGAGGGTGTACTCTTTACCCACGAGTAACGGATTTCTTTAGTCCATCGGGATTAATTCCGTCTATGGTCTTTTAGTCAAAAACACGCCTAACTTGCACACCAGCTTAACTCACCGGTGTCTGGAATCACCCACGACACCTGTCAAGCAAAACTCTAAGTGGGGAGGCTACAACCTCGACGTAGCATGGGATCACAAAATTTATACATGGCAAGAAACTAGGGGAGCTACCCTTCGGCTACAACCGAAACACCCATGCCCTCGGGTCGGATGGCATGCCTACGGATGCCTCCGGTATCTTCCATCATGGCCTCTACATGCGGTGTGTGCTAGGAAAGGGGTTGACAACTTCTTGAACCGTACCCCACGTATGGCAGGGACAAGTGGTAGTACGAAACAAGTATGGGGGTTGCTGGAACAAGACTCGATCTATGGTCGACTCAGGAGGTTTATAAATTCCCTGCATGACATATATAACAAAAATACTTCAATCAACAAAGTCACCACTCACTATACCTTACCATGCCATACCGGACATAACCGTCCCGACGGGACCGGCAACAAGCTCACGCCTACCCAAGGCAGAGGCTTTCCCGGATTCCTTTCCGGCATGCATGCAAGGCACATGAGAATGGTTACCATCACAAGTATATACATTTCCAACAACAAGGAGATCACTAATATGCATTCATGCAAATGATCATATCACATGAAATAACGAGCTCTTCGAAAAGAGGTGGTGTTATAAACGTGTCGGCTAACACACCAAAAGTATTATGCCGGGGTTCAGAATGCTTGCGTTCAAGGTGTGGAGAGGTGGGGTTCTCTCCAAAACTTTTGAAAGTTTTCTCCTCTCTCCAAAATCCTATTTTGAAAATATTGGAATTAACACACAAATTCTGATGGCTTTGATGATTCCGATGTCGCGGCCCGTCCTGTGGACAACGCCCCAGAGATCGTTTTCGATGTCGCGGTCCGTCCTGTTGGCATCGCCCCGGATATCGATTCTGATGCCGCTGTCCATCCTATGGACATCGCCCCACATATCGATTCTGATGGCGCGGTCAGTCTTGTGGACATGGCCCTAGGGATCGATTCCCATGCCGATGTCTGTGCTGTGGTCATTACCCGAGAGATCGATGACAAGAAATAGTTGGTCGCGCTAATGCTTCAGGGTAGTTCCCATTTCCCTGTGTTTCATTACCAGAACGATGCATGTTATCAAACATCTTAGGGCTAGTGCACTGTCTTGTGTGGGCGGTACTTGCTACTTTTGTTTGATAGTGAATCATGCGAACCCTCTCCGAGTTATGGAAACAGATGTATCCTCACCAGCTTTTGATGTAATATATGGCACGCTTAGATGTAAGTTTGAACTGTTTATCATATCAGTAGGGCTTATTTGATGATTCTTGGTGTTAGTAGGCTATCTACTATGTGAGCTATGGTACTTGCAAAACACTCACCGAAGAGAAATGTTGGGGCTGATGAGCTCGTGGTACGCTTATACTGATCCGTCATCGATCGGCCAATAGCCCAAGCTCCTAAAATTGTAGGCTTAGCGATCGACCGGACAATAGTCGACACGGATACATTCAGGCCTCATTTGGTTCATACGTTAGGAAAATCATAACAAAAGTACAGAGACGTACAACACAAAATCATAGCGATCTGAGAGGCGTCCCTCCGCTTTCAAAATAGATGAGTCAACTTTGTACTACTAACTTTGAAACGAAGGGAGTACAGATCTGGGCGGGTTAGTTTGGCCTAATGGGTTTGATGATATGACATAGTGCAGTCTTGTCCAGTCTTCGCGTGTGGTAGAAGTACTGCGGGTAGAGTAAGTTTTCTTGAAGAAGCAGAATTCAACGAAGTCATGATGGTTCCTTCGTCCGACTAACTTACAGTGGGAAAGGTTGAGCCTGCGCTACGACCGGGGTGGACCAGGATAATTTTGTGCATGGCAGGTGGACCAGGATGGTCGACGTCCCACATGTCGGCGAATGAAAGTATTCTTTCCAATATAGTGGACGAGCAACGAGTATTCATTGTTTATTTTTGATGAAACCTATTGTCTCCACTGTTACGACGGAGGAGTGTGAAACACGACAGCCCAGTGAACTTGGCATGTGCACCACTCCCTCCTTCCTCATGTAATACTACCATAGTGTTGACTATAAGGTTACAACTTTTTCTCACTTTCTCTCTATCTATTTCCTCTCAAATGTTTTTTACCTTTATTTTTTAGACACAATTGTTTTTATGCCTGTTTTTTTAGAATTAGTTTTTTTATACCTAGGAGCACGTGTAGAGACGAGCTCCTGCAGATCCCACTCCTTGACTTTGTCAATGCCTCTCTCTCCTCCACATAAGCGGGCTTGTCGAGAAGACAAGAGATGATCTCTTAGCACAATATGTTTCACCATGTTTTTAGGAATAACTAGTTATTGAAGGTAAGGCTAAGAGATGATCCATTGTACACATGTTTTTTTGTCATCTCTAAATTACATGCAGGACTTATGATAAGACTATCTTATCAACCATTGTACATGCCCTTTATAGCCCAGAATTTAACTGGTACTACTTGCTATGAATGCGGGCAGATGGCCTCTGAGGGGGGAGCGCGCGCGGGGAGGTGGTGGGGTGGGGGTTCTGTCGGCTGTATGTAAGAAGCGGGATTGGAAGCGGTGCGGACTCCCGCATGGCCCACCTCACATTATCACCACATATTTCTTGGAGTCCGTGCATGGCGGGCGGGCGATATCTTCTTCCTCCACCGTCTCTCTCCTCTCAGCCGATGCCCGCCGAGCGATTAGATTTCGGCTATCGACGGTTTCTTCAATTGCAGTCCCGCATGTCAGTGAAAATGCAAGACAACGCGTGTCCCCACTGGTGAGCGGCGTGCGAGCCGGACTGTCGGTGGTGCGATGTGAACGCGGCCCATACGAGTTGTAAGTGTGCCGCCTTTTCCTTTTGAACTTGCAAAGCGTAACATTTTCGGGCGATCGATTGACAGAAATCCAGAACAAAATGATGAGGGCGGTGCTTTCCTGCGCATTAGGCGGGCTAGTTTGAGTGATATGACGTGCTACAGTGCCGTCCACTTGCTCCATTTTTATGTAAGAAAGAGACTACACACTTACGTGGGAGGAGTGCGAAACATGGCGGATCCGATTTTGATCGAGGGATAACTGTTCCCTGTGAAATAATGGAGCACTGTTAGCAATTATAGCATGATAGTTAGGGCATCTCCAGCGCTGGCCCTCAAATTTACACCGGCATCTGTCCAAGGACACTGGTGGATGCCATTCAATGCTGCCCGCATACCTTTCGACAACTATATGAACTAACCGGATGAAATTCGTGCAAACAAAGCAAATTTCAAATTGACCTAATGAAATTCATTACATTTCGAGAACTTTTCCTATAAAATGGACGAAATTCATTACATATTTCGCATAAACCGTACTAAAACCTATTGTAAACCTAATCTAAACAATCACCGGGCCCCGACCACCATGTCCGGCCATGTACCCGAGAAAGCCGACCATTGCCTTTGCCTCCTCCTTATCCGCCTCGATAACCTCCTCCTCCGGAGCACAAGGTTATGTAGATTTCCGCCTCCACGTCGCCGTCAAGCGGCTAATCAGCCGCGGATTTTTATCCCACCAAGCTTGGCGTTGACTGAGTGGAGGAGCGGTGGCTTCCTGGGACCAGAGCGGTGGTGACCTACCGTGTACTACTCTTCCTCATCACCGCTGCTGCACCGCAAGACGCTTGGCCGCCGTGGTTGTGGCGGCGGAGGGCGGCCAAGGGCGGGAGTTGGCGATCTCCTTCGTCTGCTCCTGCGAGAGTACGGCCAAGAGAGCTTTGGAGCGCGCCCGGAGCGGAGCCACCGATGTCCTTCATCTGCTCCTGCGACAGTACATCCAAGAGAGCTTTGGAGTGCTCAGAGGCCATGGTTGAAGTGGTGCCAACAGAAGGATGGGACCGGAGGAGAATGAGTGTGGGTCTTTGGCTATGGCTGGGAGCTGGGGCTCAAGTTAATATAGCGGGTGAATGGCTATGAGCCGCGGCAGACGAATGGAATGGGCCGGCACCGGAGTAGGTTCGCTTGCAGCCGTGGTGTCATTAACGCAGAGCAATCACTTGCACTGGGATGCCGTGCGGGTGGCGCTCTCAAGGCCGTCGCGCTGCTGCAATGCCGACGCCAGTGAGAGATCACGTCGGGCGTAATTCGGACGCTGCTTCAGTGACTTAACCGCAGGTCCGTCGTCTCACTGACATGTGGGCCCAACGGGCATCTGGCCCGCATGTCAGTGATACACCAACTGCACCTGCAGTTAAGGCCGGTGAATGCGGCATTGACATTTTGAAGAGACGGTGATCGTTTCAGGCAAGAAGCGTGCTAGCAATGGAAGGGGTTTCGGTAGGTCACGGCGGTCAGATGCTGGCGTGGTGGTAAAATGTGAACTCATGGATGACGAGCCTTTGAAGCATATGCGGCACGTATTGACAACCAGGCGTCCATGCAACCGCTCCTGTCGCCAGCTAGCATTCGACGACCACTATTAGACACCACACAACCATACATAACTTACGAATAATCGACGAATCGATCAGACACACACTCGTGTGCAGTGGCACTATGATCGGGGTTGCTCACGATAGTACCCTCTCTAGCTAGGCTGTTTTCTAGATTGTCGTTGTGATGGACAATATACATGAGCAAGGCGCCGAGTCACGGGTATGACCGTTGGTGTTGAGCCAGGTGAATACATGCTCGGTGTTCGCGGAGGCCTCTAGCAAACGTCTAAACAATAATGTCACATACACATAATTTTGGGTTTTATTTCTTTCTCCACTGACAGGTAGGCCCGCATAGATAGATAGATAGATAGATAAAGAACACGAGCTGAGGAGGCGCATGCGGACTATTTGACTGGTCAACCATACAAATACGGAGCTATACATCGAGCGGTGACCGTATAATCACCATATCTCGTATACAATGATCAAAGTGAGCTATCAAGACAAGTTCAATGACCGCCAATGCATTTTACTCGGTAATAAATGACCAGGATTGGATGGGAATCCAAATTTCCTTCGTTTTCTGTCCTTGAGCTCTTGACAAACCAATGCAATTTACAGTCGTCCGGCCACTCCACCCCAGAGCTGTCACCAAGCGTCGTTCATGCCACCGCGCCGCACACTAACCGGTAAGGAAGCGATGGCATCCCGCCGCACCGAGTTCCTCGCCGCCCAGGACCGTACACAGAATGGTAGGCAAGCGGTGGAATCCCGCCGCTCTGAGTTCATCGCCGCTCGCGACCTCACACCTATGTGGGCGGAATTTGAAGCTGCCAAGGCCGAATGGGCGGTAGAGCAAGAGGCGACCAAAGCCGCACAGAGGGAGCGGAAAAGTCAGAAAGCACTCAAGAAAATAGAGGCCCGCCGCCACAAGAAAGAAGAGGATGCACGCGCTGCTGCGGAGAGGTCGACGGAGATCCAAGCATGGTGGGGTGTCGCCGACAAAGCCGGGAAGGAGAATGACGGCGTCTGGCAAGCATGTGAGAAGTAGTAGTACTAGTAGTTAGTGTGTGTGTCTGTGTCACCCATATGTTTGTTTAATTAATTATGAGCATGTAACATTACTACTTGTTACTACTGTAGTTTTTAGAGAAAATTACCAGTACATTAGCCTAGACTCAATGATAAAATTCCTATCCTATGCATCAAATGGCATATCTTTCTCTATAGGAATTGAGATGCATGTCATCTCACTTCCTATGATTTTCATATTCCTATAAAATTCCTATCCTACGAACCAAAGGAGGCCTCTGCTGGAGTAACTACTGTAGCTAGCAGTACTGCTGGTATAGTAGTTTTCTTCAAGAAGCGGAATTCAAATTCATGATGGTTCCTTCGTCCGAGAAACTTCATAGTGGCTAAGGTTGGGCCTGTGATTTGACGGCTCATTAGTAGTTACTGCGGCGCGACGAGCGGGGTGACTCTCCCTTGGAGTTCTGCGGGCATGGCAAGTGGACCAGGATGGTCGACGTCCCACATGTCGGCGAGCGGAAGTATTCATTCCGATATCGAGGAGCAAGGAAACCGCGTGGTATAGCATCACTGGTGATTTATATTTATTTTTTATTTCTAATGAATGCTAGCGTTTCAACTCTTACGATGAAGGAGTGCCAAACACACGGAACGCGCTGGATGTCGTACATGTCAGCGAAAGGAGTGGGTCATGAACAGTGTGGTAGAGCGTCTCCAATTTTGGGTCGAAGACCACACGTAGTAGTACTACTGTACTAGTGGTATGAACAATACAAAGTGCGAACCGGAGAGAAAGACACGTCTAGTTGGAAGGTCTCGGGGCAGACACGTAAGCAAATATAAAACCTAATATGTGCCTCCAATTAATATAGTTCTAGTAGAGTACTTAGTCACGTACTCCATAACATCACCGGGCATTGCACGTACAACATTTAGTGGTAGTAAGAGACAAATGCCTATATGCCACGCATGTTCATACTATTTGTGCCTTTCTACTTCACTTCATCGTGCTATGTTACACAGGTTACGCACGTCCCACTCCACAGGTACATGTCCGTCTCGTAGTTCCAGTCCCACGTGTTCTTCATATAGATGGAACGATCCTTGCATGCCACGTGCACCCTGATGCTAGATATGTCGCGTGTTGGCAAAAGGATGACCAAAGCTCACGTAAAAAAATAGAGTGGAAGAACATAGATTCCCGACGACCGAGAAGGAGCAAGGAACCTCGGGGTGGAGCGTCTGCACTCATAATATTTTATATTATTCAGCGATATAAAATCAACCAACATCTCCACAATGGACTGGAAGAGTATGAAACATGGCAGCCTAGTGTAGTTACATCATACTAGTACATGGCTAACCCACTCTATCACCATATTTCTTAGCTTCCGTGCGACACCTATCTCTAGTAATCAAAGCAGCACATATCGCTTCTCCCTCCTCGTCTCTCTCAAAGGCCCTATTTGGATACTCTAACTCATGTAAGGTTAGAGTTAGATTCTAATCCTGAACTAACCCTGAAGTAACTCTAGCGAAAGAGGTGTTTGGATGGCAGGGTTAGATGGAGCGCGGATACGGCGAGGTGCCTTCATGGGCGGTGCGAGAGGGAGGGAGGGAGGGAGAGGACGAGAAGCTTTGAGGAAGTGGGGAGGGATTTGCTGCGGGGAGAGCGAGAGAAAAATGTGTTTTTTAGTGTCCCGAGAAGAACTAACCCAAATAAGCACCTCTTGGGTGGGTTAGATTTTTTTCGGGTTAGTTGAGTTCTGTCACATCCCTAGCTTCTGGTGCTGCCTAGTGTTTGCATCTTGCTTGCATCATGTTTAACTTTCATGGCAATTAGAAATGGGGATTGCCTAAACCCCTAGTATCAAAGGAATTCACTAGGTTCACCTAAAATATTTTCAATAAATCCAAATGGCTTTCAAAAATGTTCATCATTTATGGGAAATGATGTAAACAGTACCAGAGGTGGTGCACATTTTTTCCATGACATATTTGGGCTTTGAATTAAATCATACCTTATTTGCATTTGGGCATTTAAATTTTATATATTATTTTAAATGTCCAAATATTCATGAACTGAAATGTTTGCTGTTGGAAATAATCCAAACAGTGGCCACAAGAAGTCTCATGATTTTTGAAAATGCTCTGGCATTTTTAATAAAGTCAAAACAAAACAGATTAAATAGAAAACAGAAAGAATTAGAAAAGAGAGAGAGAGAGAGAGAGAGAGAGAGAGAGAGAGAGAGAGAGAGAGAATAGCTCACCTAGCCCACCTGGCGGCCCAACTGTGCAGCCCAGCCCACCAACGCAGCCCCCTCTGTCGTCTCCCTCCTCACGCCAGTAGGCAGGGCGCGTGGTCGCCGCGCGCGTGCTAGCTCCTGCTTCCACCGCGACGCCCGGCTCTTCTGGATGTGCCACGGAGACGACCCGCACCTCTCTCACTCTCTCTCGTTCCTTCCCCTCCTCTCCCCCACTCTCTCTCACCGCGCCCGGGCGCTGCCCTCGCCGCCACACGCTGTTGCTGCGACCACCGCCACTGCCTCGCCTCTCCGACAAGCCCATTAGCTCCGAGCTGCCGTCCTCGACCTCTCTGACGACTCACGCAAGCCGGGACGCCTGGCAGAGCTGTCCTCAACGTCGTCTTCCTCGTCGGTGCCGCGGATCGCCGCCGTCAAATTCGTCGCCATCCGGCCTTCCCCGAGCTCACTAGCTCGCTCCATGAGTTCCTGTGAGCCCCTCTTTCCTCCGCCTCTCCCCGTCGTCTCTTGCAGCCTCTAGCCGTGGTTCCCACCTTGGCCGGAGCCCGCCGCCGCCGCCACGAAGCTCGACGTCGCTAGCAGCCCCGCTTGGCCAAACCAAGCACGTAGGCGTGCTCCGGGCATCACCAGGAAGCCGCAACATGCCTTAGGTCGCTCGCTAGTGCACCGTAGCCCTTGCGCCTGAGCTCGCCGAGCTCCGGCCATCGCACTTGCCATCGTCGTCGTTGCTGTAGGGCACCCCAGCTGCTGCCGCTGGCCGCAATGGATGCGCGCGAGCCTGGGCGTCTCATAGAGCCCCTCCGCCGCTCTTTTTGTTGCCGGAGGGCGAATCCCGACGACCTCCACCGTCCCTGGCGTCGCCGGCGATGAGCCGTGGGTCAACTCCGGCAAGTTGACCCGGGGGTTTGACCCCGTCTGACCAGGGTTTGACCACCCTTGGTCACTGACGCGTGGGGCCCGGCCCTACTAATTAATCTAGGATTAGTGCTAATTAAACCAGGACAGTTTAGTTAGTAACTAACACGAGGGACCCACTGGTCAGGTTTGACCTGGGCCGCTCCGTTGACCGCTAACGTCAGCATGATGTCATGGTGACGCAGTAAATCATTTACTGGATTTTGTTTAACTCTAAATAACTAGAAATCCAGAAAATGATTTGAACTTCAAAAATTCATAGATATTCAACCATAACTTCAAATGAAATAATTTATATATGAAAAATGATCAGAAAAATCCAATCTATCCATTTGTGCCCTTTTCATGCATGCTAGAACAACTTATAGCTTCTGTTTAGGACAAATCAAATAAATGACATTTGAATAATCACATATGGAGTTGAATTTGAATCTTTGGTTCAAACCAACTTTATTTAATCTGGTTGCTAGTTGCATTAGCTCAAACCACAGTATATTTCCATGTCATGATCATGCATCATATTGTTGCATTGCATTGATTGTCTTTCTTCTCTGTTGCCGGTATTTGTCCCCTCTCAGTAGACATGGTTTTGACGATGAGATCAATGACACCAATGAAGAACTATACTATCTTCAGAAGTGCCAGGCAAGCAAAACCCCCTTGTTCATTCCGATACAATCCCACTCTCTTGCTCCTGCTCTCTTTTACTGCATTAGGACAACATCGATTCAACTGTTACATGCTGCGGTAGCTGAACCCCTTTTCCTCTGCATGACCTGTCATTGCCACAGTAAATAGATGAAACCCAGTAGCATGAGTAGGAGTTGTTTGAGCCCTGATGTGCCTACTCATTCATGCTTGTTTGTCATGCCTGCTACTGCCTAGAGTTGAGTCAGGTCTGATTCATCGGGGATGAATTGGAATGGTGATAAACATGTCCTACTGGGTGTGAGCTAAGTGTGTGAACACAATTTGGTAAGGTATCGATAAGAGGCCATGTAGGATTACATGGTGGGTTGTTTCATTGGAACCGTCCTTAAGCACTGAGATATGTATGTGTGATTTAAGATTCAGCTACTACCATGCATTGGGCCCGAAACCAATGGACCCTCTCGGCTTCTTATCCACCCTTGTCCTCTGTCCAGGAGTTGCAAGTAGTTTCTGGTATTTGTAGTATGCCGGAGGCCGTGCGCAGCGCTGACCCGAGGGGTGGGCTGTGATGCGGTAGGCACGTGGCCGGGCATGGTGGGCACCCGTTTGGTGTCTCGGAACCCTGTACACATCGTTCGGGGTCAGATAGGGAAACCTCGGCCGGACTCCCTGCCGATGGAACCTGAATAGGCGATAAACCTGGACTAGAGACTTGAGTGTTTAGGTAGGCCGTGGCCGACACCCTCGCTGGGCTTCCGCTTGAAGGTTGTAGAGTATATGTCATGTAAACGGCGATAAGTGGTGAGAGCATGTGTGAAGAAGTACACCCCTGGAGGGTTAACATCATCTATTCGAATAGCCGCGTCCGCGGTAAAGGACTACTTGGTTGCCTATACAGTTCATAGACAAGTGAAAGTGGATACTCTAAAATGTGCAAGATAAGCGTGAGTGCTATGGATGGCGTTCTCGTAGGAAGATGGGAGTAGATCCATAGTGGTGTATTGATATGGTGAATATGTGGACTCGTGTGCGCCACCTCAAAAGAGTTACTTGCAGTCGTAGTTTAGGATAGACACCGAGTCAAAGCTGGCTTTCTGCAGTTAATCTCCACCACCCCCTTTGTTGATACTGATGCATATGTAGATAGTTCTGATGTAAGTCTTGCTGGGTACATTTGTACTCATGTTTGCCTATTTTATGTTTTGCAGAGACGCTGGTCTGGCCAGAGTTCCGTGTGGACTTGACGTATAGCTTGATACCTCAGCTACGATCTTGTGTCCTCGGAAGGATCTGGTAGATAGTCAGGCTTCTTAGCCTTTTTCATTTGTACATGTCTGTACTCAGACATGTTAAGCTTCCACATGTTCTTTGACTTGTATGCTCTGAATGTTGGGTCATGAGACCCATGTTTGTAATATCTCGCTCCTCGGACCCTAATGAATAAATACTTTGAGTCGTAGAGTTTTGTTGTGATGTCATGTTGTATTTACACATATCGAGCATATTGTGTGTATGATTGAAATGCTTGGTATGTGTAGGATCCGAGAACCTAGTTGTTTATCCTAGGTAGCCTCTCTTATGGGGAAATGTAGTCTTGTGCTTCCATGAGCCATAGTAGTCTGCTACAGCCCGGTTCACCGTAGTCCTGCTAGCCAATCTTGCTCCGGAACACTTGGCTGGCGGCATGTGATTCACTTCATTCCTGTGTACATCCCTTGAGAAATGTCACGCGATGACATCCGGAGTCCTGCCTTAGCCTGCTACAGCCTGGTTCACGGAGTCCTGTTAGCCCAGTGTTACAGCCCGGATTCGCATGTCAGCCGTCGACATGCTCGATGTTGATTCATGTATGCCTGTCCCGTAAGTTAGTGCCACTGTGGGTTCACGACTAGTCATGTCGGCCTGAGTTCTTTGTCATATGGATGCTAGCGACACTATCATATACGTGAGCCAAAAGGCGCAAATGGTCCCGGGCCATGGTAAGGCGACATCCGTGGGAATACCGTGCGTGAGGCCGCAAAGTGATATGAGGTGTTACAGGCTAGATCGGTATGAATTAGAATCGGGATCCTGATAGCTTTGGTTTCAGAGCCTGACTGCCTGTAGGATTACCAAGCCAGCTGGTCGAAGTTGTGTCTAGAAATGCTTTAGTTGTGTAAGGGAATTGATTGTGGAAGGGAACGTAAGGCTCTTTTTACTCATTTACCTTATGCCCTTCTGATCTGAGTCAACCTCTTCTTTTCCACGGGGATTAAGAACTAGGCCTCTCATCTATCTATCAGGATGACGTGTTACTAATCCATAGACCTATAGAATTGATAGTTTCAAGTCCTAGTTCAGTTTTTACTACTTCCGTATGTTCATAGCTGGCCTCAGAACCTTCATATTGTGATGTTGAGTGGTTATGCCACCATTTTGCATGATGTCTCAAATCTTTTGAGCATTTACAACCGTTATGCTGTCCGAGTCATCCCAGGTTCCCAGGTTTCTAAATAGTCTGATGCATTTGCAAATCCCTTCTATCCGTTCCCGATGTCCCTTTGGGCCATTTCAACCACACTAATCGGTGAGTTGAGGTACTCTATTGCCTCAACATATATGTTGGAGCTATTATTATGACCCTAGCTGTCTTAGGGAGTCACCTAGTAATCTAGCAACGCTTTGTGTTCCCGGTGTGATGATTCTGGCCACCATTCTCGAAAGCATACCGTGATGCCATTTAGTACTAGGTATTCTACTCCTGGGTTCTTGACCCAAGATTCACTCTACTTACCTCGTGTTGATAGTGTTGGTCGTACCTTTAGGATATTAGTAACCTTTGCGATAGTCCTCGAGGTCCGTGGTATTTCCTTCTTCCAAATACCATGAACCATTAAGGCGTAAGTTCTTTGAACCAAAAGCTCACAATCAGAGTACTCTTGAGGAGTTCCCCATCCATAATTGTGATTCTGCCAGTTCTACCTTTCTGCATGGGTTATCTGGAAGAAACCTATTGAACTTGGTTCGACATATTAATCTATGCATCCACAATTCAGAAAGATATATGTTCCCTTGAGTTGTCCCTCTTCATTTTTATTCCAACCATCATCTATCCATTGATAGTCAGGAGTAATTGTGCATCTGTGTTATCGATGCTTATTATTCTTGTGGTCCGTCAAGCCATTCTAGTTCAGAACGACTAGGAGAAACAAACTCTAGTACCTCATCCATTTCTAGGATAGGGTCAAAGCAGTTGTGTTCCATAGATCAAATATTAATCCAGCTTTGTCCTGTTCTACCTTGGAGTGTTACTATCTTCATGTCAACAACTTCATGAGAATTGCACCACCTCTTATGGATTCTTGCCGCAGTGATACTTCTTGCCATCATTATTCATTCCTCAGTTCCCGTGTTATTGTAACTGGAATGCCAACAAGTGCATTGTGATGTGCGAAATCAATACTACTAGCAACCCCGTTGCTCGGTAGTTAATGGACAATAATCTTATTCTTAGTATGCTGGTTATTGAATCATCATCCTAAGATTGACCGTGCTACCTAGTCCATATTTCCTGGTGCACTCTTCGATCAAAGAGTTAGGATTGTGTTAATCCCTTTCTTATTTGATCACATCATCTTGCCCTAAAAAGCAAGATTGTTCTCGAGCTTAGTAACATATCGGTGGTTCGTGATTTTCTAAATATCTTCTCGGAAGTATTACCAGGTTGTCCCCTGACCGCTATGTTGAGTTCGTGATCAAGTTGGGTTTCCAACAAACCACCCTTTCTCCAAGATTCTGTGTTGGATACCCTGAGCTAGTTGGTTAAGCTAAACAACAACTTAGAGAGTTGGAAGATAAAAGCTTGCCTAACTTAGTTCATTTAAAGGGATGTCTTGTGTTGTGTGTGTGTTGAAGAAAGATGATATCTTCATCGATTGGTCCTCGTGATCAGTTGTTGGATCTATTGTCTTCTCAAAACTTGGATTTGAGTGTGGTCTATCCTCAAATCAAATCAGAACCAAAGATATTCGTAATGGTGTCTTACTCGTGGTAGATTCCTCGAGCATACACCGTTATATCTTTTGGGCCTGACCAATGCTATCACCGTGTTCACTTAATTGTGGAATTCCACCTATATGGAAGCCTGGATGGATTGTTGTTGAGCCCATTGACAACATTTCCATCTTGTCCATGATTCATGTTGAACATATAAGTTAGTGTTGGAAAACTTTTATAAGCATTATCTTCATGTCCCGCTCATGAAGCATGTGTTCGGATGAAAGAAGTGACTTCCTAGAATTTATATGCATTTTTGTGCAAGTTGCCGCCGTGAGTTCGAGAAAGATTGTTTTTGCCTCCTCTGGAATCGTCCCAAGTCAGCCATGCATGTGCAAAGTATTATGTGGTCTGTTGACTGATCATCTTCATTCCATATGAATTCCGTAGCACACCAAGCCACTGACTGATCTGTTCTAGGAAAAGGAATAAGTGCTAATCCATGGTAAGGCACAAGACTTCGATATCCTCGATGATGTTTCCCCACCTGAACTCGGTAGTCTTTTATTATAAGACTACTATGTGGTCATCCTTGTCTGGGACCGCGTGTTCACATGTGTGTAGCAGAACCAGCTCATGTTTTGGAGCTTGCTATCGTAGTTCATTCCCCGAGAATCTCGCAACGCCATCTCATCGATTTGTGTTGCAAACTTCCATTTTTCCTTCTAGACTTGATGAGTCTGGAATGTCCTTACCCCAACTAGATCTGAATCTCAGGCAGATATAGTGGTTGGTATGTTTCCCAAGAACTATACTAATGGTCTCTCAGTAACCCGGTAAGTGGATGTCGTGGCCAACACAACCAGCCGGAAGACCTATTATTGTAGTATCTTAATTGAGAAAGTTGGCCACCTCCCCATAAGGATTTCGTAGGATTTACTTCCGTAGTTTTCCTTATAGATTCTTGTGCTCCCGAAGTCCGACCTTTACTTGATGGCCATGTTGAGCCTTTAAGCATGACAATGGTAGCTGGAACATCAAGGAGAACATTAGAAGCGCAGTGCTAAATGTCTCTCGGTCGATCATCCAGATTTCGTTCCCTTGGCCTCGCTAAGGTGAAATATGAGAAAGTGTTGTCTTCCTTTGCATCTGCATTGTCCAACACTATTCATCATGGTAGTAAGATGTGTGGCCAGGATCCTCGGCACGGATGTTGGTAAGACCTTGATGAGTATGGAAATGCTCAAGTTCTTGAGGGCACACTCAGTCACTAGGTTATATCCTCGATATCAATTGGAATGTGCCTCCCGTTTGCCGAGTTGATCTATAACCATAGTTTCCTTTCCGAACTGAGTATGCCATTTCCCTGAACCCCTTCAAACGATCATCGTGAATTGCTCGTTCTCCGTGGAGATTGTTTCTTGTGGAATATCCTTTCGTCGTCATTGAGTTGAGTGAAGATCTTGAGAGCAAGGATATCAAGATCAACATGAAGCAAAAAATCAACGTTCCTATGAAGGACAGTTGGATCATGAAGATTGTGATAGTTCGAGTCCCCTCTTCTTTTTGCCACGCTTGAATCTCGGGACGAGATTCTTGTTTAGTGGGGGCGAGTTGTCACATCCATAGCTTCTGGTGTTGCCTAGTGTTTGCATCTTGCTTGCATCATGTTTAACTTTCATGGAAATTTGAAATGGGGATTGCCTAAACCCCTAGCATCAAAGGAATTCACTAGGTTCACCTAAAATATTTTTATGTAAATCCAAATGGCTTTCAAAAATGTTCATCGTTTATGGAAAATGCTGTAAACAGTACTAGAGGTGGTGCACATTTTTCCATGACATATTTGGGCTTTGAATTAAATCATACCTTATTTTCATTTGGGCAATTAAATTTTATATATTATTTTAAATGTCCAAATATTCATGAACTGAAATGTTTGCTGTTGGAAATAATCCAAACAGTGGCCACAAGAAGTCTCATGATTTTTGAAAATGCTCTGGAATTTTTAATAAAGTCAAAACAAAACAGAATAAATAGAAAACAGAAAGAATTAGAAAAGAGAGAGAGAGAGAGAATAGCTCACCTAGCCCACCTAGCGGCCCAACTATGCAGCCCAGCCCACCACCAAAACCCCCTCTGTCGTCTTCCTCCTCACGCCTGTAGGCAGGGCGCGTGGTCGCCGTGTGCGCGCGCCAGCTCCTGCTTCTACCGCGACGCCCGGCTCTTTTGGATGTGCCACGGAGACGCCCCGCACCTCTCTCACTCTCTCTCGTTCCTTCCCCTCCTCTCCCCCACTCTCTCTTACCGCGCCCGAGCGCTGCCCTCGCCGCCGCACGCCGTTGCCGCGCCCACCGCCACTGCCTCGCCTCTCCGAGAAGACCATTAGCTCTGAGCTGCCGTCCTCGACCTCTCTGACGACTCATGCAAGCCGGGACGCCCTGCAGAGCTGCCCTCAACGTCGTCTTCCTCGTCGGTGCCGCGCATCGCCGCCGTCAAATTCGTCGCCGTCCGGCCTTCCCCGAGCTCACTAGCCTGCTACGCGAGTTCCCTGTGAGCCCATCTTTCCTCCACCCCTCTCCCCGTCGTCTCTTGCGACCTCTAGCTGTGGTTCCCACCTTGGCCGGAGCCCGCCGCCGCCGCAACGAAGCACGCCGTCGCTAGCGGCCTCGCTTGGCCAAACCAAGCACGTAGGCGTGCTCCGGGCATCCCCAGGAAGCCGCAGCACGCCTCAGGTCGCTCGCTAGTTCACCGTAGCCCTCGCGCCTGAGCTCGCCGAGCTCCGGCCGCCGCACTTGCCATCGCCGCCGTCGCTGTAGGGCACCCCAGCTGCTGCCGCTGGCCGCAATGGATGCGCGCGAGCCTGGGCGTCTCGTAGAGCCCCTCCGCCGCTCTTTTGGTCGCCGGAGGGCGAATCCCGACGCCCTCCACCGTCCCTGGCGTCGCCGGCGACGAGCCGCGGGTCAACTCCGGTGAGTTGACCCGGTGGTTTGACCCCGTCTGACCAGGGTTTGACCACCCGGGGTCACTGACGCGTGGGGCCCGACCCTACTAATTAATCTAGGATTAGTGCTAATTAAACCAAGACAGTTTAGTTAGTAACTGACACGGGGGACCCACTAGTCAGGTTTGACCTGGGCCGCTCCGTTGACCGCTGATGTCAGCATGATGTCATGCTGACGCAGTAAATCATTTACTGGATTTTGTTTAACTCTAAATAACTAGAATTCCGAAAAATGATTTGAACTTCAAAAATCCATAGATATTCAACCATAACTCCGAATGAAATAATTTATATATGAAAAATGATCAGAAAAATCCAACCTATCCATCTGTGCCCTTTTCATGCATGTTAGAACAACTTATAGCTTCTGTTTAGGACAAATAAAATAAATGACATTTGAATAATCACATATGGAGTTGAATTTGAATCTTTGGTTCAAACCAACTTTATTTAATCTGGTTGCTAGTTGCATTAGCTCAAACCACAACATATTGCCATGTCATGATCATGCATCATATTGTTGCATTGCATTGATTGTGTTTCTTGTATGTTGCCGGTATTTGTCTCCTCTCAGTAGACGTGGTTTTGACGATGAGATCAATGACACCAATGAAGAACTATACTATCTTCAGAAGTGCCAGGCAAGCAAAACCCCCTTGTTCATTCCGATATAATCCCACTCTCTCACTCCTGCTCTTGTTTACTGCATTAGGACAACATCGATTCAACTGTTACATGCTGTGGTAGCTGAACCCCTTTTCCTCTACATGACCTGTCATTGCCACAGTAAATAGATGAAACCCACTAGCATGAGTAGGAGTTGTTTGAGCCCTGATGTGCCTACTCATTCATGCTTTTTTGTCATGCCTGCTGCTGCCTAGAGTTGAGTCAGGTCTGATTCATCGGGGATGAATTGGAATGGTGATAAACATGTCCTACTGGGTGTGAGCTAAGTGTGTGAACACGATTTGGTAAAGGTATCGATGAGAGGCCATGTAGGAGTATATGGCGGGTTGTTTCATTGGAACCGTCCTTAAGCACTGAGATCTGTATGTGTGATTCAAGATTCAGCTACTACCATGCATTGGGCCCGAAACCAATGGACCCTCTCGGCTTCTTATCCACCCTTGTCCTCTGTCCAGGAGTTGCAAGTAGTTTCTGGTGTTTGCAGTATGCTGGAGGTCGTGCGTAGCGCTGATCTGAGGGGTGGGCTATGATGCGGTAGGCATGTGGCCGGGCATGCCGGGCGCCCGTTTGGTGTCTCGGAACCCTGTACAGATCGTTTGGAGCCGTATGTGGAAACCTCGGCCGGACTCCCTGCGGATGGAACCTGAATAGGCGATAAACCTGGACTAGAGACTTGAGTGTTTAGGTAGGCTGTGGCCGACACCCTCCCCGGGCTTCCGCTTGAAGGTTGCCGAGTACATGTCGTGTAAAGGCGATAAGTGGTGAGAGCGTGTGTCAAGAAGTACACCCCTGCAGGGTTAACATCATCTATTCGAATAGCCGCGTCCGCGGTAAAGGACTACTTGGTTGCCTATATAGTTCATAGACAAGTGAAAGTGGATACTCTAAAATGCGCAAGATAAGCGTGAGTGCTATGGATGGCGTTCTCGTAGGAAGACGGGAGCGGATCCATAGTGGTATATTGATATGGTGAATATGTGGACTCGTGTGCGGCACCTCAAAAGAGTTACTTGCAGCCGTAGTTTAGGATAGACACCGAGTCAAAGCTGGCTTGTTGCAGTTAATCTCCACCACCCCCTTTGTTGATACTGATGCATATGTAGATAGTTCTGATGTAAGTCTTGCTGGGTACATTTGTACTCATGTTTGCCTATTTTATGTTTTGCAGAGAGACGTCAGTCTCGGTAGTAGTCCCGTGTGGACTTCGACGTATAGCTTGATACCTCAGCTACGATCTTGTGTCCTCGGAAGGATCTTGTAGATAGTCAGGCTTCTTAGCCTTTTTCATTTGTACATGTCTGTACTCAGACATGTTAAGCTTCCACATGTGCTTTGACTTGTATGCTCTGAATGTTGGGTCATGAGACCCATGTTTGTAATATCTCGCTCCTCGGACCCTAATGAATAAATACTTTGAGTCATAGAGTTTTGTTGTGATGCCATGTTGTATTTACACATATCGAGCATATTGTGTGTATGTTGAAATGCTTGGTATGTGTAGGATCCGACAACCTAGTTGTTTATCCTTGGTAGCCTCTCTTATGGGGAAATGTAGTCTTGTGCTTCCATGAGCCATAGTAGTCTGCTACAGCCCGGTTCACCGTAGTCCTGCTAGCCTGTAATCGCTCCTAACACTTGGCTGGCCGGCATGTGATTCACTTCGTTCCTGTGTCTGTCCCTTCGGGGAAATGTCACGCGATGACATCCGGAGTCCTGCCTAGCCTGCTACAGCCTGGTTCACCGGAGTCCTGTTAGCCCAGTGTTACAGCCCGGATTCGCACGCTGCTGACCGACATGCTCGATGTTGATTCATTTATGCCTGTCCCCATAAGTTAGTGCCACTTTGGGTTCACGACTAGTCATGTCGGCCCGGGTTCTCTGTCATATGGATGCTAGCGACACTATCATATACGTGAGCCAAAAGGCGCAAACGGTCCCGGGCCATGGTAAGGCGACACCCGTGGGAATACCGTGCGTGAGGCCGCAAAGTGATATGAGGTGTTACAGGCTAGATCGGTATGACTTAGAATCGGGGTCCTGACAATTTCAAACTAATCCAAACTAACTCTAACACGTGGATCCTGTCACGACCGGTTTTCCAATAAAAATATTTATTGAACAACCGACCAATGAAACCCAGTATGAGGAAAATCCTCCATACCGGTAGACAAAACTTTGATACAATAAGCCAGTAGCATTAGGATATTACAGGATCGAGCTGAAGATGCCCAACCAATTATTACAAACACACCAATAATTATACATAATGGCGGATATGACACAATGGTGTGGGGTGGCAATACTACTGACTCGAGATATGGGTGATTGGTGGAATCACATTGGGGTGGATAAAAGACTACTACATCGGCGGCTCACCGAAAGGCCGAGGTGAGGCTCGATGAATTTATTTGGGTAGCGGAAGCGGATATATCACAATGACTAATCCAGGGGTCGCACGAGACTGACTGGGATTCCCCTAGGCGTCGGACTCGCTATCGAACTCTTCATCCATGAGATCGCCTTCGTCCGCATCAGGCCAAATAAACAAGCCAGGTGAGTACTTTGAAAGTACTCCCAAGACAGTTCGGACAAAAGATATAACAAATGTATGCATGAATGCGACATGATTGATTTATAACAATGTGCTATCAAATCAGTAACATAAGTAAGTAAAAAAGGGGATCGGCGGTAGTCCGCTCGAAAACCCAAAGAAGATAAACTCAAAACCGATCGGGTGTCTGAAGCGACGCCTCGAAGGGTGAACAAATAAGTAAAACATGCCACAGTCGGGCATCTAAGCGACACCTCATAAAGGGATTATATTGAAAGAAAAGACATGCATGCCACAGTCGGACGTCGGAGCGACATCACAGAAAGGGCTTATAACAAAATTAAATAATAACAATGCCGTAGTCGGACGTCTGAGCGACATCACAGAAAGGGCTTATAACAAAAGTAAATAATAACAATGCCGCAGTCGGACGTCTGAGCGACATCACAGAAAGGGCTTATAACAAAAGTAAATAACAACAATGCCGCAGTCGGACGTCTGAGCGACATCACAAAAAGGGCTTATAACAAAAGTAAATAATAACAATGTCATGATCGGACGTCCGAGCGACATCACGTAAAGGGCTTATAACAAAAGTAAATAATAACAATGCATGATCGAGCGTCCGAGCGACATCACGTAAAGGGCTTATAACAAAAGTAAATAATAACAATGTCAGCGATCGGACGCCTGGCGACATCACGTAAAGGGCTTATAACAAAAGTAAATAATAACAATGCAGCGATCGGACGTCTGAGCGACATCACAGAAAGGGCTTATAATTCATTTTACATAACTGACAAGAAATGGTGCTCACGGAAAATATTCCTCACATGGCAATAAGCGGGTTAGTTTGTTCACAGGGAATAAATATTTAACACTCATGTGGTTCTCAGGAGTTTCTGTCACCGAGACTGACACTTGACAAGATAAGGTGAACACGGTACTCGGACATGGATAAGATGAAATTCAAGAATTTTGACTCTGCAGAGTTTGTACCAAAATTTGTCCACAGCCAACGGATTTCCATAGTCACGAAGGACTAGTTCCGTTTACGGTATTTCGGAGGAAACACAGCTAACCAGTACACACCCATCATACCTCACGTTGCCAGGAATCACCCTAGACAGCATTCAAGAAAAACTTTGAGATGGGGAGATCACAATCTCGAGTAGCATGGGATCAAATTTATTTACGCGCGCTCTAAGGGGTGCCCCCCTCTCGGTCCCAACCGGAAACACCCATGCCCCCTGACCGGATGAAAGGCTTTAATCCAGGGCCATGGAACCCTCATCCGGCCTCTCGATTTGGTGTGTACCAGGAAGTGGTTTGCAACTTACTAAACCGTATCCCTTGCGGGAAACAGGTGGTAGTACGAAAGGGGAGACGGACGGGAATATGACTGATTTATGTTGACACTGGGTCAACGATCTGGCATAAGCCTGGCATGCTACAACACTGCCATCTTACCCATACTCATGCCAACTCATGGCCATGCAACATGTTTCCAACAACTCATGGATTTTTTCGAAACTCACTTGCCTCAACTCTTACGAGATAAATTTTCATCGAGATGCTCATGAGCGTGCCATGATACAAAAAATAATGCAAACATGCCCAAACACTCATCATATCAAAAGTTCAAACATTGCTTGCCTGGTTCGGAGTAGTCGGGTCTAGCTTCGGTGAAGTTCGCGGTTCCGTCACCTCCTTCGGTATCTACGATACACAAAACACACGCGCTAACGTAAATACCGCGGGGTACAGAAAAGTAATCCAAATATTTTTCAAATAAATATGATAAAAAACTATACAAAATTTTGAAGAGGACAGAAAAAGAATCACTCACAAATTCCTTTCTGTTAAAAAGTTATAAGAGTTTTGGTCCAAGGGCCCATCTGTAATGAAACAGAAAACCCTCAGGGGCCTAAGCAGAAAAGTGCAGAAAAAGCGGTTCGGAGTAGAAAGCGTATTTGCAGTGAGCACGCTTTCAGAAAATGGTTAAAAAACAACAGAGAGGCTGACGGGCGGGTCCCACCCGTCAGGTTTGAATATTTGAAAAAGGCGGCAGAGCACGACGGTGCCCGAGAGCCGCGGTGGTCGCCGGCGGCGATCCACGGCGAGGTAGGGAGATCGGAAGGTACCTCCGTGCTCAGGGCGCCATTCCGTGTTGGTGGGTGGTGGTGGTGGTCGCCACCGAGCACCATGTCGACGGCGGCGCTTGCTCCGGCGGACGGTGGTTCGGGTGGTCGTGGGCCTCGTCGGAGAGTGCTGCGGAGGTTAAATTGAGGTGGGGGTTAGCCTCCTAGTGGTGCCACAAGGCTACGGGCAGGAGTAGGGCGGTGGAGGAGTTCTCGCCGAAGAGAACGTTGCCGAGCCCGAGGCGGACGGAGTTGGCGAGTCGAGGAAGAAGGGCCCTTCGGGGCTCTTCCAAAGGGCTAAGCGGGTCGTGAGGTGGTGGAGTTTAGCGAGGGCGAGAGCAAGCTCGGGGGGTGCTATTTATAGATGGCCCGAGGCGGTTGCCATGAACGGATAAGTCCGACGAGTGTTACGGCGGCGCAGGGCATTGGTCGGGGTGGTTTTAGGGTTGAGGGCCATCGTGGAGGTCAACTGATTCAGTTTGGATGCTAAACGAGCCGTGACTAGGTGTTGTGGGCATGCTCGATGGAACGGAGCGGCGCGGACCCGTCGGCGGCAGGGAGCACGTTCTGTGCTTGCCGGGCCCGCAACAGCAGTGCATGATGCGTGCGCTGGCATGCATGAGCCACGCGGAGCGCTAGGGAGAGCTGGGTGGCGCAGAACGGCGTTGGGCTGGGGTGGTGTTTTCTGTCGACCGCCACGGGAGGTCCCGACGGCGCAGAAGACGCCGGCGAGGTTGGGCCAGTGTGCCATCGACGCCAGAAATGAGCCAAGCGCTCATGTGGTGCTCCGAACAGAGAGGAGGGACGGTGAGCAACGTGCCAAGTGCACTGTCGACGCGTGACTGAATTCTGACGAGGAGAAACGACACTGAACTCTGAAACTTCTGAATATTTCTGAAACTGCAAGAAAACAGTGCCGGCCAGGTGTTCGACAGAATGATTTTGGCATGTGGGAGTTTCTCCTTGAGCTGATTTTTGGTGGAGGGGCCTCTCATTGCATCCAGAGGCTGCCTGAAGTTTTGTGGAATTTTTGGAGCAGAGAAGATATGAATTTCACCAAATTTGACAAATCTGGTCCAAACTTGCAGAGACTGAAATTTGAAATTTTTGAAAATAAGAGGAGTGGATCTTGATTGTTCTAGGTTGTGGGTACCAAGGACTATCCAGGGGATTTGGTTTGAGGTCAAAGCTCAATTGCATTTAGGTACTTGCTTTGCAAATCACCTAGGCTCAAAATAATGGGAGAAAAAAGATTTGGGGGAGAAATAAATGAAATATAATTCAGAAAAGGATTGAACTTGTTGAGACAGAATGTTTGGATTGCCCCAAAGTGGAAGGAGAGATTTTAGGGAAGATTTTACCATATGGGGCATGGTAAAAATCATGAGTTGTTTCAATATTGGAGAAGATGTAAAACTCCTAGGGTTTTCTTTTTAAAAGAAAAATTAGAATCCAAAATTTTTGAAATTTTGAGAAGAGGGCAATCAGAAGAAAAGTTTAAAAGCCAAACACCAGAGTTGAAGGAGATGCCAAAATAAAATCCTTGCTAGAGGGAAGAAGTTTTTGAGAGAGATTTTTGGAAGGGTTTAGAAGACCTTCTTCAAATCCAACAATTTTTTTGAAGAAAACCAAAAGAATATTTTTGGAGTGTCACAACACCTACCCCCTTAGGAAAAATCTCGTCCCCGAGATTCCAGCTGATCCTCAAATAAATGTGGGTGCTCTGTCCGAAGGAAATCCTCTCTTTCCCAAGTGGCTTCACTCTCGGTGTGGTTGCTCCACTGAACTTTGAAGAAGTTGATGGTTTTCTGTCGGGTTCTCCTTGCAGACTCTTCCAAGATTTTTATTGGATGCTCCCGATATGTAAGGTCTGGCTGCACTTCAATGTTTTTATGGGATACTTGTTTCTCTGGGTTGCTTACGCACTTCCTCAATTGGGAGACGCGGAATACGTCGTGGATGTCGGATAATTCTTCGGGTAAGTCTAACTGGTAGGCTACCGTGCCTCTTAGTGCCACTATGCAGAATGGTCCAATGAATCTTGGTGCTAGCTTCCCTTTTATCTTGAATAGATGCAGGCCTCTCATAGGGGGATACTCGTAGGTACACAAATTCACCGGGTTCAAAATTGACTCCACGATGTTTACGATCGTAATAACTCTTACATCGACTTTGGGCTGTCTTGAGTCGGTCCTTAATCACCTTGACCTTATCTTGACCTCTTTGAGCAGGTGCAGGCGAAGATATGGCTGTCTTCGATTTCCGACCAATTTAGCGGGTATGACATCTTCGCGTCTGAGCTTCAAATGGTGCCATTTGCTGGCTTGCCGGATATCTGTTGTTATATGAGAATTCTGCGTATGGTAAGCTCTCTTCCCAACTGGTCCCATAGGTGAGGACACATGCTCTCATCATATCTTATTGAATCTGATTTTCTCGCTCAGTTTGCCCATACATGCAGGGATGGTATGCGGTCTTGAATGCCAGCTGAGTTCCCAGAGCTTGTTGTAAGTGATCACAAAATCGGGAGACGAATTGAGTGCCTCTGTCCGAGATTATTTTCTTTGGGACTCCATGTAAGCAGACGATACGGGAAAGGTAGAGCCTAGCAAGCTTCTCAGTGGTGTGGGTTGTCTTCACGGGGATGAAGTGTGCTACTTTAGTTAGTCTATCAGTGATGACACATATGGCATCATGTCCGTGTCGTGACCGAGGTAGTCCAACAATAAAATCCATTCCAATCTCGTCCCACTTCCACTCGGGTATCTTATTTGGTTGCAATAGCCCGGCCGGTTTCTGGTGCACGGCCTTGATGCGTTGACATGAGTCACAACATGCAATAAACGTGGCTATGTCTCTTTTTATACCATGCCACCAAAATGTTTCCTGAAGATCTTTGTACATTTTTCTTCCTCCGGGATGGATTGAATACGGAGCGGTGTGTCCTTCGGCCAAGATTTGTTGTTTAAGGTCATGGATATTTGATGCATAAAGCCTATTCCTGTACCACAATATTCCTTGCTCATCGATAATGAATTCTGAGGCCTTGCCCAAATTCATCTTCCGTTTTATGCCTTCAATGATGTGATGTCCACGTTGAGACTCTATAACCTACTCTATAATGGTATGATGTAACTCTAAGTTCGACACACGCCTTGGTGACCACCATCGATTGAGCTTAGCGAATTCCTTTGGAATTCAGGTCTCAAGTTTGGCATGCTGTCGTTGTTCGGACTGGGGTTCCGACTCAGAGCATCTGCTACAACATTTGCTTTGCCTGGGTGGTAGTGGATTCCAACATCATAATCCTTTACCAATTCCAACCAGCGTCGTTGTCGTAAATTGAGTTCTGGTTGTGTGAAAATATACTTGAGGCTTTTGTGGTCCGTGTATATTTCACAACGATTTCCAAGTAAAAAGTGTCTCCATTCCTTGAGTGCATGAATAACTGCTGCTAATTCCAGGTCATGAGTAGGATAATTTTCCTCATGCTTGCGAAGTTGTCTGGAAACATATGCGACAACCTTGCCTTCTTGCATTAATACACAACCGAGGCCCTTTCGAGATGCGTCACAAAATACCTCAAAATTTTTGTGTATATCTGGCATAATTAATCTGGTCTTTGTCGTCAGTTTTCTCTTCAGTTCTTGGAAACTTTTCTCGCAAGCTTCCGTCCATTCAAACTTCCTGTCTTTCTTGAGTAGTTGCGTCGTTGGCTTTGCTATGGTGGAGAATCCTTCAATAAATCTTCGGTAGTATCCTGCCATTCCTAAGAAACTTCATACATCCATCACGCCGGGTGGTGGCTTCCGACCAAATCTGACCTTGACCTTTTCGGGTCTCTGGAGATACCTTCTTGGGTCAAGATCGTGGCCGGAAAACCTACTTGCTTTAGCCAAAATTCACACTTGCTGAATTTAGCGTACAATTGATGTTTCCTGAGTTCTCCTAGTACAATTCGGAGATGTTCAGCGTGCTCTTCTGGTGTTTTGGAGTATACCAGAATAACATCGATAAATACCACAACAAACTTGTCCATGAACTTCATGAATACTTTGTTCATGAGGTGAACAAAATATGCGTGGGCGTTTGTTAGTCCGAATGGCATTACGGTGAACTCATATAATCCGTATCTGGATGTGAAAGCTGTCTTGGGAATATCTTCGGTTCGCACTTTCAGTTGATGGTATCCCGACCTCAAGTCAATCTTTGAGAACACCTTGGCCTCGAAGCGAGTTGGTCGAATAAATCATTTAGTCGTGGCATCGGATATTTGTTCTTGATTGTGACCATGTTTAGTGCTCGATAGTCTATGCATAATCTCAGTGTTCCATCCTTCTTTTTGGCAAACAAAATTGGTGAACCCCAAGGTGAGGAACTGGCTCGTATATACCCTTTTTCCAATAATTCCTTTATTTGCTTCTTCAGTTCTACCAATTCAGATGGTGCCATTCTTTATGGTTTCTTGTATATGGGAGCGGTTCCGGGTGCTAGCTCAGTGCTGAATTCTATCTCTCGGTCTGTTGGCATGCCTGGTAGCTCTTCGGGAAATACATCTGGAAACTCACACAAACTGGAACCTTGCTCAATTAAGAAATATCCACCTTGTTCAATCTCGGTTGTCGGGATATTTTTCTTTCCTTGGCTGAAACCTTTATGGTCTTCCCATGGTGGTGGGTGAGTATTACGGTCCTGTTGAAGCAGTCAATAAAACCTTTGTTGGTGGTTAACCAATCCATCCCTAAGATGACATCCAGTCCTTTATTTTCCAACACGATAAGATTTGCGTGAAACTTCAATCCTTCAAACTCGATAACCACACCCTGGCAGTAACTCTGGGTAACTTGCTTAATTCCAGGGACTTGACGACCATAGATTTTTCCAAGGGAAGCATCGAAAAATTATTTTGCAAGGCAAAACTTTTCGAAACGAATGAGTGAGAAGCTCCAAAATCAAGCAAAACCATGGCAGGTATTGTGTTGACAGGAAACGTACCGAGTACGATATCTGGGGCATTTTGTGCTTCCTCTTTGGTCACGTGGTTCAGATGACCCTTCCTGTGGTTGTTATTTGGGTTGAAATTGTTGTGCTTTGGCGCCGAATTATTGCCTCCGTTGTTTGGCTTTGGGGTCGAGTTCCTTGGCTTGGGGCACTGCTTGGCATAGTGCCCTTCTTCTCCACAAGCGTAACAGGTAACGCCTGGGCGGTATGTGAACTCCTTGTCCCTTGCATGGAAATTCTTGATTGGGCGTGAGACGTTTGTCGTGGGTTTGGGTGTCTAGTTTTTACGAACATCTGTCTTCTTTGCGGTGGTTGCGGGCTTGATTAGTCTGGTCCCTCTTCCGCTATGGAAATCTTCTAAGCTGCGTCTCTCATTTTCCAAGGTAATGGCCTTATCCACCAGCGTCTTAAAATCTGGAAAGGTGTGTACGACCAATTGGCATTTAAGCGCGGGTGTCAGACCGTCTAGGAATTTCTCCATCTTTTTGTTTTCTGACATACGCTCCTCGTTGGCGTAGCGAGACAGCAGAGTAAACTGACTGTTGTATTCTGACACCATCATTGTCCTTTGCCTGAGGTCATCAAATTCTCTCTTTTTGATCCTCATAAGACTCTTAGGAATATGCACCCCACGAAAACCTTCTTTAAATTCCTCCCATGTTATATTATTTTCGTTGGGGTGCATGTGTAGGAAACTTTCCCACCACGATGCGGCTGCTCCAGTGAGATAGTGTGGAGCATAAAGCACTTTCTCAAGATCTGAACACTGGGCAATAATTAACTTTCTTTCCATGTCTCGAAGCCGGTCTTGGCTTCAAGAGGTTTGTCGGTGTGAGAAAAAGTTTGGGGCGTGTCTTCAGTAGTTCAGATAACTTTGATTGCTGCCGACATCGCCCACGGTGATTCCGTATTGATGACTTGGTTCATTATTTCTTGATATTGCTGCTGACTTTGTTCATAAAGACGACACATTTGGGAAAGTGCCGTTTCAACATCCTGTTGACTTATGCGCCTGTGTGAAATTGTTGCACAGGGGTGTACCATAATTTTCCTCTGTCGGAGTTGGCATGGAAGCGCGTCCAAGGACGAGACATGGTTCACTCTGGGGATGTATTTTGAAACACTCATAAGAAAAGAAATTGAGTCGCAAAAATCAATAAATTCAAGAAGACGGAAAAAGTCGCAAATGGTCCAAGATTTTTCAAGAGAATAAACGTTTGCGCACGGAGAAGGACTGTTCATTACATATCTTACACGCAAGCAGTAATTATACAATACATCACTCAGGATATGCGTACATAATCCTGACATGTTATTTAGGCTAGTGCACTCCTCTAGTTCCTACATGATGCGCAAACAACCTACTTCTCACAGCCTATGTACATATAAACATATCGTACAAGTCGGTACATCGCATGGCGGCTAAGCGCATTTAGTCGGAGATGGTAAGGATTTCCCTTGGCCTGCCAAGGGTGAGGTATGATGAGGCTGGGGACTCAACCTCCTCTTCGGTGATAGGCTCCAGACGTGAGGTGCTGCGCTGAGTTGGTGGAGTAGGTGCCCTATGCGGGATAACTCGAACATGAGCGGGCACGAGGGGTGGTGCAGAACGAACCGGAGTAGGCGCAATGACATGGTTGAACTCCTCCGTGGTAGGCAGGTGACGAGTAGTGGTGAGAGCAGTAGGAGCAAACGATGTTGATGACGAGATGAAAGTCAGTGGCGGTGCGGCGCGCAGGAGCTCCCTCCTGTTGGCGGCACAGCCATGGACTGAGTCCATGCGGTCAGCTACAAAGTCGTCCACCAGGTTGTCGAAGGCTGCCTCCAAAGCCCGGAGATACTCGATGAGCATCTCAAAAGCTTCGTCCCGTTCTCGTTTGGGGCAAGAGAACGCGTAGTGGCAGGTATATGGTACGTGACATGGCAGGTAGCGGTAACGACGAGTCTTCATTGAAGGAAGGATGTCCCTGAGACGAGCTATCGCCTCACGGGCTGCCATCTGCAGTGCATGCTTCTCCGTGGGCATGGCTCTCCCCAAGAACGGAAGCGGCGTAACTCAATCGCCCTCCCTTGAATTGCACCGCTGCTTGGTGCATGGTTAGACGGTCATTGACCTTGTCTTTGAGAGAGTGAGAAGGCTGGGCGCTGGCCCCATCGCGACTTGGACGATGAAGGAGAGAAGCTTGACGAACCCATCGGGCATGTTGGCGAACATCTGCGACTCATGATCCTTGCCAGCCATCTACAAAAGTAGGCAAAAATCCTGAGTAGTCAAATCATAAATTTATGCTGACTGTCAGAAATTGACTACATTTGAAAAAATAATAAACAACTCTATTCTGCTAATAAACGATTAGCGATCGCACCAAGCTTGTCACGACCGGTTTTCCAATAAAAATATTTATTGAACAACCGACCTATGAAACCCAGTATGAGGAAAATCCTCCATACCGGTAGACAAAACTTTGATACAATAAGCCAGTAGCATTAGAATATTACAAGATCGAGCTGAAGATGCCTAACCAATTATTACAAACACACCAATAATTATACATAATGGCAGATATGACACAATGGTGTGAGGTGGCAATACTACTGACTCGAGATATGGGTGATTGGTGGAATCACCACAAAGGTGGATAAAAGACTACTACACTGGCGGCTCATCGGCCGAGGTGAGGCTCGATGAATTTATTTGGGTAGCGGAAGCGGATATATCACAATGACTAATCCAGGGTCGCATACGAGACTGGTAGGATTCCTCTAGGCGTCGGACTCGCTATCGAACTCTTCATCCATGAGATCGCCTTCGTCAGCATCTGGCCAAATCAACAAGCCAGGTGAGTACTTTGAAAGTACTTGCAAGACAGTTCGGACAAAAGATATAACAAATGTATGCATGAATGCGACATGATTGATTTATAACAATGTGCTATCAAATCAGTAACATAAGTAAGTAAAAAGGGGATCGGCGGTAGTCCGCTCGAAAATCCAAAGAAGATAAACTCAAAACCGATCGAATTATGCAAGCGGCGCCTCGAAGGGTGAACAAATAAGTAAAACATGCCACGATCGAGGCGTCTAAGCGACACCTCATAAAGGGCTTATATTGAAAGAAAAGACATGCGTGCCACGATGGACGTCGGAGCGACATCACGTAAAGGGCTTATAACAAAATTAAATAATAATAATGCCGCGATCGGACGTCTGAGCGACATCACAGAAGGGCTTATAACAAAAGTAAATAATAACAATGCCGCGATCGGACGTCCGAGTGACATCACGTAAAGGGCTTATAACTAAATTAAATAATAACAATGCCGCAGTCGGACGTCTGAGCGACATCACAGAAAGGGCTTATAACAAAAGTAAATAATAACAATGCCGTAGTCGGATGTCTGAGCAACATCACAGAAAGGGCTTATAACAAAAGTAAATAATAACAATGCCGCAGTCGGACGTCTGAGCGACATCACAGAAAGGGCTTATAACAAAAGTAAATAATAACAATGCAGCGATCGGACGTCGGCGACATCAGGAAGGGCTTATAACAAAAGTAAATAATAACAATGTCGCGATGGACGTCGGCGACATCACAGAAAGGGCTTATAACAAAAGTAAATAATAACAATGCCGCAGTCGGACGTCTGAGCGACATCACAGAAAGGGCTTATAATTCATTTTACATAACTGACAAGAAATGGTGCTCACGGAAGATATTCCTCACATGGCAATAAGCGGGTTAGCCCATTCACAGGGAATAAATATTTAACACTCATGTGGTTCTCAGGAGTTTCTATCACCGAGACTGACACTTGACAATATAAGGTGAACACGGTACTCGGACATGGATAAGATGAAATTCAAGAATTTTGACTCTACAGAGTTTGTACCAAAATTTGTCCACAGCCAACGGATTTCCGTAGTCACGAAGGACTAGTTCCGTTTACGGTATTTCGAAGGAAACACAGCTAACCAGTACATACCCATCACACCTCACGTTGCCAGGAATCACCCTAGACAACATTCAAGAAAAACTTTGAGACGGGGAGATCACAATCTCGAATAGCATGCGATCAAATTTATTTACGCGCGCTCTAAGGGGTGCCCCCCTCTCGGTCCCAACCGGAAACACTCATGCCCCCTGACCGGATGAAAGGCTTTAATCCAGGGCCATGGAACCCTCATCCCGGCCTCTCGATTTGGTGTGTACCAGGAAGTGGTTTGCAACTTACTAAGCCGTATCCCTTGCGGGAAGCAGTGGTAGTCTGAAAGGGGAGACGGACGTGAATTTGACTGATTTATGTTGACACTGGGTCAAAGATCTGGCATAAGCCTGGCATGCTACAACACTGCCATCTTCCCCATACTCATGCCAACTCATGGCCATGCAACATTTTTCCAACAACTCATGGATTTTTCGAAACTCACTTGCCTCAACTCTTACGAGATAAACTTTCATCGAGATGCTCATGAACGTGCCATGATACAAAAATAATGCAAACATGCCCAAACACTCATCATATCAAAAGTTCAAACATTGCTTGCCTGGTTCGGAGTAGTCGGGGTCTAGCTCGGTGAAGTTCGCGGTTCTGTCACCTCCTTCGGTATCTATGGTACACAAAACACACGCGCTAATGTAAATACCGTGGGGTACAGAAAAGTAATCCAAATATTTTTCAAATAAATATGATAAAAAACTAGACAAAAGTTTTAAGAGGACAGAAAAAGAATCACTAAAAAATTCCTTTCTGTTAAAAAGTTATAAGAGTTTTGGTCCAAGGGCCCATCTGTAATGAAACAGAAAACCCTCAGGGGCCTAAGCAGAAAAAGTGCGAAAAAGCGGTTGAGTAGAAAGCGTATTTGCAGTGCACGCTTTCAGAAACGGATCAAAAAAACAACAGAGAGGCTGACGGGCGGGTCCCACCCGTCAGGTTTGAATATTTGAAAGAGACGGCAGATCACGACGGTGCCCGAGAGCCGCGGTGGTCGCCGGCGGCGATCCACGGCGAGGTAGGGAGATCGGAAGGTACCTCCGTGCTCAGGGCGCCATTCCGCATTGGTGGGTGGTGGTGGTGGTCGCCGGCGAGCACCACGTCGACGGCGGCGCTTGCTCCGGCGGACGGTGGTTCGGGTGGTCGTGGGCCTCGTCAGAGAGTGCTGCGGAGGTCAAATTGAGGTGGGGGTTAGCCTCCTAGTGGTGCCACGAGGCTACGGGCAGGAGTAGGGAGGTGGAGGAGTTCTCGCCGAAAAGAACGTTGCCGGAGCCCGAGGTGGACGGAGTTGGCCGGAGTCGAGGAAGAAGGGCCCTTGGGGCTCTTCCGGTGGCTAAGCGAGGTCGGTGAGGTGGTGGAGTTGTGCGAGTGCGAGAGCAAGCTCGGGGGGTGCTATTTATAGATGGCCCGAGGCGGTTGCCGTGAATGGATAAGTCCGGCGAGTGTTACGGCGGCGCAAGGCATTGGTCGGGGTGGTTTTAGGGTTGAGGGCCATCGTGGAGGTCAACTGATTCAGTTTGGATGCTAAACGAGCCGTGATTGGGTGCTGTGGGCATGCTTTCGGCGGAACGGAGGCGGCGCCGACTGTCGGCGGCGAGAACTGCGTTCTGTGCTTGCGAACCATAACAGCCGGTGCATGATGCGTCTTGTGGCATCGCATAAAACCCAGCGGAGCTAGGGAAGGCTGGGTGGCGAAACGGCGTTGGCTGGGGTGGTGTTTTAGCCGACCTCCACGGAGGTCCCGACGCCTTATGAAGAAAACCGGCGAGGTTGGGCCAGTGTGCCATCGGCGCGAAATGAGCCAAGCGCTCATGTGGTGCTCGAGCGAGAGGAGGGACGGTGAGCAACGTGCCAAGTGCACTGCCGACGTGCGTGACTGAATTGACGAGGAGAAACGACCTTTGAACTCAAACTTGAATATTTACGAAACTGCAAGAAAACAGTCGGCGGTGTTCGAGAATGATTTTGGCATGTGGGAGTTTCTCCTTGAGCTGATTTTTGGTGGAGGGGCCTCTCATTGCATCCAGAGGCTGCCTGAAGTTTTGTGGAATTTTTGGAGCAGAGAAGATATGAATTTCACCAAATTTGACAAATCTGGTCCAAACTTGCGAGACTGAAATTTGAAATTTTGAAAAGAAGAGGAGTGGATCTTGATTGTTCTAGGTTGTGGGTACCAAGGACTATCCAGGGAGTTGGTTTGAGGTCAAAGCTCAATTGCATTTAGGTACTTTCTTTGCAAATCACCTAGGCTCAAAATAATGGACAGAAAAGATTTGGGAGGAGAAATAAATGAAATAAAATTCAGAAAAGGATTGAACTTGTTGAGACAGAATGTTTGGATTGCCCCAAAGTGGAAGGAGAGATTTTAGGGAAGATTTTACCATATGGGGCATGGTAAAAATCATGAGTGGTTTCAATATTGGAGAAGATGTAAAACTCCTAGGGTTTTCTTTTTAAAAGAAAAATTAGAATCCAAAAATTTTCAAATTTTGAGAAGAGGGCAATCAGAAGAAAAGTTTAAAAGCCAAACACCAGAGTTGAAGGAGATGCCAAAATAAAATCCTTGCTAGAGGGAAGAAGTTTTTGAGAGAGATTTTTGGAAGGGTTTAGAAGACCTTCTTCAAATCCAACAAATTTTTTGAATAAAACCAGAAGAATATTTTTGGAGTGTCACAGATCCAAACAGTAACCCAAACTAACCCTCCTGTTTGGATATTTTTGGGTGGCTGGTGTGTGTAGAGGACTAGGTGCATCGTTCACGCGGTCATCGCCGGTGAGGGAGGAAACCCATAGCTGCCGGACGGGCCCGATCCTCTGCCCGTGCTGTTCTCTCCGACACAACACCGGCTCGGGAGGTCCTCCGACCCTTCTTCCTCCCTGCCGTATTGTCCGCAGATCTGACCTGCCGCCGCCGACATCCCGACGACCCTCAGGTATAAGTTCTTCGAAAGCGGCCTTGCTCTACTGCCCCAGCTCCCCACGTGTCTGCATGTGCATCTTTTTCTACTCCCATCAGCTCTTACAAAGCCACCTAAATTTCTAGTATTATTAGAGGTAAAGCTACTTCATGCATTCGAATCTAGGGCTTTGTTCAAACAACAAAGAAAGGGGGGGAAGTTGTAGCATGAATCTAGGACTTGATTCAAAGAGGAAATAATATGGTGAAAGCAGTAGAGACCGGATACCCAACTTGTCTCTTGGTTGAAAAGGTAAATAATGGGAAAATGTAGTACAAATTGGATAAGGAACAAATCTATTATTGGTTGAAAAAATGATAGAAAGTGGGGGCTGGTGGACAAGTCAACTGAGTATTTCTAGGATTAGATTTGTTGCCCTCACATAGTAAAAGGTCTCCAGGATTAGAATTGCTGCCCTCACATAGTAAATGGTCTCAGGATTAGATTTGCTGCCCTCACATAGTAAAAGGTCTACATGATTATATTTGATGTCCTCACATGGTAAAAGGTCTCCAGGATTACATTTGCTACCCTCACATAGTACAAGGTCTCCAAGATTAGGTTTGCTACCCTCACATAGTAAAAGGTCTCCAGGATTAGATTTAATGCCCTCACATAGCATGAACAAACTCTGCATCACCACTTTATGCCTCCTTGTAGGTACATTGTCTTTGATCGTGCCTTTGCCGCATGTCCTTATACCAACCTTTTCTTTGTTAATGTAAGGGCGCATGTAAAATGAAGCGATCACACTGTTACCTTAGGGACATGTCTAACCAGTGTTATTGTTAATCTAACGCCTCCAGTGATAAGATGCAATTAAACTGTGTTACAAATGGCACTCCTGCTGTTTTCCCCAGTATGATAAATAAGTTGCTCCTTTACGCTGCCGAGTGTCCTGGTGTCCCCTTGGTCCCATGCCCTTAAACCAACTCTTTACCTGCTATTGATATACTGTATCTAGTAAACAAGCAATGCCACCATTAAAGTAATCCCATATTTGAGGAATCTCATTGTTGATCGTAATGCTTCTGGTAACATGAAGCATTGCTGACGTTTTTAAATTTCTATTGTCCTTGCGTGATTGCCATGAACGTAATTAAGATGCTTCTTTTCATTTCGTATATGGTTCGTATATTCTTATTGACCAGCAACTGTTTACTTTCTATCTTTTTGTGCAGATAGGGATATCCATTTCACCTTGTTGCTACTGTGACCTTTTGGTGAACTGCACAAAACAATTTTTTGGAATGAGTGTCTTGTGCAGTTCAACTAAAATGTCACGTCGGCAACATCTCTCAATTTTGGTGGAACTGCACAAAATGGTGATTGGAGTTTCAAAAATCTCCGTCAAGTTCTCCTGGTAATCTCGTGCAACATTTTATTATCCTTTGCAAGATGAGCCATCACTGTCACCACAATGGCACTTTATTTTAGTGGAACTTCACAAAAGGATAAGAAAATTATAGTTGCACCTTACATGAGCCGGACAGCCAACCTTAATGTTCCTCAATTTTAGTGCAACTACTAAAGAAGAACCTGCTAGCTCACGAGAGCAAGTACTTCTTGCTAGCTGAATGATGCAATCTTTGCTTCATTTCAGGTGAACTGCAGAAAAAGGCGCATGAATTGAATCATGGAACTCGGGGCAGGCTTCATCCGAGTGGAGCTGCAGGTTGAGTAAAGGAGGTCACTATTAAAGTGAAATCATGCTCTCCTGGTTTGTGTTGTGCAAACAGGAATACTCAACTATGGATGTTGTGACGGTCAAGAGCATTCGCCAAGTTCTTTGATTGTATGACATGGCTAGTCAACATGAATTTAATCCCGATATTCACTTTATCAAAAGGCTCTAATGGGTTTGTTCTGAATCTTGCAAGCTGGGAATCAATGAGATGTGTAGGCATCTGTGTTGTACTTATTATTTGAATCTTATTTGTTGGTTCTGAATCTTGCAAGCTGGGAATCAATGAGATGTGTAGGCATCTTTATTGTACTTATTGTTTGGATCTTATTTGTTGGTTCTGAGTCTTGTAAGCTGCGAAACACGGCATGATGACGCAGAGGACAACAACCATAACAAACAGTTCAAACTTGGTAGTATTATCTTTGTGAAAGTCGACAAATGTCTTGATCGTTAATGCGTCTGAGAATAATAATTCTAATTGTTGTTCATGTTGATCATGTGGCACTGATAGTACGAGCCAATGCATTGCTTGTTTTAAGTATAAATTTCTATTGAAGCTAATCAAATTTAAGTAAAGTGACCACTAACTCCTGTTATTACAGTACCAATACAGACCAGCTCTTGAACCGACGTGTGGTCGGAGTAGGTTTCTTAATGGAGGCGTTTTAATGCGCCGAGGGTGCATCTTCTGCGAGGCGTGCAGCGGGCGAGGGAGGTAGTAATGCTTGTTGTCGCCTATACACACTTAGTTTCTTTGTTGAATCCAGTTCCCCAAGAGCTAAAAATGAACTGCTGCCGCCTACACACTCGTTCACTTGAAGAGACTCCAATGGCGATCCAGGTGAGCCTGCTGGATATGGACTTCAGCAAGGAGTTCCCCTTTGAGTTCGCCGTTCAGTCCTATGGCTGCACCAAGTTGAATGTGATGTACACCAACGATCCGGACTCGGTGAAACTCTGCCTCGCCGAGTTCAAGCGGTACCTACAGACGAGAAAGCACAGGGTTGCAGGACTAGACCTTGTGCCCATCCATTCGTCTCCTCGACAGGACCAGCGGATCCCGTCGCCCGTGTATGTGTGCGGGACGAGGTTCTCATCTACCACTTCTGTAGGGCCATCAGAGGTTCTGGAGCATTCGCCCGTTTTCATCGGCAGCGCCGACTGCACCTTCGCTACGGTGGAGAGAAGGAAGAACGCGACGATTCGGCCATCTGGTGCAATAAGCTTGTCAACATCCAGAAGCAATACAAGATCACCGGCAACAGGCAGGAGAAGGACTCCGTGGTTGACCTCGCCGAGACCATCATCGACCCCTGATACGCCAACATGAAACAAGACAACGATACCAAGGACCTGAACACGTGGGAGGTACCTCTGAATCTAGCCTACATAACCTACACGGCCAAGGACACATACGCATGATACGACATGTACAGGAAGATCTTGGACATGAGGGCATGTCTGCTTCCCATAACCGACGAGGACGCGGACAGCCGCAACGTCATGATAAAGCATGCCAGGAAGGTGTAGATGTTGTACTTTATCTGTTTATAAGCACCTTTATCGTATGAGTGTTTCATGCATTAGCCTAAGTGTCATAATTATCTGTTTTGTCCGAAATATTTCTTTTAAGAACCCATTAACATGTTTGCTTTTTTTAGTGGCTATTTTCTTATGTATGTAACTAGTTCACTTGTCCATTAAAAGAACTAGTTCACTCGGCTGCCGTGCTTTGAATCTCCCAACATATTCCCCTCCTCAGGTGGACCCAGCAGGTCTCGTACGCAGACATATGGGACCAACCACCTATCCATTTTTATTTATTTATTTTTTTCAATCTTTTGTCCTCTTCCTATACATCTCAGTTCTATTTTTTGTTTTCATTAATCCTATATCTGAATTTTGAGTAATTCTAACATGCTCCCTCTTACCCCCTCTTTTCACATGGGAGGTAAGAAGGTAAGAGTAAATCAGACCAATATTTAATCAAGTCAATGGCTCTTATCTATTATGTACTCTTACCTCTCATGTGAAAAGGGGAGGTAAGAGGGACCATGCTAAAATTTGCCCTGAATTTTCTCCCACTTTCTTTTTCGATGTAAACTGAGTTTTCTCGATTACTTTCCCTAGAACCAACTCAACTGTCCCACGTCTAGCCTAAAAAATAATAATACCCTACGTACTATTAACTCATCAAATTTAAATAATATTTTATTTCGTAAGTTGAAAGTTCTTACAAAATAAAAATAATAATAATAATTGTTTATATATAACTTGGCAAGTTAAGTCCTAGTGATTGCGTACATAAGCTTGCAAAGATTTTACTGACCAATGCAGTAATAGACGTGCAATCATGTGTTTATGTTTTTATAACATTTCTCCGTCTAGCCCAACATGATATTTTCACCCAGCCCGACAAGTCCATGATTTAGAAAAATGCAAATGGGCTTTAAATTCTACCATATATATAAACGGGCTGCATAGATGCTTCATTGTTTCACCCGCCCACCAAATGGACTAAAAACAAATGGGTGGCTGACATGTGGGCGATGGGTGAAGCCTAAGAAGGCGTTGGATTTACATCCAACGGTCGGCATTCTTCTTCAATCTCTCGTCTTCTTCCCCAGCTGCCGGGACACTTTGCTCGACCTCCGGCGTCCAGCCGGCGTTGTTTTATGCTCCTTAGTGAAACGCTACCCATGACGGCTAGGCCATCCCTCCACTCCGCACCTCATGTTATTTCTATGCCGAGTGTAGGCCCACCCCGCACCCGAACCAGTCAAGTTTCCCACTCCTCTCCGTCTGCGACTCCACTGCAGCGTCTTCCCCATCTCCGGGTCGTTCCAGTCTGGGGCCTCGCCGTCGTCCACCGCCTCGGTGCGCTCGGCGCGGCGTGGTCAACATACGAGAGTCATCAGAAGAGGATTGTACGTGGAGGCCTGACGGCTAGGACCCACAAGGTCCATGGTCGCACGCAAGGAAAGTTCCTCCTTATTACGCACTATACATGGACTGTACGTGGGAAGCGCTTCTGTATTTCGCAAAAAAAATGTTCCCCCGCTAAAAGGTCAGACCCACCAGCTATATCTTCGCACGGAAGGAAGTGCCTCCTTATTACGCACAAAAAAATAAATACCCCCTGCTAGCTGGGACCCACCATAGTGGCTGGCTGACTCGTGGGCCTACTAAGTTGACGGGGACGGAGGGCTTTGTCAACTTAGTCAATATGAAAGATTCTAGCTCCAGTGACCGTACGATGTCCATCCAACGGCCATAGTGCTTCTTCAACCTCTGGTCTTCTGGCTCTAGCCTCCCAAAGCAGCTCCGGTCGTGCCGCGTGCTCCTGCCACCCGTGGCCGGCTGTGATGCCGCGGAGGCCTCACTGCCCCCTACTACTCCCACCGCTGGCCAGGGCATCCCTCTACTCACCCACACCCCCTGTTATTCTGCGGCGGCGGCAGCAGCCTCACGCGCATCCGAACGATGAACCCTCGTACTCCTCTCCGCGTGGGCATCCACTGCCGCGTCTTCCCCAGCTCTGCGTCGTCCCCTTCCTAGGCCTCGCCGTCGTCCACCTCCTTGGTGCTCTCGGCGCGGCGTGGTCAATGTGGTCAACAACCGACTTCCATCGGAAGAGTAATGTACGTGGAGAGGCTGACAGCTGGGTCCACGGCCACATCTGGGTCAACGGCCATGGCCCAGTTTTTTTGTGATTTGCCAAGTAAGTCTCTTTGTCAGGCCTGTTGGGCTCCAAATCTTTCAAGACGAGGAGAGCTTCGTTCGGCTGGCCGAGAAAATGGCCTATCAGTAATGAGAAATGGGTTGTACATGTTTAAAACTTTAAAACACATCAAACCGGCAATTAGTTTCAAATTTCTTTTTTTCATTTCTAGATTTTAAATTGCATTGATTTTTATGCGTGGACAATTTGTTGGATTTTATATTGATATACATTTATATTTAAAATCAGTTTGAATGTGACTCAAAATTCTGGGATTAAAAACAGTTCGGATCGCACCGAAATATGCAAAATTTTGTATAATTTTTTAACCGTGACCACAATATGGGCTGTAATGCTAACAAAAAGAATATGGGCTCTAAAAAAACCTTAAGAATTAGCAAATGGGCTGTAAATTATTAGAAATAATGGCAGATGGGCTGTATGTTGTTTTCCATGATTTGAGGCTTTCCTAAAAAGGTTGACGACAAGCGGATCGTTGGATTTCCATCCAACGGCCGGCCGTCGTCTTCTTCAATCTCTGCTCTTCTGCTCCCCGCTCAAGCAAGCGCCGCGGGACTGCTCGCTTCCTCCTCCTCATGGCCGGCTTGCCGGCCAAGACAGCCTCACCGCCCCATCGTACTCCCATTGCTGGCCTAGCCATCCCTCTACTCACCCACACCGCTGTTATTCTCCGGCGATGGCAGGCAGAACCAGTAAACCCTAAATGGGTCGTACTCCCCTCCGCGTGGGAAACAACTGCCGAGTCTTCCCTGCCTCCGTGTCGTTCCCTTCCTAGGCCTCGCCATCATCCACCGCTCTGGTGCTCTCGGCGTGGCCTGCTCAACATGGTCAACGACCAACATGCATCTGAAGTGGACTGTACGCGGAGAGGCTGACAGCTGGGTCCACAGCCGCACGCAAGGAAATGCCTCCTTATTATGCGCAAAATAATGATTCCTCCACCTGACATCTGGGACCCACCGAAAGGGCCTCTGTATTTCGCGAAAAAAATGTTACCACCGCTGACAGCTTGGACCCACCAGCTATATCTTCGCATGCAAGGAAGTGCCTCCTTATTACGAACAAAAAAATGAATACTCCCCCTGCTAGCTAGGACCAAGTATAGTGGCAGGCTGACTTGTGGGCCTACTAAGTTGACGGGGACAGAGGGCTTTGTCAACTTAGTCAATATGCATGACTCTAGCTCCAGTGACCGTACGATGTCCATCCAACGGCTGTAGTGCTTCTTCAACCTCTGGTCTTCTTGCTCCAGCCGCCCAAACCAGCACTGGTCATGCCTCGTGCTCCTGCCTCCCATGGCCGGTTGTTATGCGGCACAGGCCTCACCGCCCCCTACTACTCCCACCGTTGGCCAGACCATCCCTCTACTCACCCACAACCCCTGTTATTCTGCGGTGACGGCAGCCTCACACCGCACTGAACCAGTGAACCGTCATACTCCTCTACACGCGGGCATCCACTGCCGCGTCTTCCGGCTCCTCGTCGTCCCCTTCCTAGGCCTCGCCGTCGTCCACCGCCCTGGTGCTCTCGCCGCGGCGTGATCAACATGGTCAAGGAATGGCTTCCATCGGACATGGACTGTACATGGAGAGGCTGACAGCTGGGTCCACGGCCGCAGTAAGGAAGTGCCTCCTGCTAGAATTTAGTCTATATTGGGGCAGCCCAATAACTATTTCAGAAATTCCTAATAAATCCTAGAGGCCCACTTAGACCATTTGTGCAAGGCAAGGGATACTACTAAAGTTTAGTCCCACATTGCTAGTTGAGTGGGAATTGGACCTTCTTATAAGGGAGGTTCTTTCCCCACTTGTATGAGCATGAGAACAAGAGGGACATCCACGCGCGCTCCTCCTCTGCCGCCCGCCTTGCCACGCCACGCCACGCCTCGTCACGACGCGCCGTGGGTTGCGGGAATGAGCCGAGCCAATGTCTAATTTTTGCCACGCACTACGGGTATACAAAAGGTCACCTGGGAGCTGAAAAGTTTTTTCGGTAATGGATAATGAATAAGAAAGGTGCACCTCTTCGCGTGCTGCCTGTTCACTTCGTCTCCCTCCGTTGCTTCACCTCCCGGCGCAGCCTGTTCGCGTCCCTCTGTTGTGCCTACATAAGAGAGGTCGTTCCTCTCCCGAGAGATACATCAGAAGGTCCTCTTCCTCTCGCCACACAGCTCCAATATCTGCGCTACTGCGGTCTTCCTCATCCCGGCTTGCGGCGTGCACCGCACGTCGGGGACAAGAGGCCTCGAGACCGCACCTTTTGAGTCTTGTACGGAGAAGGGTGATAAGGTTTTGGGGAGGCGCTCGGTGCGACTCTTTGGCTGCTTCATCACGGACGATCCGGTCGCCGACGACTACTTCCCCGACGACGACTTCTTCCCGGCGTCCACGACCTCCTCGGCGACATGGCGGCGAGGACACCGACCAAGTCCAGTAACCTGCTGCTTTGTTGTGCCGTATGTGTTCTTCTCCTTTACATTAGAAGTCCTCCTATAGTTCTTGGCTCTAGTTTACGCCCCTACGTATGTGAGGTTACAGATCGTATAAGCAACTTCATCTAGTGTACATTCTAGATGTGTTTACCTCAAGTTCATATATGCGCGATGTTTACCTTCTCTCTATCAGATTGCATGACTTGCTTTATATTTGCTATTTTAGTCATGCTTTATCTAGTATTTTTGTTAATAAAATCATTCGGTAAATTGCTCATATTTCCAACAATCCAAAAACCTTATAATAGGCAATTTCCAGTGGTTTCTTTGCTTCCATGAGACCTCCTATGTTTGAGGGTATCCACTATATGAGGTGGCGCGTGAGAGCAGTCTTATGGTTTCAGACCATGAGCTGCTATGACGCCACTCTTAACAAACTGAAGGAGAGCAAGATGCCCAACAGGCACAAGCTTTTCAGAAAATGGATACCTTGTTTAAGTCTGCTCTCTTGAATGTTCTTGGTGAGAACATTGTTGATGCTTATGTGTCAATTGATAATGGAAAAGATATGTGGGGGCCTTTTCGAGGCCAAGTTTGGGGTCTCGGATGTCGGCCTTGAGTTGTACATCATGGAGCAATTCTATGATTACAGGGATGGTGAAGAGCGCTCCGTGGTTGAGCAGGCTCTTGAGATACTGATCATTTGCTAGAGAACTTGAGCACTTCAATTGCATGCTACCGGACAAGTTTGTTGCCGGGGGTATCATCACTAAGCTTCCTCCTTCATGGCGGAACTTTGCTACCTTACTGAAGCATAAGAGACAGGAGTTTTCCATTCCGGATCTCATTGGTACTCTTGATGTGGAAGAAAAGGCGAGAGCAAAGGACACACGTGCTCGAGGTATTGAGGGAGGATCTAGTGCCAATCTGCATGTAAGAAAAACTTCCAGTCCCACAAGTTCAAGAACAAGGGCAAGCTTGATGGTAAAGCAAAGTTTGATGGGAAGAACAAGGCTGTACAACACACGAACTTCAAGAAGAAGAGTGACAAGAAGAAAGGTGCTTGTCATGTGTGTGGAGATCCTGATCATTGGGCTCATAGTTATCCTAATCACTATGACAAGTGTCATCCTGGGAAAGGCGGCAAGACTGCTAATGTTGTCATTGGAGACACTGACATGAAGGATGCTGGGTATGGTATATTCCCCACTATTCTTTCAGTATGTCATTGTCCTGATTGGTTGATTGACACGGGTGCTAATGTGCATGTATGCGGTGATATTTCCATGTTTTCGTCTTACAGACCGCAGGGACTTCAACCGTGCTGATGGGCAACGGCTCAAGTGCTTCTGTCCGTGGTGTTGGCACGGTCGATCTGAAGTTTACTTCGGGGAAGATCGTCTTGGTGAAGAACGTGCATTATGTCCCCTCCATCAATAAAAATCTTGTTAGCAGATCTCTTCTGTGTAGAGATGGCTACAAGCTTGTCTTTGAGTCGAATAAATTTGTAATATCCATGTATGGAACCTTTGTTGGTAAAGGCTATGAGTCAGGAGGCCTGTTTCGTTTATCCTTGTCAGAAGTTTGCAATAAAGTTGTTAATCATATTTGCAACAATAGTGAATCAATTGTGTGGCATTCACGTATTTGTCATGTTAACTTTGGTTGCATGTCGCGACTAGCGAAGTTGAACTTAATCCCTAGTTTCACCACTGTCAAGGGATCTAAGTGTCAAGTGTGCGTGCAAGCTAAGCAACCTCGTAAGTCTCACGTGATTGCAGAGGCGAAATCTTGCACCACTAGAACTTATACATTCAGATCAATGTGAAATGAATGGTGTTTTGACAAAAGGTGGAAAGAAATATTTCATGGCGTTAATTGGCGACTTCACTAGAATCTTTGTCGTGTGTATCTTCTGAAATCTAAGGGTGAGGCTTTGAACTTTTTCAAGATCTATAAAGCTGAAGTGGAAAACCAACTTGATCGAAAAATCAAGAGGCTTAGGTCCGACTGTGGTGGAGAGTATTTTTCGAATGAATTTGATGCTTTTTTGTGCGGAACATGGTATAATCCATGAGAGGACGCCTCCCTATTCACCTCAGTCAAATGGGGTGGCCGAAAGAAAGAACCGTACTCTAACCGATTTGGTTAACGCCATGTTAGACACATCGGGTCTCTCCAAGGCATGGTGGGGGGATGCAATATTGACAAAGATGTCATGTCCTAAATCGAGTCCCCACAAAGAACAAAGAGATAACTCCATTCGAGGAATGGGAGAAGAAAATGTTAAAACTCTCTTATCTGCGAACATGGGGTTGTTTGGCGAAAGTCAATGTTCCAATTCCAAAGAAGTAGAAGCTTGGACCAAAGACTGTGGATTGTGTTTTCCTGGGATATGCTTTTCATAGCATTGGCTATAGATTCTTGGTTGTAAAATCTGAGGTACCTGACATGCGTGTCGGTACGATCATGGAGTCGAATGATGCGAGTTTCTTTGAAGATATCTTTCCCATGAAGGATATGGCTACCTCATCTAATCAGGAGATGCCTAGTTCATCAAATCAGGAACCAGTTACAATTACCGAACCTGCCATTTTGATGGAACACTTTGAAAGTCCTATGGAGGAAAACAATGAAGTTCCTACTAGGAGCAAGAGACAGAGGACTGCCAAGTCTTTTGGTGATGATTTTCTTGTGTATCTCATAGATGACACTCCCAGTTCTATTTCAGAGGCCTATGCATCTGAAGATCTTGACCTTTGGAAGGAAGCGGTTCAGAAGGTAGATGTATTCCATCTTGGCGAATGAAACTTGGGAGATAATCGATCGTCCTTATGGGTGCAAACCTATAGGATGCAAATGGGTATTCAAGAAGAAGCTTAGGCCTGATGGTACTATTGAAAAGTACAAGGCTCGGCTCGTGGCAAAGGGTTATACCCAAAAGGAAGGTGAAGACTTCTTTGATACTTACTCACCTGTGGCTCGACTGACCACTATTCGAGTTCTACTTTGACTAGCTGCCTCACATGGTCTTCTCGTTCATCGAATGGATGTTAAGACTGCTTTCCTAAATGGAGAGTTGGATGAGGAAATTTATATGGAACAACCAGATGGGTTTGTAATAGATGGTCAGGAAGGGAAAGTATGCAAGTTGCTGAAGTCTTTGTATGGACTCAAGCAAGCACCCAAGCAGTGGCATGAGAAGTTCGAAAGAACTTTAACGGCTGCAGGCTTTGTTGTGAATGAAGCTGACAAATGTGTGTACTATCGCCATGGTGGGGGCGAGGGAGTTATGCTTTGCTTGTATGTTGATGACATCTTGATTTTCGGAACAAATCTGAATGTTACTAAGGAGGTCAAGGATTTTCTATCTCATTTGTTTTGAGATGAAGTATTTAGGAGTGGTTGATTTCATTACGAACATCAAGTTGTTGAGAGATGATGATGGTGGGATTACATTGCTTCAATCTCACTATGTGGAAAAAGATCTTGAGTCGCTTTGGCTATAGTGACTGCAAGCCCTCTCCAACACCATATGATGCTAGCGTCGCTTGAAAGAATCGAAGAATTGCTAGAGATGAATTGAAGTATTCTCGGATTATTGGCTCGCTTATGTACTTAGCTGCTACAAGACTCGACATCTCTTTTGCTGTTAGCAAACTGAGTCGGTTTGTCTCAAAACCAGGAGATGTGCATTGGAAAGCTCTAGAGAGAGTTTTGCGTTATTTGAAAGGCACTGCAAATTATGGAATTCACTATACCGGGCACCCAAAGGTGCTTGAAGGGTATAGTGACTCAAACTGGATCTCAGATCTTGATGAGATAAAGGCCACGAGCGGATATGTATTCACTCATGGAGGTGGCGCTGTTTCTTGGAAGTCTTGCAAGCAGACCATCTTAACAAGGTCAACAATGGAAGCAGAACTCACAGCACTAGATACAGCTACGGTTGAAGCAGATTGGATTCGCCGGCTCTTGAATGACTTGTCGGTTGTTGAGAAACCTGTACCCAGTGTCCTTATGAACTGCGATAATCAAACTGTGATCATGAAAGTGAGCAGCTCAAAGGATAACATGAAGTCATCAAGACACATTCTGAGAAGGTTAAAGTCTGTCAGGAAAATGAAAAACTTCGAAGTTATTGCATTCGATTATATCCAAATGTCTAAAAATCTGGCAGATCCTTTTACTAAGGGTCTATCGCGTAATGTGATAGATAATGCATCGAGGGAGATGGGTATGAGACCCACAATATGAGTTGTTCACAGTGGTAACCTATTCTTTGTGATCGGAGATCCCGTGAATTAGATGCGGAAGACAAGCTGTTGGTCAACTGAGAGGAGAGTATCCCTACTATTCACAATACCACTCCATGAAGATGCAATACTCTCCTAATCTGCATGGCAGGTTGATGTATATCTTAAGGTGTTCTAATTGGCTTATTTAAGCAGAGATGTTATCCTGCAGAACATCTTTTGAAGAACACACCTATATGAGTCTGATTGTCAAACGTCGCAATCTATGAGAGTAGGGTTCTCTCTAGTAAACTCATTAAAGGTCACGGAGTATTACGCATAAGCTCCACCCAAGGGAAGACCCACGGTAGCCACGTATCGGTCAACGCTTTATGTGAAGCTAGATTCACGAGAAAACTTGCGATTCAAGGCCCGATCCCTTGTTCAAGTTGCTTACTAGTGTAGCATAGAGTTCTAGGTGTTAGTTCAACTTAACAGTCTCCACTGCAGTACCGGTATATAAAACAGTGTTTTGGAACCAAAGGCAAATTTCTGTGTGCCTCTGGGATCTGGTGGGGTATTGCTGGAATTTAGTCTATATTAGGGCAGCCCAATAACTATTTCATAAATTCCTAATAAATCCTAGAGGCCCACATAGCCCATTTGTGCAAGGCAAGGGATACTACTAAAGTTTAGTCCCACATTGCTAGTTGAGTGGGAATTGGACCTTCTTATAAGGGAGGTTCTTTCCCCACTTGTATGAGCATGAGAACAAGAGGGACATCCACGCGCGCTCCTCCTCCGCCGCTCGCCTCGCCACGCCACGCCTCGTCACGCCGCGCCGCGGGTTGCGGGAATGAGCCGAGCCGATGTCTAATTTTTGCCACGCACTACGGGTATACGAAAGGTCACCTGGGAGCTGAAAAGTTTTTGTGGTAGTGGATAATGAATACAAACGGCGCACCTCTTCGCATGCTGCCTGTTCACTTCGTCTCCCTCCGTTGCTTCACCTCCCGGCGCAGCGTGTTCGCGTCCCTCTGTTGTGCCTATATAAGAGAGGTCGCTCCTCTCCCGAGAGATACATCAGAAGGTCCTCTTCCTCTCGCCACACAGTTCCAATCTCTGCCATCGCTGTCTTCCTCATCCCGGCTTGCGGCGTGCACCGCACGTTGGGACTGTAGGCCTCCGAGACCGCACCTTTTGAGTCCTGTACGGAAGAAGGGTGATAAGCTTTTTGGGGAGCGCTCAGCGTGACTACTGGCTGCTTCATCACGGACGAACCAGTTGCCGACGACTACTTCCCCGACGACGACTTCTTCCCCGACGTCCACGACCTCCTCGACGACATGGCAGGCGAGGACACCGACCCCAAGTCTAGTGCTTCTGCTGCTGTTGTGCCGTACGTGTTCTTTTCCTTTCTGTTAGAAGTCCTCCTACATTTCTTGGCTCTAGTTTCTGCCCTACGTATGTTAGGTTCTGTTTCGTATAAGCAACTTCATCTAGTGTCTATTCTAGATGTGTTTACCTCAAGTTCATATATGCAGACGATGTTTACCTTCTCTCTGTCAGATTGCATGACTTGCTTTATATTTGCTATTTTATTCATGCTTTATCTAGTATTTTTGTTAATAAAATCATTCGGTAAATTGCTCATATTTCCAACACCTCATTATGCGCAAAATAATTATTTCTCCACCTGACAGCGGGGACCCACCGGACGGGTCACCGTATTTCGCGAAAGAAACGTTCCCCCCTGACTACTGGGACCCACCAGCTACATCTTCGCAGGCAAGGAAGTGCGTCCGGGCAAAAAAAACGATTCGCCCCCTTGCTGCGGGGACCCACCAGCTACATCTTCGCATGCAAGGAAGTGCCTGACAGTCAGGACCCACTTGGTCGAAGCATATGTAGCGTTGTCATTCTAGTCGCGAACGTGTAACTACATACTGGTAGATGTAGAGGCACGCACGTATCGTAGTAGAGGCGCGCACGTAGCATGTACACGTACATACAGCGGCCAGGGTGCAAGAAAGTAAATACGGCCACGTACGTACATATGGGCGGGGTCTCAAACGCCTACTCGCGCGTACGTACGGGCAAGGCTCATGTACATGGCTGGGTCGGAACGGAGAAACAGCGTCATCGTCATGTTCATGGGGAGGCAACGGAATGCGTCATGTTCATCGGGAGGCAACGGAATGCGTGGGAGCCAACCGGCTTGGACGGAACAGCCGATGGAAACGAGGCCTGGCGTACCGCAGAACGGAGGAAACGGCCTTGTGTTCGACCGTCCACGTCAAACGGGATCTTGTTCATCGGGAGGGGTCTCGCGTACCGCAAAACGGAGGAAACGGACCTCCTACGGTCGAAACGGGGGGTCCTGTTGATCGGGAGGGGTGTGGCGTACCGCAAAACGGAGGAAACGGACTAGTGTTGGAGCGCTACGGTCGAAACGGGGTTCCTGTTCATCGGGAGGGGTGTGGCGTACCGCAAAATGGGACTCCACGGGATACTGTTCATCTCCACCGTCGACCCCCTCCAGCATCCACATGCTACTATTCATCCACCTCGACCTCCTCCAGCCTTCACCTGCGATTATTCATCCACGGGCTCCTGTTCATCCAGCCTCCACCGCGCGCTACTCCACCGGCTACTGTTCAACCAGCCTCTCCACGGGCTCCTGTTCAACCACCCCTCCACGGACAACTATTCATCTTGCCCTCCACCGTCTACCGTTCATCCTGCCCTCCACGGGGCGGTCCTGTTCATCCTGCCCTCCACGGGGTCCTGTTCATCCAGCCCCAACCGGCTCGATCGATCGGGGTCCTGTTCATCCAGAGCCAACACCACGGGGTCCTGTTCATCAACCCCCACTGAGAACTGTTCATCCAAACCCCCCCCCCCCAACAACACTCAATGTTCATCCAGAGGCAGCATTGATCGGCTTCGGTTAGCAGCAGTAGTGAAGGAATCACTCGATTGGGTTCAGTTAACATCCATCGATCGATCTCTCGGGTTCAGTAACGCGTAGCCTGCAGTGCAATCGCTCGGGTTCAGTTAGAGCCCAACGCCTCGCTCGGGTTTAGTTAGAGCCCAACGCCTCGCTCGGGTTCAGTTAGAGCCCAACGCCTCGCACCCACGTGCGTGCGTGTACGAGAGAAATGCGCATCACTCGGCCCCGACCACCCACCGTAACCGGGAACACCCCGATATTTTCCTCGCCCTCGCTTCTACCACAGTTTTTTCCGTCATGGACGGCCTAAAGAATGTCATGCAGCTGCGTCTCCGGCCTGCCCAGGATGAAAAGCCCATTTTCTGTCATGATTTTTTGTCATAGAAGTAGGACCCCGCCACATCTATGATGATACCGTGTTTTGTCACAATTATTTTCATAGAAGCGTCATAAGTATGACATAATTTTTTTCGTTCGGCCCAAAATGTCACGGATGTGTCTTTTTTTGTAGTGTCTCCAGTCATATGGCTAGTGCATCCACTATCCATTCTCCGTTCAGTACACCCGGAGACATAGTCCTGCAGAATAATTGGGATTTTTTAACCACCCACATCTTTGCAGGTGGCTTCGAAACAAAAGAGCGAGCAGGATATGTTTTCTTTCAATAACCGTAATTGTTACTCAAGGGAGTGCAAGCATAATCGAAAGAGTAGGCATAGAAATTCTTTCCAGAGTATAGTGGTTGGATGAGGTATGAATGTACTCATTCTGTTGAGCTTGTTTAAGGAAGTATCGAGCATTTTTTGCCTGCATGGTTAGTAAAGTAGTAATAGGCAGTGCTTCGATAGTTTTCCTGGGCACCCATATAGCTTTCTTTGGGGGGCCATTCCTGCTGTTTGGTCCAACATAGCGAGCAATAGCCTCACCGCGTTGGTTTTTGCACAACTTATAGTTATCCAGAGAAACATCATAAGAGTATTCAGGGATGGGAGAGTCATATCCTGAAAGCAAAGCTGGATCGAGCGTTTTGCTTTTGGCAGGCACCAAAACAGTGCGAGGATATTGATAAGGTTACCAGTAGGAGCCATTTTCATTCAGTTTCCTTTCGAAATCGGTACCTTCTTTCCCGGGATTCTTGTGAATAATGGATTTCTTCAGACCATCACAAAGGGTTTGATGCCCTTTGAGAGATTTGAACATTCCTGTCTGAATAAGATCCTTCAACCCAACATTTTCATCAGACACATTACCATTTTCCTCGACAGAGGGGTTAGCATTCACAACAGATTCAACATTTGATTCAGCATTGCTGCGTTCAAGGCATTTTAAGCAAGGTGGAACAAACACTTCAGGTTTCTCTTTGAGTTGTTGTGCGAGAAGAGAGTTTTCTCTGACCAAATCCTCATGAGCCTCTCTTAGTGACTCGAGTTCCTGTTTCCTTTTCAGGTAATCATAAGTCAATCTCTCGTGGTCGGCCAAGAGAAAATCATGAAGATTTGATAGTTCTTCGATTCATGACATGAGATCGGAATGCTCTTCTGTCAGCGACTGATTATTATCCATCTCCTCAACAAACAACCCTTCAGATTTCCTGAGGGTTTTCTCAATTTTCTCAAGTGAGTTTTGTTGAATATTAGCAATTTTGATCGGTTTAGCATGGTCATCCTCATCCGAAGAATATTGATCACTTGAGTGAACCTTGTGATGTTTGGAGGATACATTTCTTTCGAAGCTTTGGCCATGAAGCAGTAGGTAGGAGATTTATCGTTGCTTGAATGATTCCTGAAGAAGTTTGTTGTAGGGGAGGTGGCACATGCTATACTAGCCATGCCGGAGTCAAAATCCTCATCGAATTCGTCAACTTCTTCGGAGTCAGATGACTCTTCTTCATCGGAGTCCATTTCCTTGCCGATGTATGCCTTGTCCTTGCGAGAGGTATTCTTGTAGTTGGAGGAGGACCTGGAAGGATTCCCTGAGTAAGATCTTGATGAAGACTTTGAGGCGGAGTTGTCCTTCTTCTTAAAGAACTTCTTCGTTTTCTTCTCATCATCAAAGTCGTAGTTCTTGCTCTTGCCTTTCCCATGGTAGTTTCCAGAATCATATCTTCCACTGGCACGGATTTCAGCTTTGCACTTGAAGCAGGTGTAATCTCCAGTGGGTTTTGATGAAGATTTTGAACCGCTAGAGCTGCTTTGTATCCTTTCTTACGGAACTAGTTTTTCCTGTGAAAGTATTTGGAATCTTTTCATGATTAGTGCGAGATCTTTGCTGATCCTTTCTGGATCATTTGAATCTTCTTCAACATTTTCTTTAGAGGAAGATTCAGCCACAACCTTGAGAGCATGACTTTTGCGGTGACTTGAGCCATATAGATCTCTCTTTTCTTCTTCTTCTTGTTCCTCGTGGGTGTTTAGCCTTTCCATGATATCGGCAGAGTCGAGAACTTTGAAGTCAACTCGTTCCCTTATCATCAGAACTAGAGTGTCGAATGAGCTGTCAAGAGATCGGAGCAGTTTCTTCAAAACCTTGTGATCAGTAATGTCTTTGGCGCCGAGACCTTGCAGTTCGTTTGCAATGTCACTCAGACGGTCGCAGGTTTGCTGGTATCTTTCATTTCTGATTTGCTTGAACCAATTAAACTTTGCCTGAAGAGTATCAATGCGAGATCCTTTCCAAGTTTAAACACCCTCATTTATCTTTTCTAGAGTGTCCCACAAATCATTTGCAATTTCACACTGACGATATCGAAGAAATTGAGCACGAGAGAGATGGCCACAAATTTCATCTTTAGCTTGAGCGTCCATCTGAAGGAGTTTCTTCTCGTGGTTAGTGCAGACCTGAGGCACTTCAACCGTGTATCCATTTTGCACTATGTTCCACATATCATCATCAATAGATCGGATACGGATCTTCATCTTCTCCTTCCACAAGGGATACTCTATCCAATCGAAGATGGGAATCTTGAGGTGCGACTTGTAGCGCACTAAAGACATACTTAAACTCCAAGGTGGTTAGACCAAAATGAGCAGAGTCAAGGAGTACCTTGCTCTAATACCGATTGTAGGAACGAAGCATGTCTACCAGAGGGGGTGAATGGGAGTTTTAAAATTACTTTCAGAAATATCAAAACTCTCAGAACCCAGTCGCGGAGCGAATGTAAATAGAGTGCAGTGAGCGAATACAAACTAACGAATGGAAACTAAATGCATGCATCGAGACAAATCACATGAAAGATACATTTGGAATGTAAATAGGAGAAGCAGAGGTAACCAGTGATGCTCAATGGTGACAAGGAATTTGGTAGACCATATTGTCCTTATGCACAAGGACTACGTCTAGCTGGAGGGGTTGTGACTTAACACAGAAGATAAAATCTCTTTGCCCTATTCTCCTCGACAATTGGTTCATTAACCAATGTCGATCACTCATGGTAGATACTTGTGGCAATCTCCAAACCTTTATAGACTTCTTCTTCGAGAACCACAATTACTCTTGGTGTCTGTAGAAATTGACACATAACCGTCTAGAGAGTTTGCAGCTCAAGAGTAATAGGCATGAGCGTACTAGACTTAGATTCAAGTGATGTTGAATCAATATCTAAATTTTTGGCTCTATGGTTTTCTCTCGGTGGATTTTAAACCAAATCACTTAGGAGAGGGGTTTGCTCAACAATCTTCTCACAATCTAACAGAGCGGCCGTCGGACAACGCCGGTGCGGGGTGGTTATTTATAGCCGCAACCTTCCTTGGTGGGAAATGACCATTTTGGACATGCGGTCTAGCCAATAGCCAACCGACACATTCACAATGGTCGGATTTTTGGAGCAACGGTAACATTACTTGAGGTACAAGTTGAAAGATCAAGGATGTCTCCTAGAGGGGGGGGGGGTGAATAGGCGCTTTAAAATAATTATGGTTTAGGCTTGAACAAATGCGGAATAAGCCTAGCGGTTAATTTGTCAAGCACAAAACCTACAACAACTAGGCTCACCTATGTGCACCAACAACTTATGCTAAGCAAGATAAACAACTAAGTGATAGCTAGATATATGACAAGAACAATATGTCTATCACAAAGTAAAGTGCATAAGTAAAGGGCTCGGGTAAGAGATTACCGAGGCACGCGGAGACGACGACGTATCCCGAAGTTCACACCCTTGCGGATGATAGTCTCCGTTTGGAGAGGTGTGGATGCACAATGCTCCCCAAGAAGCCACTAGGGCCACTGTAATCTCCTCACGCCCTCGGACAATGCAAGAAGCCGTGATTCCACTAAGGGACCCTTGAGGGAGGTCACCGAACCCGTACCAATGGCAACCCTTGGGGGGCGGTCACCGAACCCGTACACTTTGGCAACCCTTGGGGGCGGTCACGGTAACCGTCAAATTGCTCGGGGTGATATCCACAACCTAATTGGAGACCCCGACGCTTGCGCGGAGCTTTACACCACAATGGTTGAGCTCCGAACACCACCAACCGTCTAGCCCAAGCACCCAAGAGGAACAAGCTCAAGGGTACCAAGCACCCAAGAGTAATAAGCTTCTCAACTTGTAACTTCCACGTATCACCGTGGAGAACTCAAACCGATGCACCAAATGCAATGGCAAGGGCACACGGAGTGCCCAAGTCCTTCTCTCTCAAATCCCACCGAAGCAGCTAATGCTAGGGAGGAAAATGAGAGGAAGAACAAGAAGGATAACACCAAGAACTCCAAGATCTAGATCCAAGGGGTTCCCCTCACATAGAGGAGAAGTGATTGGTGGAAATGTGGATCTAGACTCCTCTCTCTTTTCCCTCAAAAACTAGAAAGAATCCATGGAGGGATTGAGAGTTAGCAAGATCGAAGAAGGTCAACAATGGGGGAAGAACACGAGCTCAAAGGATAAGGCTCATTGGTGAAAAAGTCCCCCTTTTATAGGAGGGGGAAAATCCAACCGTTATGCTCACAGCCTGCACAGAGCGGTACTACAGCTCCTACGAGCGGTACTACCGCTAGGGCGGCAGAAGCCCAATGAAACAACACTGCAAAGGGGCAACAGGGCGGTACTACAGCAGGAGCGGTACTACCGCCTGCCCTTGCGGTACTACCGCGCGACCACGGATGAAAAAAATAACTGTTGCGCCTACAGCCGCTGGAGCTAGCTACGAGAAAAAGACAACACGGTACTACCAGTCACAGGGAGCGGTACTACCGCGAAAGGGCAGATGTAAAAAAATTACATCCGCGCCTACTACCGCACGCAGCAGCGCCAGGACACGAGGCAGCGGTACTACCGCGTAGGGCGTGGAAGTAAAAAAAACTTACTTCCGCGCCTACTTCCGTTCGCGCCAGCGTTCTCGGCTAGAGGAAGCGGTACTACAGCTCACCAGGAGCGGTACTACCGCTGGCCCCTGTGGTACTACCGCTCCCTTGAGCAGTACTACCGCACGCCACAGAGGCTTTAGCACTTGGATGCCTTCAAAACGCAGCTAAAGACAACAGACGAATCCAATAAAACCAGAACTGGCATAACTTCTGCAAATGAGCTCCGAATTGAGCAAACTCAAGCTTGTTGGATACAAGACAACGAGCAGCATCATAGTAAGAAGAGGTAGGGGAGGTATGCCTAACAAAAAGAGGAGAGAAACCTCCAACAGAGAAGAACTGGCAGAACCTCCAACATCGAAAACATCATAGAAGATGCATGTGAACTCCGTTTTCGATGAACTCGGGCTTGTCATCAAGATGATCATAAGCTCCAAATCTCACAAAGAGAACCAAACAAGAACAAAGAAAGATGATGCAAGGATGCAATGGTTTGAGCTCTCTACGAATGATACGATCAAGCTACTCATCGAGAGCCCCCCTTGATAGTACGGCAGTCGATCCTATAACCGGGTCTCCCAACTACCACCATGAGACCTGAGGGAGTCCCGGATTAGGGGGTGTCCGGACAGCCGAACTATAACCTTTCGCCGGACTCCTGGACTATGAAGATACAAGATTGAAGACTTCGTCCCGTGTCCGGAAGGGACTTTCCTTGGCGTGGAAGGCAAGCCTAGCGATACGGATATTTAGATCTCCTCCCATTGTAACCGACTCTGTGTAACCCTAGCCCTCTCCGATGTCTATGTAAACCGGAGGGTTTTAGTCCGTAGGACGAACAACAATCATACCATAGGCTAGCTTCTAGGGTTTAGCCTCTCTGATCTCGTGGTAGATCTACTCTTGTACTACCCATATCATCAATTTTAATCAAGAAGGCGTAGGGTTATACCTCCATCGAGAGGGCCCGAACCTGGGTAAAAACATCGTGTCCCTTGTCTCCTATTACCATCCGCCTAGACGCATAGTTCGGGACCACCTACCCGAGATCCGCCGGTTTTGACACCGACATTGGTGCTTTCTTTGAGAGTCCCTCTGTGCCATCGCCATCAGGAAGGATGCCTCATCCCGTCTTTAAATACGGCACTTTTGCTAAAGGAGCTTTGTCTATCGGCCAAACTCTCCGGCTAGGCGGTTTTCTTATAACCGCCTGTTCGGCCGCCGCGCCGGCGATGACTTCTCGGGTCATCGGAAGCAATCTTCACGTCAACTCGGAACTCGTCGAGCAGTTAGATTCGACGGAGCTCTCTTCCTTAAACGAGCTCCTGGATCGCATCACATACAGGAGTCGCTTCTGACTACGATCGATTGGGCCTAAACCCGATCCGAGAGAGATTAACTCTCCCGTGTCACCCATCACGTTGCCGTGGTGGAGGAACAATGCGGCGACCCTTCATCTACCTTAAGGACTAGCTATGTCCGGATTCCCAATCCCTCCAAGCCGGATACCCGCGGAGGGAGGACGACACTCAAGACCTGAACTTAGAGTCAGGCAACGGGCTAGATTGATTGGACAACATCCAATAATTCAAGCTTCCGAGTTCGGAAACTCCTTGGCCTTTGAGCCTCAGATTGGGTGAGGTTTCGGATCTAATTCCACCCACCCACCCGAACATTGGCGATCTATCCAAAATTAGGCAAGAGCCCGAGGAAACAGTACATCATTACTGGGCCAGATTCCTCCTGGTTATGAACATGATAAAGGACTGCCGTGAGGAAGACGCAATTTCATTCTTCTGCAATAATTGCACGGACAAGGGAATCCTCAACGCCATAGGTAGCCGTGAAATTACACGCTTTGTTGACTTTGCATCCATAGTACGAAAGTATTGTGCGATGGAAAGCGCCTGGAAAACCGAAGTAAGATTTTGGGACAATCCGGCCCTGAATACAAACCTAGTACAAAATAAAAGGGTGCATTATCGCCAATCACCCGGGTTAAACACCAAAAAACAAAAACCCCTTGTGGGGCATGGAACCGTATTTGAGGGATGGCTCAACGGACCCTGTAAAATTCATAGTACAGAGGGCGCCACACCAACTCATAGCCTTAGAGAATGTTGGATACTCCGGCAGGTGGCCAAAAGCGGCGAAGAGCTTCTAACCCCAGCATCCACAGAGCACCAGCCCAGGGATACCAGTACGGTATTAACAGTCTTCGAGAGTTTTGCATCAAACAATATGCGAAAACGAACACTCCGCAGCCTTGCCGAAGTCTACCAAGTAGCAACAATAAATCCATGAAGTGACACGGCTATTACCTTTAATGCCAGTGATGAACCTAAATTCCGAACAGCCCGAGCACCAGCAGCATTGGTCCTCAGTCCAATAGTGGACGGCTTTCGCCTTACCAAGGTACTCATGGATGGTGGTAGCGGATTGAACCTCATTTATGAGGAAACCCTTTGACAAATGGAAATAGACTGGAGCCACATTGAGCGAAGCAGCACAACCTTTAGAGGAATAATACCTAGTCGGGAAGCGTGCTGCACAGGAAAAATCACACTAGATGTCGTGTTCGGCACGCCGGATAGTTACAGGTCCGAGGAGGTTACGTTCCAAGTGGCCCCGTTTAGCAGCGGATACCATGCTCTATTAGGGCGAGAGGCATTCACAATTTTTCAAGCTATACCCCATTACGGGTACATGAAGCTCAAAATGCCCGGGCCCAATGGAATCATCACTCTTGCTAGTGAACCGGACATAGCACTCCGCGCTGAAAATAAGACAGCTGCGCTAGCCCTTGAGGCACTATCCGAAGCCCTAGTGGCCGAGGAACTGACTGTGCTGCGCTCCATGGTGAATAGGGACGATGTGATACTCGATAAAAGATCCAAGTCCACCTCCTTTAAACCAACAGACGAAATAGTCAAATTCCATGTCCACCCAACGGACCCTACAAAAAGGGCCTCCATCGGGGCACAATTAAACCCTGATGTAGACGCTTGTGAAGACGAGAATTCTCTGCGAAAATTGGGACATTTTGCCCGGCACCCTTCAGACATGCCAGGAATCCCACGCCCGGCCGAAAGCACAGCCTAAACATCCTAAAAGGATTCAAGCCAGTCAAGCAGGCTCTTCGGCGTTTCTCCGAACCTAAGAGACAAGCTATGGGAGAGGAACTAGCCAAACTATTGGAGGCCGGATTCATTAGAGATATAAAACATCCGGACTGGCTAGCAAACCTGGTGATGGTACCAAAGAAGGACAAATCCTGGCGCCTATGCGTCGATTTCAAGAACCTCAACAAGGCTTGCCCAAAGGATCCCTTCCCCCTCCCCCGCATCGATCAAATTATAGATGCTACCGCAGGACATGATTCATTGTGTTTCCTCAACGCTACCATCAAATCAAGATGGCAGAGCCTGACCAAGCCGCAACGGCATTTATCACCCCATACGGCCCATTCTGCTTCAACACAATGCCCTTCGGGCTCAAAAATGCCGGCGCAACATATCGGCGCATGATTCAGACATGTCTGGAAAACCAGATCGGCAAAACAGTGGAGGCATACGTAGATGATGTGGTCGTCAAAACCAAGCATGTCGAAACTCTAGTAGGCGACTTGAGGCTCACATTCGATAATCTTCGAACATATGATATCAAGCTTAGCCCGGAAAAATGCGTTTTCGTACCCGGAAAGCTCTTGGGCTTCATTGTATCCGGTAGAGGAATTGAAGCAAACCCAGCCAAGATCCGAGCTCTGTCACAATTGGATATCCCAAAGGATCTCAAACAAATACAAAAATTGACTGGATGCGTGGTGGCTCTAAGCCGCTTTATCTCCCATTTGGGAGAAAAGGCATTACCCCTCTATCGCCTCATCCGGCGCACCGAACACTTCGAGTGGACGGATGCCGCCACGGCCGGACTCGAAGAAATAAAAGCCATATTGGCAACAAACCCGGTCCTGGCCCCGCCCAACATGGGCGAGCCAATGCTATTATACATCGCCGCAACTCATCAAGTTGTAAGCGCGGTGCTCGTTGTTGAACGAGAAACGGACGGACGCAAGTTTCCCCTTCAAAAACCAGTTTACTATGTGTCCACTGTCCTCACTCCATGCAAGTCACGGTATTCGCATTATCAAAAGATACCGTACGCGGTGTTTATGGCATCCCGGAAGCTGCGACACTACTTTCAAGAGTGTTCGATAACAGTAGCCTCCGAAGTACCTCTTAACGACATTATAAACAACCGCGACGTGATGGGCCGGATTGGCAAATGGGCCATTGAGATCCTCCCGTTCGACATAACCTATAAGCCATGGCGAGCCATTAAGTCGCAAGTTTTGGCCGACTTCGTCGCCGAATGGACTGAAGCCGAACTCCCTAAAGAGTGCGGCACATATTCCAACTGGATCATGCACTTCGACGGCTCCAAAATGTTGACTGGTCTAGGGGCTGGTGTCGTTCTGGCGTCCCCAACAGGAGATACAGTTCAATCCGTACTCCAGATAATGTATACGGACTCCAACAACGCAGCCGAATACGAGGCCCTTCTACATGTTCTCCGGATGGCAGTATCCATGGGCATTCAACGCCTAGAGGTGCGCGGGGATTCGAACCTCGCGATATCCCAAATAAATGGAGACTTTGATGCCAAGGATCTGAAAATGGCAGCTTATCGCAACACCGTCCTAAAAATGTCAGCTCGGTTCGAAGGGCTCGAATTTCACCATACAGCTCTAGAAAACAATCAGGCAGCAGACGTCTTGGCACGCATTGGCGCAAAGCGTGATGCCATCCCCCCCAATCTCTTCTTAGAGAGGTTGTTTAAGCCATCCGTAGTATGGGAAGGGGAGTCCGGAAATAATAGCTCGGACCCAACAGCACTGTCCAACACCGAACATTCTGACACAACTGGAGGCTCTGCCAACGAAGTAACATCTTAAGCCCACGTAATAATGGATGTCATTGCCCCGTGGACAGAACCATTCCTAGCCTACCTAACCAGGCAGGAACTGCCCGAGGACCAAAACGAGGCACGCTGCATAGTGCGGCGATCTAAAGCCTATAAAGTCCATGAGTGAGAGCTTTATAAGAAAAGCACGACCGGAGTCCTCCAAAGGTGTATCTCTGAAGAGGAAGGGCGGAATCTTCTGGCTGAAATTCATGCTGGACTCGGCGGGCACCACGCCGCAGCCCGGGCCCTTGTAAGCAAGGCCTTCCGTACATGATTTTATTGGCCGACGGCCCGGCGGATGCTCGGGACTTAGTCCAACGATCGTCGGTTGCCAGCTCTTTGCTAATCAAAGCCACATGCCACCCACCGCCTCCAAAATATACCCATCACCTGGCCCTTCGCGGTGCAGGGGCTTGACATGGTTGGACCCCTTAAAGGAGGAACCCACAAGCAAAAATACCTACTGGTCATGGTGGATAAATTCACCAAATGGATAGAGGCCAAGCCTGTTAAGATGGCCGAATCTGGACAGGTGATAGACTTCATATCAGGGGTCGTACACCGTTACGGCGTCCCCCACAGCATCATCACTGATATCGGCACGAACTTCACGACCGACGAGGTTAAACTCTGGTGCAAAAACATGGGCATCAAGCTCGACTATGCTTCAGTCTATCACCCTCAAACTAACGGTCAAGTCGAGCGAGCAAATGGTCTAATCATGAGCGGCATCAAACCCAGATTAGTGCGGTCGCTCAAGGAATCTAACACGCCTTTGGGTAGAGGAGCTCGACTCCGTACTCTGGGGGCTGCGGACCATGCCGAATCGCACCACCGGATTCATACCATTCTTTATGGTATACGGCGCAGAGGCAGTTCTGCCCTGCGACATTATTCATGACTCACCTCGCGTGCGCATGTACAAAGAAAGAGAAGCCGAGCTTGATCGGCAGGACAGTTTGAACGCCTTGGAGGAGGAGCGTGACGTGGCAAAAGCCCGTTCCGCATTCTATCAACAGCAGGCTCGAAGATATCAAAGCAGAGAAGTACGTGCCAAAACTTACAATGTTGGCGAGTTAGTTCTACGCCTGCCGGACAAGAAAAAGGACAAACTCAAGCCCAAATGGGAAGGTCCCTTTATTATCAACCAAGTCCTGACCGGTGGAGCGTACCGTCTGCGAGATGCATCGGATAACCGACTCGAGCCGAACCCATGGAACGCAGCCCGTCTCCGAAGATTCTACGCCTAGTGCTGGATTCTGAGTTCGTCTCCTTCCTCTGTCTATTTTTTAACACATTAGTTGTCTTATATTTCTCTCCTTCTCCCTCTTTTTCTCTTACAGCCTTTAAAGGCTCGTTCGCGCATTGTTCGCACACACTTGACGCGCTATCCGCACTCATTATACCTGGGGGCTTCTTTAACAGAAGCTTATTTGTACGGGCTTTACGCCTAACACATGTGTAACGCTTCCGCATGTACCTTTTATTCACCATTATATGCATCGATATGACTTAATTTTTGCCAAGTTGGGTTGCCTGGCTCCTGTGCTTACCCCCTACATTCCCAATTGTTTGGCTAGGTGGTAAAGGGAGCACCTCTGCGATTGTTACTGCCGAGTCAGCCGGATGTGTACCTCAGACTGGGTGAAGCCGAAAGCTAGCGTTCTTAAGGGAATATTCGTTCGGTGAACTAAAGATGATTTATCACTTATATATTTATCTGCCCCCAGATGCTTTTCAGCTTTTTTCGCAGTCCGGACATGCACTTTAAGGCATGCCTCCCAGGGAAAGGAACCCCTAACGGAACTATTCTCCCTGGAAGATGTTTCTTACTAACCATGTAATATAACATAACTAGATGGGCACTTATGCATTCAAGCACTAATGACCCCTACGCCTGGTCTTCATGCATGCCCCGGTTCTTACATAACCGTGAGGGTATTCGGACACACTCCGGACTATAGGGTCCCGAGGTTGAAGCAAAAAGGTCTGCCATGACAAACGATCTACAATCCGGCTAGAAGGCATTTTTACATTTCATCTTCAATTACATAGTCAATTTGACTGGGTGTATTCCTCCTCAATACCATCTAATAGGCTGTCTAGTTTACTGATCCTGTTGGGAATACTTTATGCCAATTCTACTTGGTCGTACACTAAACTCACAGGATCTCCTTCCCATCGGGCCCCACAGTCCGACCTCGGCCATGTGGTTTGGGTCAGCCTTCTTGTACTGCAGCGTCTTCACCGTGGCCCGAGCCTCCCTGGCGCCTTTGACGGCAGCCGATATCTTCCATAATCGGAGCGCCGGCGCTCCCTTAAGCCTCTCTGCAAGCTCTCCAAGGCCTTGGGCAGGGAGACAGATGGCCACAAGGCACAGGGCGACGCCTTTCATCACCTGCCGAACTTCGTTAAATGCGGTTGTAAACTTCGGGAAGAAGGTCACCCGTAGAACCGGGCATTTCCTCTGCAGGACGACCTGTGAGCATACCTACAGACATAACTCTGTTAGTCGACTTCCTCGCCGAACTCTTTTTCAAAGTTCATTCAAGCACTTACTAAAAATGTCGCGTCGAAGCCGTCGATTCTCCTTCACGGAGTCCGACAGCTGGACACGAACATCCTTTAGTTCCTCACCCAGCTGGGTGTTGGCATCTTAGAGATTATGCTTCTCCTGCCTCACCCTCATAAGCACGCTCTCCCCGGCCTTTAACCGGCGCAAGAGTTGTTGCTTGTCCGGATCTACTCCGGCGCCATCTGCAATGATATTGTCAGATTTACACACACGCCGCACTTCACAACATACTTATCTTTCGGCGTATATTACGGAGGGGTCTCCTTGGCCTCCCTGCAGCGGCTAGTCTTTGACCTCAAGTTGGCCTTTGCACTCTTCCAGCTCTGGGACAGTTGGGTATTCTTTTTGTAAGATCCTGCATAACAAATGATCCTTAAATCAGTTATTCTAACTATTTCAAGTCTCGGGAGACTCTTGGTATATATAACCATCAAATTTTCTCACCCGTATGTCTTCCACATACTGCTCCGTGGCTCTGGCTAGACCATTTTGAGCGGCACGGAGGTGCGCATCTCCCGAATTGAAGGCATCCAATGCCTCTTGGGAGAAACATGCGTCACGAAGAACTGTCCGGCGATGCCTGTGATTCATGGCACTCTCCACCTAGGAATTGGTGGCAGATAGTCCATCGACATCCTTTGTCGGAGGAGTGTCCGATGCATGCCTCGTGTTCGCCTCCGCTTCTGGACCTGGCTTTGGAGCCTGGCTGGTGGAGGCTCGATTGGCAACCTCGCCGGATATAGTCCGTGGCGCTCTTCTGAAGGGAGCACGAGCGTTAGTGTACCTTCCCGGAATAAAACCTGGGAATAAGATGGCACGCCGTACCATTGCGCCGGCGTCTCAATCCGGACCGCACTTCTTTTCAGCCTGCTGAGCCTTGCTGCCCCTTGTTGGCTAGCCACCGCAGGCTCGGCCTTCCGCCTCAAGGGCTCCCCCTGCAAAACACCATTGATATACGGTGATAAAAAATAAGCACGGATGGATCATTTTCAAAGTGTTGGGAGTTCGGTCTGAGTTACCTGTGAGGCGGCAAGTATTCCGGGGTAATCGGCCGTAATGGCGACCAAGGCATTGTCGATGCTCAGTTGGTAAAATACCCCATCGATCAACTCCACGGAGATGTCCGGATCCTCTTTGGAGGCCGGATTGAGGGACCGTTCCAGATCCTCTGGTTGTGGAGGAGGGCTGTTTATATCCTTTACGGCCCGGCACAATTCCTGCGTCGAAATCACAAGATAAGGTACTTAACTATGGGAATATGGAACGGATGGGCAAAAAGAAGTGTCCGCTTACCCAGCTTGGAGGATTGTACAAAGAAAATCCGCCCTGTGGATTGGCGGAGGAACTCCTCCTCTTCTCCCTTGTACAATGCGGACAAGGCCTTCGTCAGAGCAGCAACCGATCCCAGCCCCTTACGGCCGCAGCGGGTGGCATCATCCTCCCCGTTGAAATCCCACATGGGGTGGCCTCTATACTGAAGTGGCTGCACCCCCTGCATAATGCATGTGGCCATGACCCCGATCATGGCCAGTCCGGAATGAGCTAACAACCTTATCCGGCTCATCAGGTAGAGGACGTCCTTGTCATTTTGCCTCTGAGGGCTCCGTGGACGCCAGCTTAGGCGTTTCTTCAGGGGAGCATTATTGAACTCGGGGAGGCCGATCCGAACAGGGTCGGGCAGAGGGACATCTTCTATATAAAACCATTCTAAAGGCCAGTCTTCGGACGCCTTCCTTGGGATTCCGGATAGATATTCGATCCCGGCGATGCGCCATAGTTCGGCTCCGCCCACTTGATATATCGACCCCTCCTGAGAACGGGGCACAAGACAGAACAACTTCTTCCACAGCGCGAAATGAGCCTCGACGCCCAAGAACAGCTCGCAAAGGGCTCTGAAGCCCGCAATATGCAATATGGAGGCAGCGTGGGTTGTGCAACTGGAGGCCGTAGAACTCCGTGAGCCCGGAGAAAGCGGATGAATTGGAAATCCGAGCCCTCTTATTAAATAAGGGACAAGGCATACCCGCTCTCCTTTGGAGGGATTGGGGACGCTCTCCGCCTGCTTTCCGCCATTATAGGTGGCGAGTCCGGCTCGAACCGGGACCATGAAGGCTGGGGGAAGAAATCCCTTGGTTTGGAGCGTTACTAGCTCGCTGTGTGGGACGGAACGTCTCTACCAATCTCCAGGCTGGGGGCTGGGAGGGCGAGAGGAGGAGCTGCGTCGACTGGCCATGATGGAATGGATTTCTGTCGGATGTGCTTTGATGAATGCTCGCGAAGGGAAGATGGTGTGATTCGGATCTAAATCCTCATCTCTTTTATAAGGCAGCTTATTTGCGCAGCTAGGGGGGTAAAAGTAAAAACATCCTGGCTTTTCGCATTCGTTTGACACATGGAAGACGGCCATTATTGGGCATGGAAGCCAAGGAGCACAATATTCACGAGAAGCCGGACACTACTCAACAGGTACACAGAATTTGGAGAAGAACCCGCCATGCAATGCCGAAGACAAATCTGCGCGCTGAACTCATCGTCATTGAAGCCTGGTTCAGGGGCTACTGAGGGAGTCCCGGATTAGGGGTGTCTGGACAACCGAACTGTAACCTTTGGCCGGACTCCTGGACTATGAAGATACAAGATTGAAGACTTCGTCCCATGTCTGGAAGGGACTTTCCTTGGCGTGGAAGGCAAGCCTGGCGATACAGATATGTAGATCTCCTCCCATTGTAACCGACTCTGTGTAACCCTAGCCCTCTCCGGTGTCTATATAAACCGGAGGGTTTTAGTCTGTAGGACGAAAAACAATCATACCATAGGCTAGCTTCTAGGGTTTAGCCTCTCTGATCTCGTGGTAGATCTACTCTTGTACTACCCATATCATCAATATTAATCAAGCAGGAGTAGGGTTTTGCCTCCATCGAGAGGGCCCGAACCTAGGTAAAAACATTGTGTCCCTTGTCTCCTGTTACCATCCACCTAGACGCACAGTTCGGGACCCCCTACCCGAGATCCGCCGGTTTTGACACCGACAAGACTGGTAAAATAGAAACCTAACAAGGTCAAACCTTTGCCTTGCACATGGTCAACTTGAGCTAGATGAAGACGATCTTGACTCCCTCAAGTTGGACCACCTTTCTTGATTGCGTTGGCTTGATGAAGACTAGTTGATTGCTCCCCCATACTCCACTATGGGTGAGCCACTTTTCCGCACATCTTCACAAGTCCATTGTCACCACAATGGACGGCAAGCTTCATGCATTTGATCTCTTCATGATGCTCCACTTGAACTTGTACACCGCAGCCTAACCCCACAAAGAACTCTCACATAGACCATGGGTTAGTACGCAAAGCATAATGGACAATGCTTACCATACACACCATTGCCACGCGGTACTTCTTCTACGCTTTGTGTGTCGATCAACTTGATTCACTCTTTGACTTAGTCTTGATCAACCTCTTGTAAGACAAATCTTTTAGGTAATTCCTTGAATAGCACCTTGGTTGACACAAACTCTCCTTGAAACCAACACATGTACTCCAAGAAAAGCCTATGAACAAAACCTTCAAATATAACTCAAGGCAATCATTAGTCCATAGAGATTGTCATCAATTACCAAAACCAAACATGGGGGCACCCCATGTTCTTTCACAAGTAATGCTAACTCCTCAGTCAGAGAAAAATCTCCCGCAGCAAAGAAGATCACAGTCTCTTGCTGGCAAGTATTTGCTTGGAACACAAAGAGATTTCTCTCGCAACTTTCATAGGATTTGCGTTTAGCATCTGAGAATCAATGTTTTGAGCGCTACACACCTCTTGATAGTAAGGTGGTCCTGTGACTCAATAAAGAGAAGAGAAACAATGAAATAAATGCTATGTCTTCACTTCATCTTCAATCTTCTCGAACGCAGTCACTTCCTTCGGACAGGCACCGAACCAATTGCTTCACGTCAGCATTTTTTAGGGTTCACTCGTGTTATCATAATCTTCGGTGATAACCTTCACTACCACATTAGGGATTATCTTCATCGTTTAAATCAAACTCTCCTTGATTCCAGGGACCTGTTACTCTGTGTGCACTAGCAAAAATATAAGTCCCATACTGTTTATGTCAACAAACTCCAAAACATAAGAAGGCAAATTATTGCACCAACAGTCTTGCTATCGTCTCCCCCGCGGCTATCGGGGTTGGTACAACGGGAGGATATCGGCTCGCGCCGGACTGGGCAGCGTCACTCCAGTGGTTGCGCTCGCCTTAGCGCGGGGGAAGCGGGAGTTGCTCATCCGTACCGCCGGCACCATTCTCGTGGACGTAGCCAGAGCATCTTTGGAGCTTATCGGCTCCGGCGCACCTATTATCCGCCCCCGCCGCAGCAGGCACGGCGATAGAACCTCCTTTGTTGGCCGAGCCCAACATGGCTTCCGCACCACCCGCCAGAGTGGCACCGCCTGCACCATTCGTAGGTGAATGTGGTGGGAGTTTGGACGAGGATGGTTTCGTCGTCATGGAGCCCTTCTTCTTGGGTGCCATGGGGGGTGAAGAAGATGCAGAATTTCAACTTGCTACTCATTGCTTTGATCTAAGTCAATGTAGATCCCCTGCCTGGCGCGCCAAAGATGTCGGTGTGGAGCCGACAATCTATGGGGCAGTGTAGCCCCTTTGCTGGTTCGGCGAGAGGTGATGATCAACATAGGGCAAACACAACGAGGAGCGCAAATACCCAGGTTTGGGCCGTCGGGAGGCGTAAAACACTACTCCTGCCTTTGCGTGTATTGGTGGTGTTGTGCACAAGTACAGGGAGCGCTATCCCCAGATAAGAGGTGGGAACAGGGTAGCTACACGATTCCCTGTGCATGAGGGTTGCAAAGGTTCAAACCCCCTCTAATGTTGGCTTGACCCTCCTTTTATAAATCAAGGGGTAAACACAATGGCAAAAAGGTCATTAGAGTGGTGATTAGACTGATGTAGAACTATCATACCTAACTCTAGCAGTTAGGTCAAAATGCATTAAATGCGCAGCTAGGTGTGAAGCGGAGGTTGAAGCCCGGCAAGGCTACCGCGCCTCTTAGCCAGCTACCTCCTATTAGCATGACACGCCATCAGGATAGGTGTCAAAAAAGGTGTTTTACCCCCTCAGCAAGTTGACACGTACGGGTTACGTCCACCTAAGCACCTGCAAGCTCGACACCTCATTAATCTAATGATCAGCTGATGAAAGAGGTAGAGTGCCGGTGTTGGCAGGAAGCCCATGCCAGAGGAGGGGTTGTCGGGGCTTGACTTGCCGGTTCGTCCGGAGTTTGCTGCTTCCATTGAGGTGTTTGTAGCTTGTCCAAGTGCTTGGTCTTCTTAACGTTCTCCTTGATCTCGCGAAGAGTGGCTTATCTAGGTTAGTATCAGTCCCTGCCAAGACACCCTGTCGGGAAGGCTACAACTATCCGTGCATAATTCTGGAGTACTTGGGACCCCATTCCTAGTGCACTGAAATCATACGAGATGTGCCAATTCAGCCCATCAACGACACGTTAACTATTTGACACCATTGTAGCCCATAATCAATTCGAGCCCATTAACAGCCCGCTATATATTTGGGCTCAATATTGGCCCAACGTAGTTTCCTCCTATTAAGAGTCCATTCAAGGGATGGGCCAATTTTTATGATGTATGTCTTTCGGCCTTTTAGCAACCCATTTAAGTGTTGGACCAATTTGTAGCCTGGTGTGTCTGTCAGTCGGTTAACCCATAAAGGAGTTGGGCCTACGCCTAGTCGGAGTCCTCCTCCGTGATGCAGGGGCACAAGGAGTCCTCAGAGGCATCGTCACTTCCGCTTCCCCTAGAGGAGGTGCCGCCACCGGCGCCACCGTCGCCGAAGGAACCACCACTACTGCCGCTATCGCTCTCCATGCGGCGAAGAGCGAGCGACACTCCTCCTCCAGAATGGAGTCCACCTTGGTGGAAGAACCCTCGAGCGCCTCTGTGAGCTTGGAGGAGAGCCTCGTGAGGCCATCCTCGAGGGCTGCCAGCAGTTCCTGATACGTCTCCAATGTATCTATAATTTAGGAAGTATTCATGATGTTATATTATCATTCTTGGATATTTCACAATAATTTTATAGAAACTTTATATCATTTCTTGGGACTAACCTATTGACCCAGTGCCCAAAGTGCGATGGCTGCTTTTTTCTTGTTTTTTACATCGCAGGAAATCAATAACAAACGGTGTCCAAACGCCACGAAACTTTTTGTGGATTTTTTATGGACCAGAACACTTCCAATGGGCCAGAGTAGCACCTGGGGGGTGCCCCGAGGGGGCACAACCCTCCACGGTGCACCTGGGGGCCCAGGCACGCACAGTTGGGTTGTGCCTTTATGTCTACTACACAACCTTCTTCTTGTAGACGTTGTTGGGCCTCCAAGTGTAGAGGTTTGTAGGACAGTAGCAAATTTCCCTCAGGTGGATGACCTAAGGTTTATCAATCCGCGGGAGGCGTAGGATGTAGGTGGTCTCTCTCAGACAACCCTGCAAACAAATAACAAAGAGTCTCTTGTATCCCCAACACACCCAATACAACAGTAAATTGTATAGGTGCACTAGTTCGGCGAAGAGATGGTGATACAAGTGCAATATGGATGGTAGATATGCGTATTTGTAATCTGAAAAATATAAAATCAGCAAGGTAGCAAGTGGTAAAAGTGAGTGTAAATGGTATTGCAATGCTAGGAACAAGGCCTAGGGTTCATACTTTCACTAGTGCAAGTTCTCTCAACAATAATAGCATAATTAGATCATATAACAATTGTCGGCGTCCTGGGAACGGGGGTCCCCAGACTTGCCTGCCTGTGGCCCGCGGCGTGGCTCCACCAGCGGCCCTGTACGGCCCATCTTCAGCAGAAAACACTCAAGACCCTCGCGAGGGGCCAAGCCTCGTGAGGCGGATGACGCAAGACCTCCTCGGGGGCGGCGTCACCAGGCTGGCTCGCGAGGGGCAGAGAGATCAAGTCAAGGGGCACCTCGCGAGGTTCCTGTGATGTAATCCATGACGACCGGGGCCAGGCGCGCGCCAGGGCGCGCCATGTCCTCGTTTGCTCTTTGGTGCTAAAGAGGTAAGCGCAGGCGAGGAGTCCCGATGCATCAGGCAAAGGTTTCCATATCAGTGCAATGAGACCAAGACCAGCAAGACGACAGGACGAAGGTCACCGTGGAGCCCAGTGCAGCGTCACCACCAGAGCCTTTGGCAGGCGAACACCACCTTTAGTCAGGATAAGTTGTACTAGTTGTCTCCCTTCAAATTTGGCATTGTGGCATCCCTTCCCGCCAGCATTTGGGAAGAGGACCAGGGCCTCTATAAATAGGGCTAGCCACCACAGGAGGAGGTCACGGATCCTGAGCCATTCAGACCATCTCAACCACACAAGCTCACCAAGCACAAGAGCACCTCTCCTCAGGAGGCTGTTCTTCCCCTATAATAGTTCTTCCTTAGCCCAAGAGGCAATCCACCACACCACACTAGAGTAGGGTGTCACACCACACCGGTGGCCCGAACTAGTATAAATCTTGTGCCCCTTTGTTCTGCGAGTTCGACGCGCTGAGCCTTGAGATCGCGGTGAGGAGAGCCCTAGGGGGAGGAGAGATCTTCGTGCGCACCGCAGTGTTCGAACCTCAAGGGTTTGCCGGAACCCGAAATCCGACATTTGGCGTGCCAAGTAGGGGTGCGCCGAAGCCTCTCTTCCATTAGCAGACCCACCAGCACTCTCTTCCAGTAGGGCAACTCGAGGGCCGACGCCGGCCATAGGGTATGTTGGCCAGCCCGGGCAGAGTCGTCCGCCCAAGAAGACCTCAATCCCGCGCTCCAGGTAGCACGCGCACCGCCAAACATTGCGGGGCGCGGACGGCACGGCCCGACGCCGTCCACCCATACTACGCGGCGCACGCGGGTCGTCGCAAGGGCCTAAAGCTACGCTGCAGCGATGGCACCGCACACCCGCGGGAACAAGCGAACATGAGGGCCACACTCACAGTGGCGCCGGAGCTGCTGCGATGCCGACTGATGGAGAGTGGCCGAGATGCGCTGCTGGAGCGCGTTGCTGAGCCGTTGGACGCCGCAGCCAGGGGTACGCCGCCTTTCTACTCCTTTCCTGCGCCTCAGGTCACGGCCGGACCGCACGGTGGGCCTCGTCGCGCCTGCGTGCTCCCGGGCGCACCAGGAGGTTTCGTCGGGGTCGACGCGACCAGTGGCGCCGGACACCCAACCGCACATGTGCCTCCCTCGATGGGGCGCAGGCATGAGCGTTGCCACCTACGGTCCCGGCAAGATGCCGCCCTACCATCCTCAGAGCGGCGCGCCGGGCCGGGCTACGTGGAGCGTGGGGCACTTCAGCGAGGTTTCCGGGGTGACGGATCCGGGGGCCTAAGTGCCCCGCATGATGGACCAGGAGTACATGCCGGAAGATGACCCCGGCACGTTCCTTGAGACAGCTTGGGAAGAGGCGACGCTGGAAGTTGAGGCCTTCCAGGAGCTACCCAGGAACCTCGCCGACCACGCCGGCGACAACAGCTCTAGAGTAGCGCTAATCTCTGAAGAGCAGGCTTACGCTAACCATGGGTCGCAAGTGAATCAGGTCACAACGATGGACGACGGCCCCAGCACGGCGGCCCCCTTCCACCAGGGTAAGTGCACTTGGGGCTGCGTGGGAGGAGCCAGGAGCTAGGCCCCTCCCCACGTCGCACGGAGCAAGGCGTCGCCCGGAGGTAGGCCCTCTGTCGGGGAGGCACTGGCGAGCCTTCCCCCCGGCAGAGGGCCCGTGGTCGCCGAGGGCGCCGCTAGCGTCCCCTTTGCCCCTTCGCATCGTCCTGGTTTCTGGATGCCGCAACGGTGGTCGAGGGTGGCACAAGGCGGGGCCCTCGTCTGGCGATATGAAGCAATGCTCATGCCTGTGAAGGTCTCTGCTCGTGACACTCTCATGTAATAATGAGTGGGGCTGTACACGCCCCGGAGTCTCCGGAGTGCCGCCCTCGGGCATCTGGGGCTCCTGCCCACGTCCTAGTGGAAGCACCATGCTTCGTGCTTACCGTCGACACTGTTCCCCAATGACTATGCTCACGGCCCTGTGAAAGCACTTAGCTCCATGCTAGTGAGAAGACTCGAAGACAAGAAGACTAGCTAGGTGCCGGACGCGGCCATTTGCTTTTGACCTCTTTTCTGTAGCTCAGATTTGCACACTTTGATCTTGAATTTGAAGTTGTATTTTCCATTGGCAATCGTGGGGGAATCCTTTCTCATTTGTGTAGATTTCGTGAGTTTCTCGATTTGCGTTTCGTTTGGGATTTGCGTCCCCTATCTCCGCCCCTCTCCGAAGACCTCATGAAGGGGCTGGTAGCAAGACACGCACTCTGTGGCGCACCTCGCCATTACTGGCGCTCGCTCCTCGCGAGGCCCTCTCGAGTGGACCGACAGACCTCTCAGGAAACCAAGACCTCGCGAGCTCGTGAGGGACTCCCCTTAGAAGTTATACACATCTGCAGCCGCCAAATCAGCCCGAAGCCCGATCGGACCAAAGTAAGTCACGTCAGTAAGTTGCGGCGGCAAACCCAGAAGGGGCTCGCAAGCACACAAGAGCGCGTTTTTTAACCTGGCCTAAGGAGTAAAATGGTAGTCTATTTTACATAAGGGGCTCCCCCTTCCCAAAATGCTCTTACAGTGTGAAGGGCCAGACCCAAGCTTTCGTGTGCAGGTTCAAAACTAAGGACCGAGGGCTTAGTCGGACATGGCGCCCACCTCATCTCCCGAACCGCTCCCGGATAGACTGCTGGCGCCATCGCCGACGCTATCTTCGCCGTCATTAACCACGGCGCCCTCGTCTGCCGCAACCACCACCGCGTCGTCGTCAGAAGCAAAGGCCCTAACCAGGGCGTCCACCTTGTCGTCCACCCAGCGCGCTAGGTTTCCCCGCATGGCCTCAGGCACTGGGGCAATAACAGCGTCAAAAGTCAAACTCAGGATTGGTGTTCAGGAGATGGCTGAAGACGTGGGAGAATGCGCGCCCGAGAAGGCCTCGGCTCTCTTTGTCCACCAGCTCACGAGCCCTCTCAGCACGGCTCTCATGCGCGTCACAACATCAGTGAAGAAGAGAAGGTGGCTGGGCGTAATCCTCGGCGTGGGGATGAGGGGCATGGTCATCGCAGATGGTACCAAGTGCCTAGTTGGCCTTCGTCCTGAGGTCCCGAAGCATGGGAGTGTGCTCGCGCAGTAGTGTCTGCCGGTGAAGTGCCTCCTCCCTGCTCTGCTGCGTGAAGGACTCGGTGTCGGCAACCCGCTACTGAAGAGAGAGCAGCTCAGCACGGGCGGAGGCCATCTCGGCCTGCACAGAGGTCAGGGCTGTCGAGGCAGCTTTCTCGCGCTGTTTCGCTTCAGCCAGCTTTGACTTGAGGGCAGTGGTCCTGCCCATGGCTTCGGCTTCCATGAGCGTCGACTTCAGGTCGTACCTACCAACAAGGACCGCGCGAGGCTCGGCCACCCGGCGGTCAACCTCCTCCTGAGCCTTGGCCTCGCGCGCACCGACGGCTCCCTCTGCTTGGGTGACCTGGCGCTCCCTTGTCTCCAACCGCTCGAGCTCGAGGCCGCGCTCCGTGGCCTCCAGCAGCAGTGCTTCCTCGCGCCTCAAGATGTCCTCCTCGTTGGACGGTGCGCCCTTCATCGATGCTAAGGCGGCTTTGCGCGCCTCCACCTGCTGCTCCAAGGGGGCGTTCAAGGCCTGGAGCTCCCAAGGCCTCCTAAGCAATCGCGTGGCGACAATCTGCCTCCTGGTCTCCTCCAAGGCTTGGGCCGACCTCGCCTTGAGGCTGCCAGGGATGCCTCGGCCTCCGCATTAGTGTCCTCATGCTGAAGGGGCCCGAGGTTGATAGCCACCTTCAGTTGATGCCACTCCTCTACCAGCCGGAGACCCTGGGCCTCAAGGTGCGCGTCAACATCCACGAGTTCTCCACCGAGCTGGCTCATCGCGCCCATTGCCTCCTGAAAGAGCTCGTGGCGAACGACACTCCGCCCGTGCGCAAACTTAAGCGCACGACCGGGTCCGTCCTCCACAGCGGGGGTTGCCGACGGGATCCGAAGCGGCTCACCCCCTTTCAGTAGGGGGCTGGGGGCTGGCGCCTCCTGGGTCACCGAGCATGCTTTGGCAGGGGCCAAGATGGGTTGAGGCCCGTTGCTCGAAGAAGTAGCCAGGATCGAAGCCATCCAGCCGCCGTCCATAACCAGAGGAGGAGCCCTTGGCACGCTTGTTGCACCCCAGGCGAGGCCACGAAGGAGAGACGACAAAGGTGTGGGCTCGAGGTGCCAGGCTGGCGAGTTTGCCTCTCCAGCCGACCTCACGCCGGGGGTGGCATGCTGGCTTGTGGCACTCAAGGCCAGCGGGGGATTCGAGGTAGGAGAAGGTTGCTTCCCGGGAGACTTCGTGGCCTTAGAAGAAGGGACCCTGAGGAGCCACTGTCAGGAGGGGAAGCAGCACTCGAGAATTTACAAAGATAAGGTACTCACTCGTCTATGGCGATATACTTCCTCTGCTTCAACGGCCGGAAGGCATCACTGCTCCAGCTTGGAGACCCTTTCCTCTTGCGGAGCGAATCAAAGTCTAGACGGAGCTGGCCGAAGCGTTGGACGCGGCAACCAGCGCAGGACGCGGCTGGTGAGGCGCCTGAGGAGACGACCTCGGGAGTGCTGGGCTGAGGGGAGCCCTCGGGCTCTGCCTCATGATGACCTGCTGAGACCTTGGAGGCTTCGGCCTCAGGAGCAGAAGATTGCGTCACCCCCTCAGCTGTCACCCCAGGGCAAGAGTCACGGGCTCAGGGGGATGGCACCTCGGGAGCCTCGAGCGGTGTCGACGGCTCAGCACCCGCGCCTCCGGCCTGCAGCAGTGCTTGCCCCCCTGCATCCACTCTTGGGGTAAGTTCGGCACTGGCGGCAAGGAGGGGGACCATGGAGACAGGGTTCTCGCGGGGCCCTTCAAGGCCGACTGGACGCCGCCCCCATTCATCGAAGGGGGGCATCTGCCTCGCGAACTCCACCCTGTTTGAGCAGCAGTTCAAAAGACAGCCCTCCTGCGGCATATCAGCTGGCAAGGGGTCACCCTTCAGGACCTCGAGCACCGTTCTTCGTGCCTTGGGCGGAAGCCCCGACTCCTGAAGCCTCACGTGGTCCTGGCTGCCGGACAGGGCCCACATCGGCCGGGAATGGGGCTAGAGTGGGGCGACGCGACGTTGGAGGAACTCCTTCATCACCATGGGCGCAGTCACGCCGAGATCTTTCAGCCTCTTCAACCGGAGCCAGACGAAGGCAAGGAGGGGGTCCGTGAGCTTGTCATGGCCCCAACCGGAGCTGGGAACGGCGGGTGCCAAGGGGGGCTATAGCAAGGGGCTGAGCACACCGACATCCACAAACACCCACCATGTCCGAAACTCGATTGTGGATGGTGGAAGCTCAAAATCAATCCTTGAGCCAGTCGTCGCAGCCACGACCTGGAAGCTCAAGCATCCCAAGCACTGCCGAGGGCTAGTCAGGTGCAGCGAGAAGAAATGGCGCAATAGGGCCACGGAAAGGGGAATGCCCACCATGGCCTCGCAGACGAAAGAAAAAATGGCAAGAAGGGAGACTGATTGGGGATCCAGATGCAACATATGGATCTGATAGTGGGAGAGCACGACATTGAAGAAGGCGGAGAAAGGAGAAACCAGGCCAGCCCACAGGGCGTTGATGAAGAATTGGACCTTGGTGGTTGTCCTGTCGATGGAGGCGCGGGATGCGGTCCGGGCCGCCGTCCTCCCCCATTCATTGAAGTCGGCGTCGAGCACAGGGCGCACCTTGTCCATGGCTTCCTGGTTGAGCTCCAACGACCGGCCCACGGCGGGATCAACGGCCGGGGTTGGCCCGGCTGAAGACTGAGACATCTTCTTTCCCTTCTCCATTCGCCGGGGCGCCATGGCAACGAGGAGGGCCGAGCTCGGGACAGATTGGAAGAGGAGGTTATTGTTTCGGAAGGGCAGGAGAGTTGGAGGGGCGTGTTACTAGCAATGGGGGGATAACTATGTAAGTCACGGTGGCCGCCTAGCCAGGCGGATATCAAGGTTGCATGGGGAAGCGGAGACGCCCACGTCCCATCAATCGCCACGTGTCAACCAAGGCCGCAGGCTGTTGGGACCCGTGGCACTTCGCACTTGCCCCTTGGCTTCGCCTCGAAGCCAAGTCTGAGCGTTCCTTGGGCCCAGGGGCTACTGTCGGCGTCCTGGGAATAGGGGTCCCCGGACTTGCCTGCCTGCGGCCCGCGGCATGGCTCCACCAGCGGCCCTGTATGGCCCATCTTCACCAGCAAACACTCAAGACCCTCGTGAGGGGCCAAGCCTCATGAGGCGGATGACGCAAGACCTCCTCGGGGGCGGCCTCACCAGGCTGGCTCGCGAGGGGCGGAGAGATCAAGGCAAGGGGCACCTCGCGAGGTTCCTGTGACGTAAGCCATGATGACCGGGGCCAGGCAGGCGCCAGCGCGCAGTGTCCTCGTTTCCTTTTTGGTGCTAAAGAGGCAAGCACAGGCGAGGAGTCCCGAGGCATCAGACAAACGTTTCCATATTAGTGCAACGAGACCAAGACTAGTAGGACGACAGGACGGAGGTCACCGTGGAGCCCAAGGCCGCGTCACCACCAGAGCCTTTGGCAGGCGAAGACCACCTTTAGTCAGGATAAGTTGTACTAGTTGTCTCCCTTCAAATTTGGCCGTTGTGGCATCCCTTCCCGCCAGCATTTGGGAAGAGGACGAGGGCCTCTATAAATAGGGCTACCCACCACAGTAGGAGGTCACAGATCTCGAGCCATTTAGACCATCTCAACCACACAAGCTCACCAAGCACAAGAGCACCTCTCCTCAGGAGGCTGTTCTTCCCCTATACTAGTTCTTCCTTAGCCCAAGAGGCAATCCACCACACCACACTTGAGTAGGGTATTACACCACATCGGTGGCCCGAAAAAGTATAAATCTTGTGCCCCTTTGTTCTGCGGGTTCGACCCGCTGAGCCTTGAGATCGCGGTGAGGGAGAGCGCTAGGGGGAGGAGAGATCTTTGTGTGCACCCCAGTGTTCGAACCTCAAGGGTTTGCCAGAACCCGAAATCCGACAACAATCCCTCAACATGCAACAAAGAGTTACTCCAAAGTCACTAATAGCAGAGAACAATCAAAGAGATTATTGTAGGGTACGAAACCACCTCAAAGTTATCCTTTCTGATCGATCTATTCAGGAGTCCGTAGTAAGATAAAACGAAGCTATTCTTTCCGTTTGATATATCCTAGTGTTCGTACTAGAATAACACCTTAAGACACAAATCCAAAACCCTAATGTCAACTAGATACTCCAATGTAACATGAAGTATCCGTGGGTATGATTATACGATATGCATCACACAATCTCAGATACATCTATTCAACCAACACAAAGATCTTCAAAGAGTGCCCCAAAGTTTCTACCGGAGAGTCAAGAAGAAAACATGTGCCAACCCCCATGCATAAGTTCACAAGGTCACTGAACCCGCAAGTTGATCACCAAAACATACATCAAATAGATCATGTGAATATCCCATTGTCACCACAGATAAGCACATGCAAGACATACATCAAGTGTTCTCAAATCCTTAAAGACTCAATTCGATAAGATAACTTCAAAGGGAAAACTCAATCCATTAAAAGAGAGTAGAGGGGGAGAAACATCATAAGATCCAACTATAATAGCAAAGCTCACTGTACATCAAGATCTTGCCAAATCAAGAACACGAGAGAGAGCGATCAAACACATAGCTACTGGTACATACCCTCAGCCCCGAGGGTGAACTACTCCCTCCTCGTCATGGAGAGCGTCGGGTTGATGAAGATGGCCACCGACGATGGATCCTCCCTCTGGCAGGGTGCCGGAACAGGGTCTCGATTGGTTTTTGGTGGCTACAGAGGCTTGCAGCGGCGGAACTCCCGATCTAGGTTATTTTATGGACGTTTGGGCATTTATAGGAGAGGTTGGCGTCGAGAAGAAGTCAGGGGGCCCCATGGGAAGTCCACGAGGCACAGGGGCGCGCCCCGGGGGGTGGGCGGACCCCCACCCTCGTGGTGCCCACGGGACTCCCCTCCACTAACTCTTTGTTCCATTATTTTTTATATTTTCCAAAAAATTCTCCGCTGATTTTCAGCGCATTCCGAGAACTTTTATTCTTGCAGAAAAACAACACCACGGTAGTTCTGCTGAAAACAGCGTCAGTCTGGGTTAGTTCTAATCAAATCATACCAAAATGATATAAAACAATAGTAAATTTGGCATGCATACTTCATAAATTATAGATACGTTGAAGACATATCATTGTGACGCCCCCTATTTAATCGTACACTAATCATGCACGCAAATGTGTACGATCAAGATCAGGGACTCACGGGAAGATATCACAACACAACTCTAAAACATAAATAAGTCATACAAGCATCATAATACAAGCCCGAGGGCCTCGAGGGCTCGAATACAAGTGCTCGATCATAGACGAAGTCAGCGGAAGCAACAATATCTGAGTACTGGACATAAGTTAAACAAGGTTGCCTTAAGAAGGCTAGCACAAACCGGGATACAGATCGAAAAGAGGCGCGGGCCTCCTGCTGGATCCTCCTAAACTACTCCAGGTCGCTGCCGGGCTGCTGCGTAGTAGTAGGCGCCTCCCGTGTAGTAGTCATCATCGACGGTGGCGTCGCCCTGGGCTCCATCGTGCTGTCGCAGCAACCGGGTAAAGAAAGGGGAAAAGGGGGACAAGGCAACCGTGAGTACTCATCCAAAGTACTGCAAGCAAGGAGCTACACTACATATGCATGGATATATGTGTAAAGGGCCAGACAAGGGACTGAAGCTGCAGAATGCCGTAATAAGAGGGGGATAGCTAATCTCGTCGAAGACTACGCTCGGCAGCCTCCATCTTGCAACATGTAGAAGAGAGTAGATCAAGTCCTCCAAGTAGCAACAGATAGCATAATCCTACCCGCGATCCCTCCTCGTATCCCCGAGAGAGAGCGACCACCGGGTTGTATCCGCACTTGGAAGGATGTGTTTTATTAAGTATCCGGTTCTAGTTGTCATAAGGTCAAGGTATAACTCCAAGTCGTCACTATCAAGATCACGGCTATTCGAATAGATTAACTTCACTGCAGGGTGCACCACATAACCCAACACGCTTGATCCCATTTGGCCGGACACACTTTTCTCGGTCATGCCCGTCATGAAGATCAACACGCCGCAGCCCCACCTAGGCATAACAGAGAGGTCAAGACCGCCGGGTCTAAACCTAAGCGCGACAGGTTACGGGCCCATCGCCTTAGCACACCTCGCACGCTATGTGACGCGGCCGAAGCAGACCTAGCCTAGTGGCGTTCCGGTCCAATCCGGGCGCCAAGGCCGATCGACGTCATGAAATGCTTCGGTGATACCACGACGCCGAGTGCCCATATCTTTCCCACGTAGTTGGTTAGTGCGTATAGGCCCGTGAGCAGACTCGGATCAAATACCAAGATCTCGTTAAGCGTGTTAAGTATCCGCGAATGCCGAACAGGCCAGGCCCACCTCTCTCCTAGGCGGTCTCAACCTGCCTGTTGCTCCGCCACAAAGATCCACTCATGGGTGCTCCACCACCGACCCGACTTTAGTCTCCACATGTATCATGTATAAGTATATAGTATATACCCGTGATCACCTCCCGAGTGATCACGGCCCGATAGTATAGCACAGCAGACGGACAAGAATGTAGGCCACAGATGGAAATACTAGCATCCTATACTAAGCAAGTAGAATTGCAGGTAAAGGTAACAACAGTAGTAGCAAGGACAGGCTATGCATCAGGATAGGTATAACGGAAAGCAGTAACATGCTACACTACTCTAATGCAAGCAGTATAGAGTAGAATAGGCGATATCAGGTGATCAAGGGGCTTGCCTGGTTGCTCTGGCAAGAGAGAGGGTCGTCAACTCCGTAGTCGAACCGGGCAGCAAAGATCGTCGGTCTCGTAGTCTACCGTGGAGAAGAGTGGTTAGAAACAATGAATACCATGCAAACAGATGCATATCGATGCATGACATGGCAAGTAACTATGCTAGGGGTGCCCTAACGCGGTATGAGGTGATACCGGTGAAAGGGGGAAGCATCCGGGAAAGTATTCCCGGTGTTTCGTGTTTTAGGCGAGAAGGAGCGGAGGGGAAAGTTGCGAGTTCGATAGGTTAGGGGGGTGTGGCGGACGAACGGTTGCGTATCCGGAATCGTCTTGTCGTTCTGAGCAACTTTCATGTTGAAAATATTTTAATCCGAGTTACGGATTAAAAGATATGATTTTCTAAAGATTTTATTAATTTCTGGAATTTAATTAATTATTTAATTAATTTCGAAAAACAGATTAATGACATCAGCATGATGTCATGCTGACATCAGCAGTCAACAGAGTTGACTCGGTCAACCTGACCAGTGGGTCCTGCTGGTCAATGACACATTTTAATTAAACAGATTAATTAAATTAATTAGAATTAATTAGGGTGTGGGCCCCACTCTCATTGTTTGATTAATTAACTAACAGTTAATTAGGTTAATGTAGTTGTGATTAATTAACTTAACTAATTCGTTAATTATTTAATTAATTTAGTTATTATTACCTATTTATTTATTTTTTATTTTATTTTTTTAATTCTTTTTTTATTAAAACGTTCTGGGGGGTAGGGCCCCACATGTCATAGGGCCATAGGGGGCACTGGCCCATTGGTCATTGGCCCATAGGCCAAAGTGGATCGGGCGCTACGGGCGCGGCGCCAGGCGTCGGCGTCCGACAACGGGAATGGCGAGGGGGTGCGGTGGGCGAAGGCCATCATGTGGCGAGGCTCGCCAAGGGGAGTGGAGGTGGCCGTAGTGGCGCGGGCAGAGGACGCAAGGCCTGTGGGGTTCGCGGGCGCTGTGGACGGGCGGCGACAGAGAAGCCGCATGAGCCGCAAAAGTGCGCGGCTCATGGGCACGGGAGGAGGAGGACCGGGTGCGCTTGGGGCAACGACGGCACGCCGAGGTGTGCGCGCATGGAACGGGGGGATGGAGCGGAGCCACGGGGCTCACGGGCGCGAGCGCCGGCTCTTGTGGCGGGCGACGCACGGAGGGGCGTGGGGAGGCGCGGGCGCACGGCGAGCGTGGCAAGACGCCTGCAAGAGCGAAAAGCAGTGGGGGGGACATGCAGGGGAGGGGAAGCTCACATCACGGAGCAGGGAACGGGGCAGTGGGCTCGGGGAAGGTTGGGGAGGACGACGGGGACGAGCGATGGAGTGGAGGAGGACGGCGAGGTGGCGGCGTCCGGTGAGGGAGGTCCTGAGGCGTCGGGTGGCGACGTCATGGCGAAGGGGTCGGGGCCATCTGCCCCGATCCAGCCGGGGGGAAGGGGAGGGAGACGAGGAGGCGGCGGATGGGAGCCGCGAGGAGGAGGCCGGAGGGCGGTGCTCGGCCAGGCGGCGACGATCCTCAAGGCGTGCCCAAGAGGAGGGGAGCGAGTAGCTAGGGGAGTGGGGGGTCTTCCCCCCGATCCAGATTGGATCGGGAGGGGGGGAAGAGGGAGTGGCGACGTGGGGGGGGGGAGTGGGAGCTGTAGTGGCTAGGGTTTCGGTGCAGGGGGGTTATGCGGGGAGTGGGGTGGCGGCTTGGGCCGGTCGAGTTTTAGTCTTGGCAATAACGCCCAGGGGATGGGGGTCTTTGTCTCTTTTATTTTTGTTTATTCTCTCTTTTCTTTTCTGTTTTAATTTTACATTTTAAATACACTAGTTTTATAAAATACATTAGTTGTACCTAAATTAGTATGAACAAATATGCCACCACCACAATTAACTTGGCACCTAAAATAAATTCGTTTGTAATTGTTTATTATTTTAAAAGCATTTAAATAATTGTTCTTGCTATGTTTTATTCATTTTACATTATTTAATCAATTTATAAAAGTGTGGTCTCTCCACCATAATTACCTATGCATTATTTGGCACAAACCGAACATTTTAGTTTTAATATTTGAAAACTTTAATTGTTTGACTTGATTTTGAATTTGAATTTTGAATCGGTTTTTGAACTAACCTGAGATTAACTACAGAGATAGAGGTGATGTGACATCTAACGAGGGATTACTGTAGCCTAATTATCCGGGCGTCACAATCATGCCCACCTCGGTGGCCTCCCGCACCCCTCTTTGCCCTATAAATCACCAAATATTCCAAAAACCCTCGTGGTAACCCTAGATCAGAAGTTCCGCCTCCGCAAGGCTCAGTAGCCACAAGAAACCAATCTAGACCCCGTTCCTACATCCTGCCGGAGGGGGAAATCATCACTGGTGGCCATCTTCATCATCCCGGCGGCCACCATGATGAGGGGGGAGTAGTCTACCCTCGGGGCTGAGGGTTTGTACCAGTAGCTATGTGTTTAATCTCTCTATCTCTCTCGTGTTCTTGAGATATCACGATGTTGATGTATCGCGGGCTTTGTTAATATAGTTGGATCATATAGTGTTTTCCCCTCTCTATCTTGTTGTGATGAATTGAGTTTTCACTTTGAGATTTCGTTTTATCGGATTGAATAATGTCACGCGATATCCGCGGCCGCCTATGGGACCGGGCGGCCCCTTGCTAGTTCGGCGGGGGACGTCACGTTGCGCAAAGACCAGACCAGCGCGTGGCAGCGAGAACACATAAGCAATTTACCCAAGTTCGGGCCGCTTCGAGGTGTAAGACCCTACTCCTGCTTTGGTGGATTGATGGTGGAAATGAACGTGGTGGTGTGTGGTACACTTTCCCGGCAAGGCTTGCCTTAGGGCTACGGTGACCACAAGCTTATGGTGGCTTGGGTTTTGTCAAGTTTCCAACCCTCTAACCCCCTCCTACGATTGCCATGGGCCTCCTTTTATAGATTAAGGGGTCACCACAGTGGCAAAGCAGTCATTACCCACTGATATGATAGCAAACAGTGCTATCATACCTAACTCTACGGGCTGGTAGGGTGCATTAAATGCACCACTCAGTGTCACATTACTAGCTGCCCGGAAAGGCTTGTCGGGCTTATCTCGCCAGCTCCGCATCTTTTCTCTTGACACATCGCTTGACGGGTGTCACCCGTGGGTTTCTTCTGTAGGAGATGGCTGCCATGTGGCTAATGCTACCACTTAATCACCTTGCGGCTTGACACCGCACTAATTGACAACGTGGGTCATACTTGCGTGGTTGGCGGGGTGATTCAGGCCCCACAAGCCCCGGCAGGTGCTGCCGGGGAGTCTTGGTTGCTTGCTTCTGGTGGTGGCCTGGCCCCTTGCTGAGCTCGCCTGCCCAGCAAGGGAGGCCCTTTCTCTTGCCGATATCCTGCTCCTTTGGCTCGATCTCAATCTCTTTGAGCTACATGTTGGTTCTTCAAGTCTCTTGGTCCTTCAACCTCTATCTTGAGTTGTTGCTTCGATCTTGATCTTGTGCCTGTGCAAAGTTGGGCAACATACCCAGGGTCTGTTGCACCGACAGAAACCCCTGCCTGCTGCCCGATCAAGGCTGCAGAGCGTCGGGTAGAAATGTAATAAGCGCATAGACAGAATTGCTGAAGGGGGTTGGCCCCTTGAGGTTTTCCTTTGCTTCTTAATTAGCTTCGATCTTTGGGGAGGTTTCTGATTCCCCCGCGCGTGGTGTAAAGCCAATAGTGGTGGGGCCGCGGCAGTGATGGCTCGTGAATGACTTTAACGCATGGGGTAGAAACCGCCAAATTACTCTTCCCACAGCGCGCGGTTATCCTTAGGCACGTATGCTGCATGCATAGTGCGGTGTAGCTAACGGAGGCGCGTAGTGCGGGAGAGCATCTTGAAGTGGGTCCGTCCATCTTGAATTGGCAGAGGAGAGCGATGGTCGCCCGTTGATGGAGCAGCTGCCCTTCCCCGCCCTGCCTATAAAAGGAAGGGCGGAGGAGGGCGAGGTCATTCATCCCTGCATTCTCCCTCCTCTTCTCTTCTGGTTCTTTGCTTCCACTAGTGATGTTGAAGAGAAGAGCCCCAGGCCAGCCCCCGGGTTTGTACTTGGGGCAACTGTTGTCCCACACTGGTGTTGACGCTCGGGGAGTGAGCCCGGTCCTTGGCGCGATGAATCTATTGGTCTCTTCGAAGCTCAGCCTGGAGGTGGGGCGGGAGATCATTGGTAATTAGAGCATTGCCCCTCCCGGAGGCCTTGGGGCCGTTGTCGACGTGGCGCGCGCCTTCCGGTTGGCTGGAGCGATGGTAGCGGCGTATACCCGTTGTGGGTGATGCCGCTACCGCCTCCTACCCTTCCCCCTCTCCCACCTTTCCTCATTTTGCTCGGGGAAGGACGACGAGCCTTGGTCGTCACCTTGCACAGCTCCTGGGTGCACGCCACCTGCCGGTCACGGCGGATGGCTGCTCCGCCGGCCCCTTCGTTGCTGCCCTCCCCAGACGCTCTTTTTATTCTCCTTTCCCTCTGACTTGGGCACCCCGGGACAAGGAGCAGAGAAAGGAAAAAAGGGGTTATGGGGTTTTTATCCTTTTTCAATCATAAATCTGCCGGCAATCGCCAAATTTTAATTCAAATAGTGTAATCTCTCGAGTCCATCTTTGTATTCTAAAATGCTTGTACTTGTAACTACATATGAATGAAAAGGATGAATCTTGTCGGGAACTCGTGCATGTGTATGTCCATGCAGAGGCAAAGTGCCTCTTTAATAGAATAAACAAACTTTTCACGGCAAGATATCCTGCCGGCACCCTCTTTTGTCTGCCGGAGAGCTTGGTCTGTCGGGGAACAGACAGAGGGGCCAGCCCCTCGCCAACTCTTTTTTCCCAAAGGCCACTGCGACCACCGTGACTGAAGCAACATTTGAGTCATGGATGGGAGCACCTAAGTCTCAAAGAGGGTGGCGCGGTTTTCTCATGCAAAGTTGTAGCTTTATAGAATACTAATGGACAAGAGGTGAACTTATCTGTTTGGCTTGTCGGGGATGACTGTGCCGTGCAATCTTCTCGTCCTTTGTCGAAGCCAGGTTCACAGGAAGAACCTGCAACTCCATGTAGATGATAATGAATGCAGGACGCAATCCTATCTATATGCATATGCAAATGGCCATGAAGCGCTTATGCAATGATCTAGGTGTGCTTGTGCATGCATGCAATCTTAGTTGGGGCCCCCCTACAATGCTGGTCATCGCCCCGGCTTGTACAAGGGGTTACATGCATCTTCAGCAATGCCATGTACAATGGGTGGCTGTCGGGCTGGGCCCGACAGCCTCTGCGCCTTACGGGTAGAACTTACGGAGATGCTCAATATTCCATCTCCGGTCTCCAGACGGACTGCCTGGGTCTGGAGACTCGTACCACCCGGTAAGGGCCTTCCCACTTTGGTGATAACTTGTGTGTACCCTTGGCAGACTGAATGCACCTAAGGACATGGTCACCTTCCTCAAAACACCGGGCACGGACCCTGTGACTGTGATAGCGACGCAGGGCTTGCTGATAGTGTGCAGCACGCGTAGCGGCCCAGAGATGGTTCGCTTCGAGTAGCACAACATCGTCGCGCCGGTGCTGATCTTGCGCTACTTCATCGTAGGCAAGCACCCAAGGAGACCCGTAAATGAGTTCCATGGGGATAATTGCTTCCGCCCCTAAGACCATGGAGAAGGTAGTCTGCCCGGTAGCTCGATTAGGTGTCGTTCTGAGGGACCAGAGAACTACCGACAGCTCCTCGATCCACCGCCTGCTGTGCTTCTGCAGTGTATCAAAATCCTTGTCTTGAGTCCATGAAGCACTTCTGCGTTCGCCCTCTCAGCTTGTCCATTGCTCCGGGGTGTGCCACAGAAGCAAATGAGATCTTCCATCTGAGAGTTTGAACATATTGCATGAAGGCGTGGCTCGTGAATTGGGTGCCGTTGTCAGTGATGATCCTTGCCGGAACTCCGAAACGACACACCAATTCTTTCATTAACTTGATAGCTGACTGAGTAGTCACCTTCCTCATGGCAGTCACTTCTGGACACTTTGTAAAGGGATTTTTATTCCTATGCCCTTGGTTCCTTAGCTCTACTCGTTCATCCCCACTCTGTTAGCTTTTGCTCACTTTTCCCCACTCCCTTGCCCGAAACCCTCATAACTGGTTATAACGGACATTGCCGTCGAGTCAATGCCTTTGACCGTTAGCTGACGAGTGGGGCCGCGTATACGTGGGCGCATGTAAGACCGCGGTCATGGGGTAGCACGTGTCCATGGACATTCCCGAAATGTCCCATCATATAAAGAGGGCAACCACCTCCATCGTCCCTACCATTTTCCCCGAAATCCCCTCGCTACCGCATCGTCTTCCTCTCCACGCTGTCGTTGTCTCGCTCTCCTCCACTGCCTCCACCGCACCGTCTCGCTCTCCTCAACCACATCCTCTTCCCCACCCTCATCGCCTCCATCTGTCAGATGGTCGACGCTCGTGGCGACACCGGCATAGCGGCCAAGGATGTGGTGGAGCTGCAAGGTCAGGGCGCAGTGATCGCGGATGTCGGAGGCGTCCACGGTGGTGCGGGGAAACTCACAACCGCTATGGATGTGGCGGGCTCCGCCTCAGCTGCAAAAGGTGACGGCGTCGAGCAGCGCAGTCCATCCCAATGCCCCCGTTGCGCCGCCTGCCATGGAGGAGCAGGTATTTGCACTTTCTTAGCTTGTAGAATTAGTTCGATTGTGATTCATACAATAGTTCAGATGGTTAGAGTAGTTGGTTTGACGGATGGGCTGGGGTTTTTTGTATGGGTTGGGGGATGGGAGTTTTTGGACTAGGGTTTGTTGGATAAATTGGTTGCAAAAATACTAGCTAGATGTTGTGAACTATGATTTTAGGTGCTGCAATGATTGGGGTTTTTAGATTTGTTTTTAGATTTGGATAAATACATTGCAAAAATGCTAGATGTTGTGAACAGATTGGGGTTTTTAATGTTATGATGCTTATTAGATTTGTTTTTAGTGCTCACAGATTGGGGTTTTTAATGCTACTCAGATTCGTTGCCTTAGATTGGGTCCCTATTAGATTTATTTTTGAATGCTACTCAGATTGGGGTTTTGAATGCTACTTATATTAGTTCTGTTCTTCAATGTGTGTGAATGACCAATGATAAATGTGTTATTTGATTGTCATATTGGGGGTTTTGATCAATGTGTGTACAAATCGAATACATTGATATACTAGTGATGGATGTAGTTTTTGAATGCATAGAGCTTAGGGGCACCGAAATAAAAAACCCCACTTGAAAACATTTCTGATGGACGTAAATTCTCAATGCATAGAGCTATGATCATTGTGTCATCTGTGCATATCTAAATTTTCAATTGGCTAATGTATTTACTAGTGATGGATGTAATTGTATATTCAGGAGGATGATGGTGAGGGAAAGAGGAGGAAGATAGACTATACTTTCGACGACCGTGCACGATCCAAAATGTATGGTGACGACGAAGAGTATGAGGTAAGCCTACTTGAAATTTAGATTGTTCATTTAGTTCGTTTGACATGGTGTATTCCCGTGAATCTATAATGTACTAATGTAATTCATTCGTGTGTGTAGTATGTCTCTAGGGAAGATGTGGATGTGGACTGCGGCAACTTTGCCTCCTACAAGAGCAGGACCAAAACTTGGCGCTGCCCCTACTGCACCACCAAGCCAAAGCCAAAGTCCGGCCGCTTCATTCACCTTCTAGCTCATGCAGAAGATGTGGCCATCCACGGCGAGGACTACAAGATCATGGGGCAGCATGCTGCCCTAGCCAAAGTCCTATCTCCCCTTCCCTGATGTTATGATGTTATGATGTGTTTTAAGTACTTTAGGTCGTTTGCTGAACTATGTGGGTGAACTATGTTTGTGAACAGGATGTGGGTTACCTTTTGGTGGTTGGATGAATTTTATATGCATGTGGCTATCTATGTTGCGTATTTTTGTGTTTTTAAATTTATCTGCTATGATTTGTTTCAGTGTTTTGAAAGTTTAGGTGCTGCAATGATCACACATATGCTGCAAATATGCTACAATCCATCATTTTATCAAGGGTTCCCTTTTATCAAATATTCCAATAATAGGGCAAAAAACAACATTTTAATGAAGATGTATTATCAACTATCTATGTTTGTGTAGGAGATCATGTGTGCAAAATTTGAGGTGGTGTAGAGGAGTTCAAAGAAATTTGAATTTGAGATATGTGCTCCAAATAAGCTCCCAGGCTAGGGTAAACAACCCATTTTTAATAAAGTTTTTGGTCCTACTCTAAATGGGCCAAATGTTTTTTTATTAACACCTATTGATTCTATATAGTGTAGATTCGAAGTCTCACTATTTTTTGAATTAATCTTCATATTTTTTGAAATAAAGGTTTGGTGATTTTTTTTTCAAAAATAGAAGGTAAGCCTACCTCATCTCCTTGAACTCTATGAAATCTTGTAGGTGATAGCTCATACGTGTGAAGGTTTTCTCATGAAAATGACCATAGGACAAGTTTATGATTTTTTGTTGGTAACATGTCACATAAGACAACATTAATATAAAAACTATAGGCCAAGTTTATTATTTTTGAATTAATCTTCATATTTTTACATTTTCTTTTGAAAACATATGCTTTAATATAAAAACTATTAAAAACACATTTGAAATATAAAAATGGAAAACTAACTTCAGATCCTTCTTATTCACTTTAAAATAAAGGTTTAGTGATTTATTTGAATTTTTTTTATTTTTCAAAAACAGAAGGTAACACCACCTCCTCTCCTTGAACTCTATGAAATTAAGTAGGTGATAGCTCATATGTGTGAAGTTTTTCTCATGAAAATGACCATTGAGCAAGTTTATGATTTTTGGTTGGTAACATTTCACATAAGACAACATTGTGCGCAGGTTATATATATTTTTGATTTTTTTAAAAATTAATGGTGCTCATTTGACCTCGATCGTGCCAGCTACGGTTTTTTCATGAAAATGACCATAGACCAAGTTTAGTAATTTTCCTCATTAGTGTGTATTATAAAACGAAGACCAGTGAAGGTTTCATATGTTTTTGATTTTTTAAAATTAGTTATGCTCAGTCAAAGCCTTCCAAACCCCATTGACCATCTCAAAACCCCTCTAATCCACGCGGGGTTTCGCCTAACCCTAGCTCCCAACATCAGCCGTCCGATCATACCCTCGCGCCAAATGACAGCCCATCAGATCTGGCCTTCTAGAAGGAACTAGGTGAAATTTGGCTGTATCTTGACTCAGCGCCGTTGGATCACAAGGACGGCTCCGCATCGTTGGATCGTGGGCGATCCGCGAGAGGCGATCCTATTGGTTGTGATCGGCTGCTCGCCCACCACTGATACCCTGAAAAAAACGTTTTTTATTGGGCCCAAAAGGAAAACAAGCTCTAGTTGGGCCATCGAATTGCGTCATTTTTCTTGCATCGTTTGCTCTGTTTTTTGTGAATGTGTTGGCTCAAAAGGGGAAAGGGGTATGGTCTCACTAAAAGGGAGTATTTGAATCAGCTCCGAAGAGAAGAGAGGTAAAAGATCTTCTGAAAATGAAGTAGTAGAGAAAATCTTTCCTATGGGCTTGCCAGTTTCTAGGGTCACGTCCTCACGGTCAACATGTGCTCGATACCATCTTGTAGCGACCCGACCGAAAGAATCAAGTCTACGTGCTTAAGTGTCATCCACGGATCGGTATCTTTGACACACACGATTACTCGAAGGATTTATAACAGAGGTAAATCACATGTATAAAGTAACGTAAATACTATTACCTCAATCCAAAATATAAGCGGAAGCAACAAGGTTGTGGATTCCCATCAACACCAACGGCAAAGTTGAGTGTACAAATCGTAACCCTAACGTATCACTTACTCGTCAAATGCGAAAAAGTCTGCAACATGAAAAGTGGCAGCCCGAAAACGAGTCAGCACATGGAATATGCTGGCAATGTAACACATAGAGAGTAATGAAAGAATAAGCTATACTACACGCATATATGGCTGGTGGAAAGCTCTATGGTTACAGTTTTTGCGAAAAGCCAATTTTTCCCTACTGCAAAGGAATAAATTTATTTAACTATCATGGTGGTTTTTAAACATTGAGAATGGTTGACAGCATCCTCAATCCCAATTAAAAGTACTCATTAAAAACCCAACAATATTAGTTAGAGTAACATGATGAGATTCACAAGATATCCAGGTACTAGATACTCAAAATGTCCATAACCGGGGACACGGCTAACCATGATTAGTTTATACACTCTGCAGAGGTTTGCGCACTTTTCCCCACAGGACTCGATCGCCTCCGTTTGGTTTCTCGCACTACAAGGTGTTTGAGAAACGGATGACCGAGACATAGTCTTTCAGAAGCACTAGCACCTTACTTGTGGGTAGACCGGTACACCTACTTTCCCCTACATCCGCTAGTCTACCCGTAAGAGTTCGCACAACTTAGTCAACTATGCCAGAGCCCATAATGGCTTGTGGCTGCACACGGAAGTTTCTAGTTTGAATAATCTCATGATCCCTTTGAGCCTGGGTGGCGGTCCAAGAAATCTGAGCAAGTCCTGATAGAAACCAGGTGCCTCAATCCACCCAGATGTGTGTTTAAGTTGCCACCTTAAATAAACCATTAAATAACAATCTCACATCTGTCATGGATACACTCACCCAATCCACGTCTACTCGCATAGCATAGCATGATAAGCAAACGTAGAAGTAACTCCCAAAGGTTTGATAATAAACAGGTAATAGGTACTACCTCATCTACTTCCCATCCCACAATTTAATTAGATCCTAATCATGCAAGTGTTTGAGGATATATCTAATGCATAAAAACTGGGTATGAGAAGAGTATGATCAAAGTGTTACTTGCCTGCAATGTTGATGAAGATGATTTGCACTCAAAACTCTTAATAGTTCTACTCGTCATACTCCGGTCAATCTATCGTAAGCAAGCAATAGTAACCACACATAAGCAATCACTCGAAAGATCGGAAAGAACGAAGGAAACAATTTGGAAAACATCAAAACCGAGAAAATAACTCTTGCAACATAAAACAATTTCTAACAGTACCAAAATTATGTGAATTTGGCCTTATCAGAAAATTTAGGTCAATAGCTTTGATTTGCAAAAAGAATCAACTAAATCGGAGTTACAAAACTCAAGTTATGATCAAACGAAGTTCAAATACAAATCAGTTTGAATTCAAATTTTAAAACTTTCAAAAACATGTTTAAGTTGGATTACTGGATAGAGGAGATCATAACGAAGAAGTGGGCATTGGTTTCGTTGAATTTGGACTAACGAGTAAAAAAGTTATGAGGGTTTGAAAATTGGGGACTAATCTGTGAAGAAAATTATCACGAATAGGTCCCTGGCGTATTTAAACAGAAAAGGAAAAATATAAATAGTGAACGTTCGCTAACTAACGAAAAGAAAAAAATCATTCGGTGCAAACCCTAACTAACGAACGTTCACCGAATAAAATAAAATAAAAACGTTTTTTTCAAAAAAAAAGAAACGAATCTGGATCGTTAGGTCCAGATCCAACGGGCGGGAGGCGGCAGTTACCGCGGCGATCGCCGGCGGCGAAGAAGAACGGCGGCGGTGGCTCGGGTCCGTCCGGGACGGCGGCTCCGGGCATCGGCGGCGCCAACGGAGTAGATGGGGAGGAGCGGCTCGGCGAGGCGAATCCGAAGGGGGTGGTGGCGTCGGGCGTAGGCGGCGGTGGAGCGAGGCGCAACGGCGGCGGATCGCGTGGCCAGCGGCGGTGGTTCTTGGCGCGGCAGCGCGAGGAGAGAGAAGAGAGAGGGGGGTGGCCCGGTATTTAAGGAGGAGGGGCGGCCTCGGGAGGCATGGAGGAGGGGCAAGGGGAGGCGGTGGCCGGTGGCGGGGCGGCGCCGGACTCCGGGAGGAGTACCAGTCGGGGACGACGGGGAAGGCGGCGCGGGGCTGGGCCGCGGCCTGGCTGGGAGCTGGGCCAGCCCAGTTCGAGGGAAGTTTTTTTTTTAACCAACAGAGAAAAAAACAAAATAAAAAGAAAATATTATATAGGCATATAATATATCAATTTTTTCAGAAAAAGATTTCCTACAACATGGACATTTCTATAGCATTAAATAAAATTCACACAAATTCAAATAAAGCAAAGAGTGCTTCTGGTCCAATAAAATCCAACAAAAATCATTTTTAAAAATACCAAAATGACTTCAAATTAATTTCTCTCCAATTTTATGATGTAGGGAATCATGTTACCCTATTTTCCATATATTTTATTTTTGGAGAAAAATAATTTGAATAAAACTCAAATAACTCCAAATTGAAAAATAAATTCCAAAAGAACTTTGAATTTAAATCCTTGAAACTCCCAACTCATATTTCATATGTTTTGAAGAAGTCATTTTATCTTCGCTCGTGAAAATCATTGAGTTGCATAAAGTTTCATAATTTGAAATATTCTCAAATGACATTCAAATATTTTTAACACCCCTTGTCATTTAAATAAATGGAAGAAGTCATGTCATCTTCTCTCCAGGGTTTTGTGATGAAAAGAAATTGAATTCCCGAAGATCATCAAAGCAAAAATGAAAGTTTGGAAAAGTCCTTTTATTCCCTCTCATTTAACTTTCAAAAGTTCCAAATTCACTCACTTTCAGTCAATCAATCAAACAATCAATCGAAACTATCTATTTGTTTATAACATTCCAAAATTTAGAATTTTGGGATGTTACAAACTACCACCCTTGAAATGAATCTCGTCCTCGAGATTCGGAGAGGCTAGCAAGAAATAGGTTAGGGTTTGGGGGTCTTCTCAAAAAATCCATCGATCGTCTCCGGGGTCTCAGGTGCTACCACCCTTACAAGCATGGTTACGGTTCCATCAAAACTCAATTACTCCATCCTTATTGTTGGCAGTGTCGATCTTCTCTGGATAATTACTTCTCTGGGTTCTTTGGGTGGTGGCATAACCTTGATCGCAATTCTTTTGTCCTTTCCTCTTGGCAAGGTTATCCCGAAATTGGGTCTTCATAGCTGATAGGTCTGGCGCCAATACTAAACAACTATCGATATCTCATGGTGGTCAACAATTTATGGTTTGTCCTGCAGGAAATGGGTGCAGGTTGAACCTCACCGTATAACCTACGGTTGGCAACAACTGCCTTGTACAAGGGGAAAAATTCTTATACCATTCTAAGGTTCAAACAAGGTTTTGATCATCGTCTCTCTACTATAGGTAAGTCACTCAGATTTACCATCCCATATAGCAAAGCGAATAATAAGAGTAAGTCGGTATGGTGATCAATCCATCCCGCACCCAAATAATTACCTTGTACATGGTTTAGCGAATCTCGCATTCTAACACTCGGTCATCCTCACAAGCATTGCAGAATTTCTCTTGTCAACGAACCAGGTTCGGATAAATCCATTGATTCTGCAAGCCAAACTAACATCTATCGTTCCTTAACAACCCTCAGGTTTTGCGTAAACTCCTATAGAATCGTCGGTTGATAAAATCGTAACATCTTCCAGGGTTTTTCCTTCAGCAAGAGTGTGCTTGCTTCTTTGCAGGTCTTGGGGCATGTGGGTTATGGCCCATCTCATCACTTAAAATCCTTGAGCACATCATCTAGGCAACTGATCATTATCCCAACATCCAACTTCCTGGCATACTTAAAATCCATCCAATTGTACTGTCTCTTTTCCTTATATTGGCACCAAACTAGGACATGATTACTCAGACTCATCATGGAATTTCCATTGATCCATATTTCCAACATCATACCTCCTTTATATCCAATAGTAATTCATCTCTTCATCCTCGTGGGATATCCCACATACCGAGATAAAACTTATACTTATGAAGTCCATACTCCACTTCATGGAACATCATTATCCTTTCCAGGGTCAAACGTCCTTACAGGGGATTATTGGCCATTTCTGCATGGCACTTCTTCAACTGGGAAACGTGAAACACATCATGAACTCCTGACAGTCCTTCGGGTGACTCCAACTTGTTGGTAACTTCTCCCATACGCTCCAAAACTCAGTATGGTCCTACAAATCTCGGGGCTAACTTTCCCTTAACTCCAAATCGTTTAAATCCTCACAGAGGGAACGAAGATATGCTCTGTCTCTGATTTCATAGACTACCTCCTTGCGTAATTGAGTATGCATAACTATTCTGCCTGGACTGAGCTACCTTCAGTGTATCTCGAATCAACTTAACATTCTCTTCTGACTCCTTGATCACATTTGGTCCAAACAACTGACGGTCTCCAACTTCATCCCACATCAAATGGTGTCTGGCTCCTTTTCCCATACAAAGCTTCAAAAGGGCCCATCTTCAAACTCACTTGGTAGCTGTTGTTGAATAAGAACTCCGCGTAAGGTAGATTATCATCACTACTAGATCCATAATCTAGCGCACACGCTCTCAACATGTCCTCCAAAATCTGATTGACTCTCTTGATTTATCCATCTGTTTGCGGATGAAAGGTTGTACTGAACTCTAGCCTAGTACCCAAAGTGCAGTGCAGCTGATTCCAAAACTTTGAGGTAAACTGTGTTCCTCTACGATTGTCCTCGGAACTCCATGCAGACATACGATCCTTGTCAAATACATCTTGGCCAACTTCGCACTTGTATAGGTGGTTTTCACTGGGATAAAATGAGCCACTTTGGTCAAGCAAATCAACTACTACCCAGATAGAATCATATCCCGATCGGGTTCTGGGAAATCCGGTAATGAAATCCATCCCAAGCTTATCCCACTTCCATTCGGGTATCGGCATAGGCTGTAGTAATCTGACTGGCTTCTGATGCTCTGTCTTCACTCTCTGACATACATCACATACGGCTACATACTCGACAATATCCTTTTTCATACCAGTCCACCAGAAACACTCCTTCAAATCCAAATACATCTTGGTGTTTCCAGGGTGAATCGAGTATGGTGAGTCGTGAGCCTCCTGAAGTATTTACTTCCTGATCTTTGCATTATTGGGAACATATACATGGTCCTCGAACCATAAGGTGTCGTGCTCATCCTTGCGAAAACCTTTGGCCTTTCCGTTGCTCATCCTCAGCAAACTATTTGTCATCCTTCTAAGCTTCACGGATCTTTCCCAACAATGCAGACTGAAGTTCCATTGCTGCAACAAAACCTTTGGGAACAATCTCCAATCGAAGTTCCCTGAAAATTCTCAGCTAACTCCTTTGGTAATCCTCTGCTTATGAGGGTATTCGTCCTTGTTTTCTTTATGGTTTGTGTCCTATTTCTCCATGAAGCTTGCATGCACTTTCTCTATATCATTTCCATAAGGCTTCAACTTCTGGGACACAAGGCGAGACTTTAGCAGAGTCAACTTAAATTCTTCCCAAACGGTTACTCCTTGCTATCCATTGATGGTTTGTTACATCCTCTACCAGGTAGCAGCACCTCTTTCAAATCAGTGAAGAGCATGCTGGGTCATATACTTTTCAGCTATAGTGTTATTCTCCATATATTCCTCCATGTTCTGAATCCATCGGTATGTCTTCAATTGACTCAACGGTCCAGAAAATACAAGCTCATCTCCATTCATCCTTTATTGGGTCCATGGGTTTGGGGTGGGATAAGAGAGATAGAGAGGGATACACACAATGCAAACAATAGTTTTGAAAAGACAGATTTTGTTGTGGCTGTCGAAAAAACATCAAACAAATGACAGATCACAATCATCACATCTAACGTACGTATATAACAGGGGTTGGGTCTTCTAAAGGTCAACGTCGCCAAACTCTTCCAATCTTGTTCATGTCTTCGATGGGCTTCTTCCGATCATGCTGTCCTTCTCAAGTTCTTTTGCCAGATCAACTCTGTTGTCGCGAGGTCTCTCGTACCATCTTTAATATTTTGAAGTTGCATTCCAAACTTCTGGGTTTCAACATCCTTGGCATGAACCACGGTCCTACTGTCCTTCAGTTCCTGATGAATCTCCTGTATCTCGAGGTTTTGATCCTCTAGCTTGGCTACTTTCCGCTCCTGGGTCCTGAGTTCTTCACGAACTGCTTCCTTATCAAATACTTCTTCTTCTAGGTCCATCTTAACTTCTTGATGTAACACTCCAGATCCTGGTGATACACCAGTAATGTTAAAACTGCATCCTTCGCTGACAGATGCTCCTTCAGTCTTCTACCATCCAATCCTTCTGAGGAAATGCATGCTTAACTCAGCACAGTGGCAATAGCGTATGCGGGTGATAACCTCATGGATAGCCGTGTTTTTGCTCTTGTCATTTCCATGAGCTACCATTTCATAGTTGATATCTCCTGCCTTAGGGTTTTCTTGATAAAACTTTTGAATTTTGATGCTCCATGTTCCAGTCTTTCTTCGATACACCTTGATCTCGGGTATTGACAACTTCCATAGTCTGCCAAGTTCCATAAGTGTAGCCTTCTTTGGTCATACCAAATCTGAAATTCTTCATATTCTCCTAGTCTTTGAAGTCTTTATCCGTCGTAGTTTCCATCATTACAATGCTCGGTAAAATCCTCTTCATTCTGAAGTTGTCTTAGTTGTCTGATATCTGGTCCTTCTTGGAGTGTTCTCATCAATCGAATCTTCGTGGGGTCAAAAGGGGAAAGGGGTATGGTCTCACTAAAAGGGAGTATTTGAATCAGCTCCGAAGAGAAGAGAGGTAAAAGATCTTTTGAAAATGAAGTAGTAGAGAAAATCTTTCCTATGGGCTTGCCAGTTTCTAGGGTCACGTCCTACAGTCAACATGTGCTCTGATACCATCTTGTAGCGACCCGACCCGAATGGATCAAGTCTCTGTGCTTAAGTGTCATCCCTGGATCGGTATCTTTGACACACACAATTACTCGAAGGATTTATAACAGAGGTAAATCACATGTATAAAGTAACGTAAATACTATTACCTCAATCCAAAATATAGCGGAAGCAACAAGGTTGTGGATTCCCATCAACACCAACGGCAAAGTTGAGTGTACAAATCGTAACCCTAACGTATCACTTACTCGTAAATGCGAAAAGTGCGCAACATGAAAAGTTGCAGCCCGAAAATGGGTCAAGACATGGAATATCTTGGCAATGTAACACATAGAGAGTAATGAAAGAATAAGCTATACTACATGCATATATGGCTGGTGGAAAGCTCTATGGTTACAGTTTTTGTGAAAAGCCAATTTTTCCCTACTGCAAAGGAATAAATTTATTTAACTATCATGGTGGTTGTTAAACATTAAGAATGGTTGACAGCATCCTCAATCTCAATTAAAAGTACTCATTAAAAACCCAACAATATTAATTAGAGTAACATGATGAGATTCACATGATATCCAGGTACTAGATACTCAAAATGTCCATAACCGGGGACACGGCTAACCATGATTAGTTTATACACTCTGCAGAGGTTTGCGCACTTTTCCCCACAAGACTCGATCGCCTCCGTTTGGTTTCTCGCACTACAAGGTGTTTGAGAAACGGATGACTGAGACATATTCTTTCGAAGCGGTAGCACCTTACTTGTGGGTAGACCGTACACCTACTTTCCCCTACATACGCTAGTCTACCCGTAAGAGTTTGCACAACTTAGTCAACTATGCCAGAGCCCATAATGGCTTGTGGCTGCACACGGAAGTTTCTAGTTTGAATAATCTCATGATCCCTTTGAGCACGGGTGGCGGTCCGAAGAAATCTGAGCAAGTCTCGATAGAAACCAGGTGCCTCAATCCACCCAGATGTGTGTGTGTTTAAGTTGCCACCTTAAATAAACCATTAAATAACAATCTCACATCTGTCATGGATACACTCACCCAATCCACGTCTACTCGCATAGCATAGCATGATAAGCAAACGTAGAAGTAACTCCCAAAGGTTTGATAATAAATAGGTAATAGGTACTACCTCATCTACTTCCCATCCCACAATTTAATTAGATCCTAATCATGCAAGTGTTTGAGGATAGATCTAATGCATAAAAACTGGGTATGAGAAGAGTATGATCAAAGTGTTACTTGCCTGCAATGTTGATGAAGATGATTCGCACTCAAAACTCTTGATAGTTCTACTCGTCATACTCCGGTCAATCTATCGTAAGCAAGCAATAGTAACCACACATAAGCAATCACTCGAAAGATCGGAAAGAACGAATGAAACAATTTGGAAAACATCAAAACCGAGAAAATAACTCTTGCAACATAAAACAATTTCTAACAGTACCAAAATTATGTGAATTTGGCCTTATCAGAAAATTTAGGTCAACAGCTTCGATTTGCAAAAAGAATCAACTAAATCGGAGTTACGAAACTCAAGTTATGATCAAAGGAAGTTCAAATACAAATCAGTTTGAATTCAAATTTTAAAACTTTCAAAAACATGTTTAAGTTGGATTACTGGATAGAGGAGATCATAACGAAGAAGTGGGCGTTGGTTTCGTTGAATTTGGACTAACGAGTAAAAAGTTATGAGGGTTTGAAAATTGGGTACTAATCTGTGAAGAAAATTATCACGAATAGGTCCCTGGCGTATTTAAACAGAAAAAGAAAAATCTAAATAGCGAACGTTCGCTAACTAACGAAAAGAAAAAAATCATTCGGTGCAAACCCTAACTAACGAATGTTCACCGAATAAAATAAAATAAAAACGTTTTTTAAAGAAACGAATCTGGATCGTTGGATCCAGATCCAACGGGCGGGAGGCGGCGTTTACCGCGGCGATCGCTGGCGGTGAGGAAGAATGGTGGCGGTGGCTCGGGTCCGGCCGGGGCGGCGGCTCCGGGCGTCGGCGGCGCCGGCGGAGTAGATGGGGATGAGCGGCTCGGCGAGGCGAGTCCAAAGGGGGTGGTGGCGTCGGGCGTAGGCGGCGGTGGAGCGAGGCGCAACGGCGGCGGATCTTGCCGGGCGGGCGGTGGTTCTTGGCAAGGGCGGCGAGGAGAGAGAAGAGAGAGGGGCCGGGTGGTGGTATTTAAGGAGGAGGCGGCCTCGGGAGGCGTGGAGGAGGAAGGGGAGGCGGCCGGTGGTGGCGGCGCGGACTCGGGAGGAGTCCTGGGAGTCGACGGGCAAGGCTAGGGTGGGCCGGGACTGGTGAGGAGCTGGGCCGGCCTAGTTCGAGGGAAGTTTTTTTTTAAACCAACAGAGAAAAAAACAAAATAAAATGAAAATATTATATAGGCATATAATATATCAAATTTTTCAGAAAAAGATTTCCTACAACATGGACATTTCTGTAGCATTAAATAAAATTCACACAAATTCAAATAAAGCAAAGAGTGCTTCTGGTCCAATAAAATCCAACAAAAATCATTTTAAAAATACCAAAATGACTTCAAATTAATTTCTCTCCAATTTTCTGATGTAGGGAATCATGTTACCCTATTTTCCATATATTTTATTTTTGGAGAAAAATAATTTGAATAAAACTCAAATAAATCCAAATTGAAAAATAAATTCCAAAATAACTTTGAATTTAAATCCTTGAAACTCCCAACTCATATTTCATATGTTTTGAAGAAGTCATTTTATCTTCGCTCATGAAAATCATTGAGTTGCATAAACTTTCAGAATTTGAAATATTCTCAAATGACATTCAAATATTTTCAACACCCCTTGTCATTTAAATAAATGGAAGAAGTCATGTCATCTTCTCTCCGTGGTTTTGTGATGAAAAGAAATTGAATTAGAAGATCATAAAACAAAAATGAAAGTTTGGGAAAGTCCTTTTATTCCCTCTCATTTAACTTTCAAAAGTTTCAAATTCACTCACTTTCAGTCAATCAATCAAACAATCAATCGAAACTATCTATTTGTTTATAACATTCCAAAATTTAGAATTTTGTTCTGTTACACGTTCTTTTTGTTCCATACAAATGTAAAATCACCAAATTTATAAGGGATAAATTTATTTTTATCATGCAAAATGGCCACAAACTATCAAAAAATAGGTCATTTTGCATTTGTATAATGGCCACAAGCCCTCTATCTCTTTTTATCATGAAAAATGACCAAATTTTTAAGGGCCAAATTTATTTTTATCATTCAAAATGGCCACAAGCTCTTCAAAAATTGTCTCTTTTTGTTCATATAATATAGTGTTTGACCACAGATTCCCACGCGTGCAATTAGCTTCCTTTTCTTCTTCTTTTCAAACCACCGTTTCCCACGCGTGTACACTCCTGATGCCGCGGTGGGTTTGAAAACGGGCTACCAACTTCACATTTGACCCCGTTATTGCCACAAACAAATAACACGTAGCAGTACGGCTATTTAAGCCACCCTCTAGCTCTGCCATCCCTCATCCATCTGCCCTTCTTTCTCTTCGACCCCTTCTCCGTCTTATGCACATCCCTCAACCATGCAGTACACCGGGCCAACCTACCGCTTCCCACCCACAGTGCCGGAGAGGCTCTACCCTACCGGCGTGTACGTTGATCGCACACTACGTGTGTGGGCGATATCAAGGCTGAGGACCGCAAGGAACTTCACCGAGTTCTTCCTCGCGTCCAGCTACCACCACCTCCCTAGGAGATCTCCAACGATGTTCCGCGTCGAGGAGGTCATCCAAAATCGGGTGGTGGTTGCTCTCCTTGCCCACTTAACCAACACATTCGTCGCCTTCTACCTCCTCGGCTGGGTGTTTTGGTGTGGCTCCAAGTTCATCGCTTTCACCACCCACAATAGGTTCACGGAGTACAACAACATCTTCCCCACCATGACGCGCGTGCACACTCTTCCGTACCCCATCGACAATGCCCCGGAGGAGCAGTGAAAAGGGCGCCTGGAGGAGGAGCGAGGTGGAGAAGGCGGCGGCTAGGGTTCTAAACCCTCTATCTTTTTTTAGTCTATGTTATGTTAAGTTGTAATTGAACTATGTTGGAGTTGCTATGGGCATGTTGGCCCTTTTCTTAAATTCTATTATTAAGTTTTCTATCTATTCCATTATTAAGTTCTTCCTAGTTTGAGCTATGTGATCGTGCTATGGGCTTGTTGGCCCCATCTACTTATTGGGACTGCATATTTGATGATTATTTTCTTAGAGAGCTCGGCTTGTTAGTAGGGTTCCCTTGTTAGTAACCACCTAGCTAGTGCATGCAAGCAAGCTTTGTTAGTAGGGATGAATGAGTACAACTAAGCAAGGGAGTGGCTCTTTTTTTATGCAAGCCACAAATATGTAGCCACCTAGCTAGAAGAGAGAAACCAGCGGCAGTGACCGTCACTGCATCCATGGCGGCGGGCGTGCAAGAAAGCTGCTCGGTCAGTGCATCATGGCGGACGCATTGGCGCATGCAGGATCGGTCGGCGCATCATGGGATCGTGACGTCGGCGCTTGCAGGCTCGATCGATGCATGCAGGCAGGGTTTGCTGGGTGCATGCATAGCAGGCTTCTGTCCTGGCGGCGCGCGTAGACGTTTAATGCAAGGGACAGCCCAACGAAAACCACGGCCCAATGGTTGAACAACGACACCACTCAACATGTCATAGTCCAGCGTGGCCCCTCTAGTCAGAGTTAACGGTCAAGCCTTTGATCCGACGGCAACGTCCGTTGTGTCCAGTTATGAGGGTTTCTGACAAGGGAGTGGGGAAAATTGAGCAAAAGTTAAGAGCGCGCGGATGAATGAGTAGAGCTAAGGAACAAGGGGCACAGATGTAAGAAACCCCTTTGTAAACTTGTCGATGTCAACGAACAAGAATTCAAAGCCCCCGATTGCTCGGGGCAAGGGGCCGAGGATATCGAGCCCCCAGACCAAAAATGGCCGTGATGGATGGATTGTCTGAAGAGCTTGGGCAGGCAGGTGTGTTTTCTTGGAATGGAACTGATAGGCTTCACATGTCGTGATGAGCTCAACTGCATTTTGGAGGGCTGTGGGCCAATAGAATCCTTGCCGGAATGCTTTCCCAACTAATGCCCTTGATCCAATGTGTGAGCCGCACATTCCTTTGTGAATTTGAGCCAGCAGTTCCTTTCCGTCCTCCCGGTAGACACACTTCAATTTCACACCGTTGGGCCTCCTTCTGTACAGAGTGTCATCTACAAACTGGTACATACTGGCCCTCCGGGCTACTTTCTCAGCTTCATCTGGGTCGCCGAGGAGTTCTCCAGTTTGGAGAATGTGGACGATGTGCCTTGCCCAAGTTGGAGCCTGAGGCTCGGCAACGAGGACTAGCGGCACCTCCTCGGCTAAGGGAGCACCAGCCTCGTTAGCGGGGTCCATAGGCCCGGCTGGAGGGGGAGGTCCGGCAGGCTATGAGGAGTTGTTTCCAGCAGGGTCTCTGCCGGGAGCGGATGGCTCGATCGAGGGAGGCTTACAGTAGTCCAACTTTCTCCTTTTCTGGGCCATTGTGGTTGGTGATACGGAGGGTTGAGAGAGGTGGAGAACAAAAGTTCCTGGTTCCACAGGAAGCTTCTGCGCAGCACACTTTGACAGTTGATCAGCTATGCTATTTTCCGCACGGGGTACGTGCTCTGTTTGCAACCCGTCAAAGCGTTCCTCTAACCGCCTTACTTCCTCAACATATGCTTCCATCAATGGGCATTGGTAATCTTTGTTGACTTGTCTCACCACCAACTGTGAATCTCCTTGAATGATCATCTTCTTGATTCCCAACTCTGCTGCAATCCTGAGCCCGGCAAGGAGCCCTTCATACTCAGTTGTATTGTTGGTGGCTTCTTCCCGGGCAAAGTGCATTTGGATGACGTACTTCAGGTGCTCCCCGGAGGGGGAAACAAGAAGAACGCCAGCTCCTGAACCTTGTAGGGAAAAAGCACCATCAAAATACATAATCCATTCTTGGATTCATTTCTTGCCGGGGAGAGTTGTTTCTATTGCTTCCTCATCAGGGGTTGGCGTCCATTCTGCAATAAACTCTACGAGTGCCCTGCTTTGAATGGTTGAAGTGCTTTCAAACTTCAAACCAAAGTTGGATAACTCCAAAGCCCACTCCACTATTCTGCCAGTAGCCTCAGGGTTTTGGAGTATCCTCTGCAACGGAAAACGAGTAACAACCGTGACCTCATGGGCCTGGAAGTAGTGGCGCAGTTTCCTTGAGGCCATAACGAGACCAAAGATCAACTTTTGCACACCAGAGTACCTTGATCTAGTTACTTGTAACAAGGAGCTAACGAAGTAAACTGGGCACTGCACCACTTTCTTCTTCGCCGCGTCCTTGGGGTTGCCCTCGTTGTCGTGCTTGCTGCTATTTTGATCCTCTTTTGACTCTACCGCGGTCTGGCCGCTCTCTACTTCATCTGCTTCCCGTTGTGCTACCAAGGCTGCACTGACCACTTGATTGGTTGCCTCTAGGTAGAGCAACAACGACTCTTGGGGTTTTGGTGCAACCAAGGTGGGCACATATGACAGCTAATCCTTCAACTCTTGCAAGGCTGTTTCTACTTCCGGGGTCCACTTCATTGGCCCTGCCTTCTTCAAAATTTTGAAGAACGGCAAGGCACGCTGGGAAAATTTTGAGATGAATCTGCTCAGTGCGGCAACGCATTCTATCAAGCACCTCACATCCTTAACTGTCCTTGGCGCTTGGATCTGCTCAATGGCCTTGATCTTGTCGGGGTTGGCTTCAATCCCCCAATGGGACACGAAGAATCCAAGTAGCTTGTCGGAGGGAACACCAAACACACACTTCTCCAGGTTAAGCTTCAAGTTAATCTTGCGCAAATTAGGAAATGTCTCCTCCAAATCCTGGATAAGGGTGGCCTTATCCTTGGTCTTGACCACAATTTTATCCATACAGGCTTCTATGTTTCCGTGTAATTGTGTCTCGAACCCAATCTGGACTGCTCTTGCAAAAGTAGATCCGACACTATCCAATCCGAAAGGCACGCAGACAGAACAGTATGTACCACATGCAGTGATGAATGATGTCTTCTCCTCATCTTCTTTGGACATGAAGATCTGGAGATATCTGGAGTAAGCATACAAAAAGGAGAGCAGATCATAGCCTGAGGTAGAATCCACAATCTGATCGATGCGCGGCAAGGGGAATGGGTCCTTTGGGCAAGCCTTATTGAGGTCTGTGAAATCAATGCAAAGCCTCCCTTTCCCATTCACCTTCCGAACCACCACTGGGTTCGCCAACCATGTAGGGTGCAATACTCCTCTGACCAATCCAGCTACTTCTAACTTCTTGATTTCCTCGGCAATGAACTGCTGCCGCTCCAAGGTTTGCTTCCTAACTTTCTGCTTGACGGGTCGGGCATGTGGGCGAACAGAAGGTGGTGCTCGATTAGCTCCACAGGAACACGGGGATATCGAGGATGATTGCCAGGCAAACACATCGATATTCTCCCGCAGGAAGGCAACGAGCACGCTTTCCTATTTGTCATCAAGGGTGGCACTGATGGTGAAGGTACCATCAACACCAGCCAGCCTTGTCGAGACCTTCTTCACTTGGGGTGTTGCAACCTTGGATCCCTTGTTGTTGGAACACTCCGGCACGTCGTCAATGGGTGTCGTGCACTCGGAGGGGGCACGCTTCCCGGACTCCTTGCTGGAAGTCCTACAATCCCTCTTCTTTCCTTTGCTTTCCTTGGCGGGGACCGTTGTTGCCGCAGCCTCTGCTGCAACGGCATCCCGATACATCCTGTCAACACAGATAATTGCATCCTTCTCATCTGATGGGATGGTGATGACTCCCAACGGTCCAGGCATCTGATGACCGACAAGTATAGGGGATCTACTGTAGTCCTTTTGATAAGTAAGAGTGTGGAACCCAACGAGGAGCAGAAGGAAATGATAAGCGGTATTCAGCAAGGTATTCTCTCCAAGCACTGAAATTATAGGTAGCAGATAGTTTTGTGATAAGATAATTTGTAACGAGCAACAAGTAACAAAAGTAAATAATGTGCAGCAAGGTGGCCCAATCCTTTTTGTGGCAAAGGACAAGCCTGGACAAACTCTTATATAGAGAAAATCGCTCTCGAGGACACATGGGAATTATCGTCAAGCTAGTTTTCTTCACGTTCATATGATTCGCGTTCGATACTTTCATAATTTGATATGTGGGTGGACCGGTGCTTGGGTACTGCCCTTACTTGGACAAGCATCCCACTTATGATTAACCCCTATTGCAAGCATCCGCAACTACAAAAGAAGTATTAAGGTAAACCTAACCATAGCATGAAACATGTGGATCCAAATCAGCCCCTTACGGCAAACGCATAAACTAGGGTTTAAGCTTCTATCACTCTAGCAACCCATCATCTACTTATTACTTCCCAATGCCTTCCTCTAGGCCCAAATAATGGTGAACTGTCATGTAGTCAACATTCACATAACACCACTAGATTAGAGACAACATACATCTCATCAAAATATCGAACGAATACCAAATTCACATGACTACTAATAGCAAGACTTCTCCCATGTCCTCAGGAACAAACGTAACTACTCACAAAGCATATTCATGTTCATAATCAGAGGAGTATTAATATGCATATAGGATCTGAACATATGACCTTCCACCAAATAAACCAACTAGCATCAACTACAAGGAGTAATCAACACTACTAGCAACCTACGGTACCAATCCGGACTTGGAGACAAGAATTGGATACAAGAGATGAACTAGGGTTTGAGAGGAGATGGTGCTGGTGAAGATGTTGATGGAGATTGCCCTCTCCCGATGAGAGGAGCATTGGTGATGACGATGGCGATGATTTCCCCCTCCTGGAGGGAAGTGTCCCCGGCAGAACAGCTCCGCTAGAGCCCTAGATTGGTTCTGCCAAGGTTCCGCCTTGTGGCGGCGGAGTCTCGTACTGAAAGCTTGCTTATGATTTTTCTTCGGACAAAAGACTTCATATAGCAGAAGATGGCCACTGGAGGGCCAACAGGGGGCCCACGAGGCAGGGGGGCGCGACCCCACCCTCGTGGCCAGGTGGAGGCCCCCCTGACGTGGATTCTTCTTCCAGTATTTTTTATTATTTCCAAAAATAACTTTCGTGGAGTTTCAGGACTTTTGGAGTTGTGTAGAATAGGTCTTTAATATTTGCTCCTTTTCCATTGTAATTCCAGCTGCGGCATTCTCCTCCTTATGTAAACCTTGTAAAATAAGATAGAATAGGCATAAGTATTGTGACATAATGTGTAATAACATCCCATAATGCAATAAATATCGATATAAAAGCATGATGCAAAATGGACGTATCAACTCCCCCAAGCTTAGAGCTCGCTTGTCCTCAAGCGGAAGCCGATAACGATAAATATGTCCACATGTTTAGAGGTAGAGGTGTCGATAATATAAAATACGGACATGAGGGCATCATGATTATTATCATAACATCAACATATATGTATAATGTCATATGATTTCTTATCCTCAAGTAATAATCTATTCACAATGCAAAGTATGAATCAGAAACTTCATTGAGAAATAACAACCTACAATCTCAGTCATTGAGGCAATTGCAATTTATCATAACATCAGAAAGAGTCTATGTCAGAGCTTTTTAACAAGTCCACATACACAACTATCATTTAGTCTTTCACAATTGCTAACACTCACGCAATACTTGTGGTTACGGAGTTTTAACCGGACACAGAGAAAGATAGGGGCTTATAGTTTCGCCTCCCAACCTCTTACCTCAAGGGTAATGTCAACAATAATAGTTCCTACTAACTTACATCCAGTTAGATATATGTATGAGGATCTTTCCAACACACTGTGCTTGCCAAAGGATAAAATGTAAAAAGGAAAGGTGAAGATCACCATGACTCTTGCATAAGGTAGAAGGTAATAATAAAAGATAGGCCCTTCGTAGAAGGAAGCAGAGGTTGCCATGCGCTTTTAGGGTTGGATGCACAAAATCTTAATGCGAAAGAACATCACTTTATATTGCCACTTGTGATATATACCTTTATTATGTAGTCCGTCGCTTTTATTTCTTCCACAACACAAGATCGTATAAAGCTTATTTCCTCCACACCAATCAATCATACATATTTAGAGAGCAATTTTTATTGCTTGCACCGATGACAACTTACTTGAAGGATCTTACTCAATCCATAGGTAGATATGGTGGACTCTCATGGCAAAACTGGGTTTAAGGGTTTTGGAAGCACAAGTAGTATCTCTACTTGGTGCAAAGAATTTGGCTAGCATGAGGGGAAAGGCAAGCTCAACATGTTGGACGATCCATGACAATATACTTTATCTCAGATATAAGAAAACATAACCCATTACGTTGTCTTCCTTGTCCAACATCAACTCTTTAGCATGTCATATTTTAATGAGTGCTCACAATCATAAAAGATGTCCAAGATAGTAAATTTATATGTGAAACCTCTCTTTCTTTATTACTTCCTGTTAATTGCGACGATGACCAAAGCTATGTTTGTAACCTCTCAACAATTTTTAATCATCATACTTATTCTATGTGAAGTCATTACTCTCCATAAGATCAATATGATCTCTTTGTTTCTTTTTATTCTTTTTCTTTTTCTTTTATTCCCTCAAGATCATGGAAAAATAATCAAGCCCTTGACTCAGCACTAATCTTTATTATATAACTCACGGACTCAATTACATAAAAGGGATCATAAAGCAAAACTCAAAACTAGATCATGCCATAAACTTTATTCTACTAGATCAAGATGCTACTAAAAGGATCGAACTAAGAAAAACGGTAAAGATAGGAGTGTGATGGTGATATCAATATCTACTATCCATATTACACTTGTATCACCATCTCTTTGCCAAACTAGTGCACCTATACAAATTACCATTGTATTTGGTGTGTTGGGGACACAAGAGACTTTTTATTATTTGGTTGCAGGGTTGTTTGAGAGAGACCATCTTCATCCTACGCCTCCCACGGATTGATAAACCTTAGTTCATCCGCTTGAGGGAAAATTGCTACTGTCCTACAAAACTCTCCGCTTGGAGGCCCAACACGTGTCTAAAAGAATAAAGTTGCATACTAGACATCAAGCTCTTTTCTGGCGCCTTTGCCGTGGAGGTGAGAGCTTGAAGGTATATATTTAGATCTTACAATTGAATCCTTTAGTTTCTTGTTTTATCACTAGTTTGGTTAAAAAACTACAAAAAATGGAATTGTGTTTGCATCATATTATTGATCATCTTTATAATATCTTTCTTCAAAATGATGGATCGGAAAATTATGCTCAATTGATAGAAGAAGAAGTCAATAAACTGTCTGGCACAAAATATTTCAATGACGAGCATAATTGCAATGTTGTTAGTATGAATTCTTTGAATATCCAAAATGCTAATGATTATTGCACTAGTCATGAGAAAAATGTTTCTTATAAGAATGTCAATTTTTGTGGAGTGCATAAAGTTTGTGAAGACGTGCCTTACAGGGAAGATAGCTTTTGTAAGAAGCATAAACATGATAGAACCAATTCTTTTCTCAAAGTGATAGATGAATTCTCTACAAAATTATGTTCTTTTTTTCCTATTACTTGTGAACTTTTCAATATAGTTGGTCACCTAAATTTCCAATGCATGATTTTTCATGATCAAATCGTGTCCAAATATTGCAGTAACTTGATCACCCTTGAACTTTATAATGAGGTTTGTCTATTTTTGGCGATTGAAGAATTGACACATAAAAATAGTTGGTTTGAGATATTCATTCTCACGGATAACACTGAAACTAAACTAAAGAATATCTATATTTTTTTCATGGTAAATTGCAATGAGAATGCTTATATTGCTACCTATAGAAAGATGGGAAAACCAATAGAATATAAAAGGAATACGAATGAAAGGGTAAAGATTTCCAGTTTCCCTCCTATTGTCTCTCTTGATGAAATAGGTGACGAGGAGGAGCTCCCTATTCAACCAATCTCATCAATAAGAAGCTTGAAAAAATTAATTAAACCCACAATGATGTGGTCAAGAAGAAGAAAAGAAGAAAGAATAGAGGTAAAAAGGTATCCCTCCCAAATAATGTTGCTCCTATTATTGTTGTGCCTCATGAAAATGAATCAAAAATAATTGTGGAAGATGATGCACTTGGTGATGATTTTGTTATGCCTATTGCTTGTTATGATGATTGTGATTGCGAAGATAATGATACTTCTTATAATCTTGGAAATCTTTTTGGCACCAACTTGGGAAATTATGATGATAGCAATTGTTATATTGTTATTCATACTATTAATGATAAGAGTGATTATGCTTATGATATGCCAAGCCACAAGCTTGGGGATGCTATGTTTGATGAGAATGACATGTTTGATAATTTATTTGCTGCAAGTAATGTTTATGCGAAGCTTGGGGATGATATGTTTAATGAAGATGATCTTTTTAGTCCCCTACTTTGAATGATCAAATTTGCTATGATGGTTCTATGCCTCCTATCTATGATGAAAACAAAGTTGCTACTTATGATGATTATTGTGATGATACTTATGTTCTAAAAAGTAGCGATGATTATGTTTATAAAACTTGTCATAGTTATGACTACCCTTTTCCTAAACATTACTCTTTTAATGTGGAAACAATTCATAGTATTTGAGTTTCATATGATACTCCCACCATTGTGAAGGAAAAGAAATTTTCTTATGTGGAGAGTAATAAAATTTCTATGCTTGTGGATCATGAAAAGAATGCTTTATGTGATGGTTATATTGATGAATCTATTCATGATGCCACTGAAAATTATTATGAGAGAGGAACTTATGATTCATGATGATCTCTTTATGTTTCAATCCTTATGTTTTATTCGACCATCAGTGAACTCATCATGCCTAGCTAAAAGGCATTAAAGAAAAGTGCTTGTTGGGAGACAACCCAACACTTTTACCTACTGTTTTTGTCTGTTCACATGATTATGCTACAGTAGTAATCATGTTTTATTGCTTTTGTTTCAATAAAGTGCCAAGTAAAGCATTTCGGATAGTGTGGATGATAGTTGACTTGATTCTGTGCAAAGATAGAAACTTTTGCGTCCAATGCAGAAATTCCTATATTTTACTGGAACGTGAAAAAAATTCTGAAATTTTCATAGAAGATAGACATACAAATTTCCTACGTTTTCCTAATTTTTCAGAATTTTTTCAATAGCAGAAGTATGGTTTGAGTACAGATTACCACAGGCTGCTCTATTTTTGACAGATTGTGTTTTCAATGCATAGTTTGCTTGTTTTCTAGTTTCTATGGCTTATATTGCTCAATATAAATTGTGGAAATGATATGCTATAGTAGACATTGTGTGGAAACAATTGTGAATCTTGTCTTTGACAGTACCAAAGTGAAATGGTTTTGCTCTTTATCATACTACACTACTAGGGAAAACCCTAGCAGTAGTGTGGGAATAATGCCTATCAGTAGAGCTGGGTACGGCACTACTAGTAAGGCGCTACAGCTAAAGGTTAGCAGTAGCATCTGTTAACCCACGCTACTGCTATATCGACTTAGTAGTAGCGCTTCCACTAGAGAGCGCTACTGGTAATTACTAGTAGCGCTTCTCCCAGCTCGCGCTTGAAAGTGCGTTATATCGACTAGAGGGGGGGTGAATAGGCGATTTTTATGAATTCTTCAATGAGGAATTTGCCGGTGAGGAAATTCCTAAGTGAAGAACTACTTGCAGCGGAATACGTACTCAGAAGTAATCATAAGAGAATGCGGGCATGGTCATCATGATGAAATGAAGACAATCAAAGAGTACAGAAAGCGTAAACACAGGATAACACAAGATGAAGACAAACAGACTGAAGAATTGAACTGAGGAAATTGAGAAAGTCTTCAGTCAAAGTCTTCAAACACAGATATGAACGAACACTCAACACAGTAATGAGGAAATGAAAGAGTTGATGAAATAGAACCAGTTAGGTTGGTGAAGACAATGATTTGGTAGACCAGTTCCAACTGATGTATCAGTTGTATGTCTGGTTGGAGCGGCTGAGTATTTAAACTCAAGGACACACAGTCCCGGACACCCAGTCGCTAAGCACGCAGCTCAGGACACCAAGTCCTCACCGTATTCTCCTTGAACTAAGGTCACACTGACCTCGTCCAATCACTCGTGGTAAGTCTTCAGGCGACTTCCAAACCTTCACAGACTTGGTCACTCGGCGATCCACAATTCCTCTTGGATGCTCTAGACCATGACGCCTAACCGTCTGGAAGAAGCACAGTCTTCAAAGGTAACAAGCGTCGGATCCACGCAGGATCAATCTCTTGATGATGCTCAATCACTTTGGGTTTGTAGGGTTTGGTTTTGGGTTTTTCCTCACTTTCGATGATTTTAGCTCAAAGTCCTCGGAGGATGGGTTGCTCTCAAATGACAAGTGTCAAGTTCTCTCGGAGCAGTCAACCAGCTAGTGGTTGTAAGGGGCGGCTATTTATAGCCTAGGGAGCAGCCCAACATGATAAGACATAAATGCCCTTCAATGATATGATCGTTAGGTGGATAAAATATTTTGGGACAGCTGGCGCAAGACAAAGAACGGTCAGAAATTTGACTCTCAAATTCCTCGGGGCTATCATGTTCCTCATCGTAGGCAATCCAAGACTGGCGAATTCCTAACTCCTCGGTCGAACAAATTCTCGTGACTGAAGAACTTCGTCTCTGTCACTGAAGAAATTGACTGAGCTGTATGAGATTTCCAAAGGCTTCACTCGAAGGGATTGGTAGGTGTAGGATTTTGAGTTGAGCATCACATGGAAATTTTTCCTTAGTATTTCCTCGACCCCTTTAACAGTACGGTGTTTCCTATGACTCAAGAAAGAGAAAACGAAACTACGAAAACAAAAGTCTTCACGCTTCATGTTCCTCAAATGAATAACAAGCTTCAAGTTCACACCAATTTCTTCACTTTCACAGTCTTCAGAATATCAAAGTCTTCAGTCGAAGAACTTCATTTTTTTTAGGGGTCGACTTTCTCTGTAAATATCAAACTCCTCATAGACTTATAGACCTGTGTACACTCATAAACACATTAGTCCCTTAACCTATAAGTCTTCAATACACCAAAATCACTAAGGGGCACTAGATGCACTTACAATCTCCCCCTTTTGGTGATTGATGACAATATAGGTTAAGTTTTCAACGGGGATAAACATATGAAGTGTAAATACTGATATTGAAGAATTTGATTGCAAGATATAGAAGAACTCCCCCTGAAGATGTGCATAGTGAGAAATTTTGCTTTTGAGGCATTGCACATTTGAAGAGTTGAATCATGGAGATCTCCCCCTATATCTTGTAATTCATACACGCATATAATATGAAGAATTTTAAATGCATGATGAAATATGGTGACTGATGTAGTTCAAAGCATGCGTGTATTAACATATAATGAGGAATAAGCATGCAGAGGAACACATCAAAAGTATCAGAGCACCATCGGGTTTAAGATTACAACTCAATCCAATAAAGCTTCAGAAGAACGAGAGTTGTAACTTAGCAAAAAAAACGTTGTATATGATAGACCCGCTTGAAGACTAACTCAAATTTCTCCCCCTTTGTCATCAAATGACCAAAAGGATTGAAACTGAGGACTAACGCCCCTGAAGAATTTCAAGTTGATGAAGGAACGCCAGCGTTGTCGGGGTCGGTTGTCGTAGTAGGGCATGCCGCAGTGTCGTCCAATTCTTCATTTTCATCAGTGTCGTGCGATGAAGAATACGAGCTGGCTACCAAGGAAGGAACCTTGACCTTCTTGTATTTCTTCGGAGGAGGTGCAGACCAGTCAAATTCTTCCTTGAGACCCATTGTCTTCAGTTCTTCTGCGTTGTAGACATTAGATAGAACAGCCCAGGTGCGGTTGAAGGTTTCATGGAGGTAGTATTGGTTTTTCTTCACTACATTGTGTGTTGAGGTCATGTTGTGAAGAATTGAACCAAACTGACGCTTGACCCATTTATGATTGCGATCAACCTTATGATGAAGACTGAGGAGTAACTCACGATCGATCATCACCACAGGTGCTTTGTGGCTTGAGGATTTTGCTTGGCTGTGGTATTGGCGGCAGAGTCGTGTGTGGCGAGTCATCATTGGTGGAGTAGGATGTAGCTTTGCGAACCGACCATCCAATGGACGAATGCCTTCATCTATCACAGCAGTTGCCTTGCCCTTGTCATCAGCTGAGGTAAATGTCCATTTGAGGACTTCAATTGGAGGCAAGTAGCTGCAGTGGTTCAGAGTATCAGCCTTGTAATTGAGTGAAGACCTTTCCCTGATGAACCTCATAATCCAAGGCGCATAAGGCTTCAGCTCAAAAGGTGACATAGCAATGTTTGCCAGAGTCCTCATGAAGAAATCATGGAAGTTGACGGGAATGCCATGAATGATATTGAAAAGCATATTCTTCATGATGCCAATGACTTCTTCATCATTTGAGTCGTGGCTTTGATAGGACTCATTGTCTTCGTCAGAATGCGATAGACAGTCCGAGGCACATACAATAATTCCTTGACGAGGAATTTGGTTCGTGGGGCCTGCCCTGGCTTCAAAGGCTTCATCAACACTTGCATATAGTGATTTGTCAGTTCAGGTTCACTGTAGATGCAACATGCACCGTCAAGGGGAGGACTGAGAGGAAGGACACGAAGCAATTCAGTTCTTTGGTGCCTTGTAGTGAGTATTTCAGACATCGATCCAACACCCATGAGTTCACATCTTCAGCGTCTCTAGTGATATGCAGCGTCGCATAGAATTGAAGAATAAGTTCTTCATTCCAATCACAGATGTCAGTGCAGAAATTTAGGAGTCCTGCATCGTGAAGAACACTGAGGACTGGCTCAAAGCCTGGCAGAGATTCCATGTCCACATGAGGAATATGTGCATGATCGAAGACTTTGTCTTTGTTGAATAGCACAGAGGAATAGAAGTTGGCTTGACTTCAGCCTTGAACTTTTGCTTTGTTGAGAATGGATTCTTTGGCTTTGGCAGTGGAGTGTCAGTGAGTTGCATCACAACCTCAGGAATTGCAATCTCAGGTTATTCGGGCTGAGGAATTTCTGGTTCCTCTTCATGTGCAGTCTACGTGTTCATAGGATCAGCCGCAGTAGGTTCTTCAGCACTAGTGGCTGGAATTTCTTCATGCACAGAGGGAGTGGGATGAGTTTCTTCAGAGCCCAGTTGAACAGTTGGTGCAGGGGACTGAGGAATTTGTTGGATTGGGGTGAAGAGTGGAGAATTGGGATGCTGACTTTCCCAAAAGTCATCGTTCATCACAGGCGTGGTGCATCCAATATCCACGTCTTCTTCAATTTCCTCAACGCCAGCCTCTTCAGCTGTGAACTGAGGCATATGCGAGGAAATGATTGGTGTTGAAGGGATTGCATCCACTTCAATTTCTTCATCAATCCACTCTGACGAAGCAGCAGAATGATTTTCTTCATCAGATCCGCTTGGGATCTCATACTCTTCATCAAAAGGAACAAGGTCCTTTGATGGAATGGAGGAAATTGGAACGACATCGATTGGATTTTCAAAAGAGCTTGTCATAGGCTTCATTTTCTTCGCAGCCGAAGAATTTGACGCAGCTGATGCTTTCCTTTTCTTCACTGCAGCTCGCTCTGCAGCCTTGGTCTTCTTCACATCTGATGCAGATGGAAGGATAGGAGTGGGTGTAGGCGCAGGAGGAGCTGAGGAATCTGGTTGAATTTCCTCAGGCGCAACTGATGCAGTTGCCCTGACTTCTTTAGTTTCTTCAGGCGCACCGCTAGTGGATGCCCTGGCAATTTCTTGAACGGCTAGAATGGAGTCATCAGCCCTGGAACTAGCATTTTCTTCAGCAGCCTGAACTTCATCAGCGGTGCTGGCATGTTCTTCAGCAGGCGGAGCAGAAGCTTCAGCTTGAGGAACTTCTGGTTGTGATGGGGCTGCAACATTGGTGAACTTCTCCATCAGTTTCACAAACCTTACTTTGGCTCCTTTCCAGTCAGCATAATAAGAGTCAAATTTGTCGCTGAGGGCTTTGGTGTCAGCCTGCATCTTGACAAGTTCTTCAGTTGTCATCTTGACAACATTTTTCTTTGATTTCTCTTTTCTCAGATCATGCGATTTCTTGATCTCTCTGGCCTTATCATATTTCCATTTCTCCTCTTGGATGAAATGAGTCAACATGTGACTTTGGCCAGGTGTCAAATTGAAGTCAGGCATAGGTGCGTTTGGGTCCTTGTGCCAGAGATCAATGTAGTCTAGGATCGCTCTTGGATCCAACAGAAGCGACACAGGTGTGCCTTTGGCTCTAGCGGCCCTTATTTGCCTATCTCTGATGATTTCCGCGAGTTCCTCACCATCAGCCTCATCATCTTCAGGTGGCTCTTGGAAGGCGACCTGTTTCTTCTTGGGACTTGGACGAGGACCTCGTCCAGCTATTGGCTTAGTCTTCAGCAGAGTTGGGCCAGATGAAGAATTTGGCGCAACTGAGGAACTTGCTGAGACACCAGAGGCAATAGAGATGTCTGCAGTCCTTTGGCACGTGGCCAGATGCACAGGTGATGAGGACTTTGGAGGAGCTGCTGAGGACTTTGTAGGAGCTGAGGATTTGGGAGGAGCAGGAGCAGCATGAGGAACTGGCTGTGAGGGCATTGAAGATTCTGGCCGTGAGGGCATTGCTGAGGATTTTGGCCGTGAGGGCACTGTTGGTGAAGCACTTGGCTTGTGCGCTGGCTTCTTTGCCATTTGATCTTCTGGGCTGAACAGGGGCCTCAGTGGCAGCAGCAGTAGCAGAGTCTTCATTGAATTTCCTCGCTGCTTCTTTGGCTTGTCTCGCCAACTTGGCTTGGCGCTTGGCCCATTCTTCAGGAAAGTCCTCACCACGCTTGATCTTTGGTGCGGTCGGCTTCTTGGCTAGGTGCCAATGGAGCTCTTGGGCATGGAGGATTCGGGCGAATTTCTTCATGTACTTTGGAGTAATATATCTGTACTCCTCCATTCCCTTGCCCATCTCCTTTCAATCCTCCTGAATGCGCACCTTGCGCTGATTTTTGTTTTCCTTGCCAAACTTGGCTTCATCAGTGTGCAATAGTCGGTAGATATGTCCTCGTGTATCTCGAAGCGGTGATGACCTCAGGCCTCTTTCCTCCTTTCTCGTGGCTTCTTTCCTTCCGCCATATTCTTCACCGAGGAATTTGAACAATCGAATTCTACGAAGAAGTATGCAACTTTTCTTCGAGGAACGCTGAATATGAGTTATGTTGATGAGAACCTAGTGATTCAGGCGGACATGAGTACATGTGAACAGAGTATAGTTGCGAGGAATTTGGAGAGGTCATATCGTTCTCGTAAGGTTTTTCAAAAGAACTAGTTTGAGGAATTTGACCAGATGAGCCTTGAAGAATTTCACTAAGCGATCTTTGTCTTAGGTTCCGTAGTTGTATAGATCGAGGATCCACACAATTGAGGAATCTTGAAGAAAAATCATTGCTTAGAGAAGCGAATCAAGAGCATATTTCGTTTGAGGTGTTCATATGTGTGAATATTTGAAGAATAAACACCTTTGAAGATTTTCAGAAGGTTTGAGAATCAAAGCGAGTAATAAAAGTAACTTTTAATTACTCCGAATCGAAGAACACGATTTAACTAAGAAGTGTAGATTAGAAGTTCGTCAGTTCATATCTCCCACGCCCAAACTCGGCGGAGGAAGACAGCTACGGCGGCGGCGGAGTGAAGATTTCCGCGGTCGGCGCGAGTACGACGGCGACGAGGTCGAGGCAATGAAGCTCTTCCCCACCGGCGACGATGGAGTAGCGGCGGCGCTAGGGTTTGAGAAGCTCGAGCGAGAGAGAGAGCGGTCGAGCGGAGTAAAGGAAGTGAGGAAGGGGAGAGGAGGTATATATAGCCACGGTGAAAAACCGTTAAGCGAAGATTTTGGACGAACGTGCCTGACCCTTCTCACTACCGACATGTGTCACCCACGCATCAAAACTGGAGATTGTGTTAGATCGTGGGTGAATAGATAAGTTTATCGTGGGATGTGGAACGGTTTAAGCATAAAGCGAAAATTTTGATAAGATAAGTTAAAAGTTCCGTTCGCAATTTAAATCGGTGACAAGGACACGGTGAAGATTTTGAACGAGTTTCAAATAGAACGCACATGAAGAATTTGTGAATAGATTGGGTTGAGTATAGCATAGAGGGGGAAGGGTCCGATCACATTCACTTAGCAAAAAAAACAACTTGAAGAAATAGCCATAAGTCAATGTCAGTAGAGGACATAAATCCATATATATATATATATATATATATATATATATATATATATATATATATATATATATATAGTCAATGAAGAAAGACAACGGAAGCAGTGAAGATTTTGCAAAGTTGAAGAATTTGAAAACTGAAGAATTTCAAAAGCGAGGAAAAACTCAAATTGAAGATTTTCAACTTTGGTGGTGGCGTGACCCACCGTATAAGAATGATGGTTTCAGACACAGCGTACAATTGTCGTAGGGTTACGAGAATCAAATTCTTCATTAATTTCTTCACACTTAGAGTGTTATTCTTCATTGATTAAAGAAAACGTTTCTTCATGTGTTGCACATCTAAGTCATCAATTTTGCATAAGTGTCAGGATGTGTGTCCTTTTCAAAGAACATTCAAAGATTCTAAGATATTTAGCTCACACCGCAACTTGCTAAATCTCTTCTCATCCGAGGGCTTTGTGAAGATATCTGCTAGCTGTTCTTCAGTCTTCACATGCTCGATGGAGATGTCGCCCTTCAACACATGATCATGAAGAAAATGATGACGAATCTGAATGTGCTTTGTCTTCGAGTGCTGAACTGGGTTGTGAGCAATCTTGATGGCACTCTCATTGTCACAGTAGAGAGGGACATTCTTCACGTTGATGCCGTAGTCCTTGAGAGTTTGCTTCATCCACAGCAATTGAGCAAAACAAGAGGCAGCAGCAATGTATTCAGCTTCCGCAGTAGACAGTGATACGCAGTTCTGTTTCTTCGAGGACCAACCGACCAAAGATCGTCCGAGGAAATGACAAGTACCAGATGTTGACTTGCGGTCCACCCGATCACCAGCATAGTCAGAGTCAGAATATCCAATGAGATCAAACGTAGAGCCCTTGGGGTACCATAATCCTAGTGTTGGTGTGTGATCTAGATATCGAAGAATATGCTTCACAGCCTTATGGTGTGATTCCTTCGGTGTAGCTTGAAATCGGGCACACATGCAAACACTGAGCACTATATCTGGCCTAGATGCACATAAGTATAATAGAGAACCAATCATGGAGCGGTATACCTTGTGATCGAAGTCAATACCATTCTCATCAGTGCATAGATGGCCATTTGTGGGCATAGGAATTTTGACGCCTTTGCAATCTTGCATGCCGAATTTCTTCAGAACATGTTTGAGGTATTTCTCCTGAGATATGAATATGCCATTGTGTTGTTGACGAATTTGAAGACCTAAGAAGAATTTCAATTCTCCCATCATAGACATTTGATATTCTTCATTCATCATATAGGCAAATTCATCACTATAACGTTGGTCAAGATCTGACCAAAGATAATATCATCAACATATATTTGGCACACAAACAGTTCACCATCATATGATTTAGTAAAGAGAGTAGGGTCGAGAGAACCGGGTTTGAAGTCAATCTTCACGAAGAATTCCTTCAATGTATCATACCACGCCTGGTAGAACTGTTTCGCACCATAGAGGGCCTTGTTGAGTCTGAAGACTTTGTCGGGATTCTTTGGATCTTCAAAACCTGGGGGTTGAGCAACATATACTTCTTCCTCAAGCTTACCATTGAGGAAAGCACTTTTCACATCCATTTGATATAAAGTGATGTTATGATGGTTAGCATAAGCAAATAATATGCGAATAGCCTCAAGTCTAGCAACAGGTGCAAAAGTTTCATCGAAATCAATTCCTTCAACCTGTGTGTAGCCTTGAGCTACAAGTCGTGCCTTATTCCTCACCACAAGGCCATTTTCATCTTGCTTGTTGCGGTAGATCCACTTTGTGCCAATGATATTATGCTTGCGAGGATCTGGACGTTTGGCTAGTTCCCAGACATTATTGAGCTTGAACTGATGTAATTCTTCTTGCATTGCCTGAATCCACTCAGGCTCCAGAAATGCTTCATCTACCTTAGTGGGCTCTGTGATAGAGACAAAAGCATAGTGCCCACAAAAGTTAGATAAATGTGAAGCTTTTGAGCGTGTGAGAGGACCTAGCACTTTAATGTCATCGATGATCTTGTCAACTTGCACTTCTTTTGCAACGCGAGGATGAGCTGGTTGTCGTCGAGGAATTTGATCAGCATTTTCTTCAGCACCATTTTCTTGACATTATCTTCAGTGCATCATTTCGACGTTCTTTGCGTCTGAGAATGAATTCTTCAGCAGATTCTTCAGTAGGAATGACATCCTCAGTCGCCTTGAACTTGATATATTCCTCAGGTGCTGGTTCATCTATCACAGAAGGTAGGTTCTCTCTTTGCGAGCCATTAGTCTCATCGAACCGCACATCTACAGTTTCGACAATCTTGTAAAGAACATTGTTGAAGACTCTGTAGGTGTGCGAGTCCTTTCCATAACCAAGTATAAAACCTTCATGTGCTTTCGGTGCAAATTTAGCATTGTGATGAGGATCTCTAATCCAGCATTTAGCAATCAAGACTTTGAAATAACTCACATTGGTTTTTTTATCAGTGAGGAGTTCATAGGCAGTCTTCTTGAAGAATTTGTGAAGATATACTCTGTTGATGATGTGGCACGCGGTATCAACTGCATCAATCCAAAAACGACGAGGCGTTTTGTATTCATCAAGCATAGTGTGAGCCATCTCAACAAGAGTTCTGTTCTTGCGCTCCACAACACCATCTTGCTGAGGTGTATAGGGAGCACATAACTCATGAGTAATACCAAGTTCATCAAGATAGTCATCAAGACTGGAATTCTTGAACTCAGTTCCATTGTCACTCCTGATTTGCCTGATCTTCACACCAAAGTTGGTTAAAGCCCTCGAGGTAAATCGTTTGAAGACTTCCTGCACTTCATGTTTGTAAGTAACAATGTGTACCCATGTGTAACGAGAGTAATCATCAACAATAACAAAGCCATATAGAGATGCATCATTAGTGACTTCTGAGTAATGATTAGGACCAAAGAGGTCCATGTGAAGCAATTCGAATGGACGAGTAGTGGTCATGATAGTCTTCGTTGGATGCTTGGCCTTGGTCATTTTTCCAGCTTCACAGGCTCCACACAAGTGATCCTTGAGGAATTTGACATTTTCAATGCCAATGACATGCTTCTTCTTCGCATGGCGTGTGCAAATTCCTCATGCCTGCGTGACCAAGTCGTTGATGCCATAGCTAGCCTTCTGAAGCTTTTGCAAGTAGACACACGGCTGGTTGTGGTCCTGTAGAGAAATCAACAATATACAAGTCTCCTCTCCTAAAGCCTTCGAAGACTTTGGAATTGTCAGCTTCCATGATCACAACATAATGATACTTGCCAAAGACAACAACCATATCAAGATCACAAAGCATTGAGACTGACATGAGGTTGTATCCTAAGGACTCAACAAGCATGACTTTGTCCATGTGTATGTCCTTAGAGATCGCAACCTTACCAAGACCTAATACGACTTTTGCCTTTGTCAAAGAAAGATGATATGCTTCAGATGTGACGGTGATAAGGGAGCATCCATCAATAGATTCTTGTCACCGGTCATGTGATTTGTACATCCACTATCGAGGACCCACTCATTGGCTTTGGGTTGATCATCCTGCAGATGAATTAGTGCAACTTACGATCTCATATACTTCATCAGTGAAGAATATGATATCAATTTCATCAGGCAGTATAACAGATAAGCAGTATGAGGACGTGTGAAATGAAAGTTCATTTATTCATGATTAGCATGCGTCCTTTCAGGCATTTTTGTCAGGCCCCCAGCAAATTCTTCAGACGTTAAAGCACGTCTGGAGACCTGACCCTGCAGAAGAGATTAGTTCTTTTTCTTCACCACCCACATCTAAAGGGGTGGCAAAGAGTTCATCACTCTACGAGCTCCATATAAGAATGGTGGCATAGAGGCCAATACATTTCGTTTCACATTAGAGGGGTTAGGGTAAGCATATGAATAAGCAGAGAAATTCTTTGAGGACTTATGAACATATTGGTTTGAAGAATAATGCACATATTCATAGCCCTTAGCTCTACCCTGCGAAACAGAGTAGTTAGCACGATGATAATCATATGAGGACTTTGATCCATGTGAGGAATTTGGTCCGTATGAGGACTTGGATCCATATGAAGAATTAGGTCCATATGAAGAGTTTGATCTGGGGTTCCTATTCTTCACAGGTGGTGTCATGAGGACATTCACCTGAAGACTTTCAAGGCACTTCTTGGGAACCCAGTTTTGTTCATAGGGGCCGTTCCTGCAGTTAGTGCCAACATATCTAGCAAATACTTCACCATTCTGATTTTTGAACAGTTTATAGTTGGAGTCAAATGACTCATCAGAAGAATGAGGAGATTCACATGTAAAGCCAGATAAGTTAGATGGATAAACTGGAGGTCCCTTTGCAGCAACCCATGAGGTTTTGAGGTCTTGCTCAGGCTTCCAATACGTTCCATCAGCATTGAGTTTCCTCTCAAAGGCAATACCCTCTTTCCTAGGGTTCATGTTGAGGATCTGCCTTTTAAGCACATCACAAAGAGTCTGATGCCCTTTGAGGCTTTTGTACATGCCTGTCATGTACAATTCCTTCAGCCCTGCATCGTCAGTGATACTAGCAATGTCCTCAGATGAGGAATTAGTGATAGCAGAGGCAGGTGAAGAATTTGTAACAGTTGAAGCATTTGAACATTGGTGAAGAATTAGCGATTCACGTTCAATGCACTTTAAGCATGGAGGAACAAATTCTTCACAGGAAGCGCTGATTTGTTGAGCAAGTAATGAATCACGCTCCTTCGAAGATCTTCATAACTCACTCTTAGCTTCTCAAGATCTTGCTTTCTTTGAAGAAATTCATAAGAAAGTTTCTCATGATCGAGACAAGAGAGTGTTATGATGACCTTGAAGATCATCAAGCCTAGATGAAGTCTCTGAAGATTTTCGATCGGGGCTTTAGTGCAATCCATTTCTTCACCCAACATATCATCACTTTTGTCTAGCATGTTTTGAACCTTTTCAAAAGCCCTTTGTTGTTTTACGTTAATCTTAGCAAGTTTTGAGTAGCTGGGCTTGAGATCTTCATCAGATTCATTTTCACTAGATTCAGAGGAGGTATATTTGAATACCTTGGCACCCTTTGCCATGAAGCAATTGGTGGGAGCGTAGTCATCACTATCTTCATCAGCTTTCTTGGTGAGGTCATTTTCTTCAGAGTAGAAGATGGACTTCTTGTGAAAGCGAAGCGAGAGCAGACTCGCCACACCGGACTCGGATTCTTCCGATGCCTCCTCTTCCTCATGTTCGTCAGATTCAGCTTCAGAGTCCATGTCCTTGCCAATGAATGCCCGAGCCTTCTTGGAGCTGCTCTTCTTGTGAGAAGAAGACTTTGAGGATTTTGATGATGAAGATTTCGACGATTTCTTCTTCTTAGCGTCATCAGGCTGTAATCCTTGTATTTCTTCTTCTTTAATTCCTTTTCCCACTGAGGACAATCTTGAATGTAGTGACCAGGTTTCTTACATTTGTGGCATAGTCTTCTCTTATAGTCACTGGAAGAGGAATCACTGCTCCTTGAGGATTTTCCAAAGCGACCACGTCTTGAGAACTTGGAATTTCTTCACGCAGCAGTGCTAGCTCCTGGCTCAATTCTTGAGGATCTCCAAGGCTACTACGAGTCTTCACAATCAGATTCAGACTGACCTTGGCCTTGTGGCACGTGATTTTCCATAGCTAGAACCATAGAGATCTCTCTTTTCAAAGAATTTGGAACTCATGAGTATTTAGCCTCTCGAGGATATCAGCTGGATCAAGTGACTTGTAGTCGGCATGCTCTTGTATCATCGGTGCGGAGTATCAAATGAGGAATCAAGCGATCTCAACAATTTCTTCACCACCTCATGGTCGGTGATGTCGATGGCACCAAGCGCTTGAAGCTCATTTGAGATGTCGATGAGGTGATCGAAGGTTTGTTGAACATTTTCATTGTCGAGTCTTTTGAAGCGGTTGAAGAGATTCCGAAGAACATCAACTCGGGAGTGACGCTGAGTTGAGACTCCTTCATTTACTTTGGACAGCCTATCCTAGATAAGCTTAGCAGTTTCCAAAGCACTCACTCTTCCATACTGTCCTTTACTCAGATGGCCACATATGATATTCTTCTCTTGAGAATCGAGTTGCTTGAATCTCTTCACATCGGCAGCGTTCAGTGAGGGTGAGACAGAGCGAACACCATTTTCCACAACATACCAGAGATCGTTGTCAATTGCCTCAAGATGCATTCGCATCTTGTTCTTCCAGTAGGGGTAGTCCGTCCCATCAAAGGTAGGACACCCAGCTGAGACCTTGATCATACCTGCGGCCGATATAACTAAAACTCCAGGTGGTTAAACCAAAATCACACAGAACAAGGGAGTACCTTGCTCTGATACCAATTGAAAGTGCGTTATATCGACTAGAGGGGGGGTGAATAGGCGATTTTTATGAATTCTTCAATGAGGAATTTGCTGGTGAGGAAATTCCTAAGTGAAGAACTACTTGCAGCGGAATAAGTACTCAGAAGTAAGCATAAGAGAATGCGAGCATGGTCATCATGATGAAATGAATACAATCAAAGAGTACAGAAAGCGTAAACACATCATAACACAAGATGAAGACAAACAGACTGAAGAATTGAACTAAGGAAATTGAGAAAGTCTTCAGTCAAAGTCTTCAAACACAGATATGAACGAACACTCAACACAGTAACGAGGAAATGAAAGAGTTGAGGAAATAGAACCGATTAGGTTGGTGAAGACAATGATTTGGTAGACCAGTTCCAAGCGATGTCTCGGTTATGCGTTTGGTTGGAGCGGCTGAGTATTTAAACTCAAGGACACACAGTCCCGGACACCCAGTCGCTGAGCACGCAGCTCAGGACACCAAGTCCTCACCGTATTCTCCTTGAACTAAGGTCACACAGACCTCGTCCAATCACTCGTGGTAAGTCTTCAGCGACTTCCAAACCTTCACAGACTTGGTCACTCGGCGATCCACAATTCCTCTTGGATGCTCTAGACCATGACGCCTAACCGTCTGGAAGAAGCACAGTCTTCAAAGGTAACAAGCGTCGGATCCACGCAGGATCAATCTCTTGATGATGCTCAATCACTCTGGGTTTGTAGGGGTTTGGTTTTGGGTTTTCCTCACTCGATGATTTTCGCTCAAAGTCCTCGGAGGATGGGTTGCTCTCAAATGACAAGTGTCAAGTTCTCTCGGAGCAGCCAACCAGCTAGTGGTTGTGAGGCGGCTATTTATAGCCGAGGAGCAGCCCGACATGATAAGACATAAATGCCCTTCAATGATATGACCGTTAGGTGGATAAGATATTTTGGGACAGTCATGCCAAGAAGACACCAACGGTCGGAAATTTGACTCTCAAATTCCTCGGGGCTATCATGTTCCTCACTGTGTAGGCAATCCACCTGGCGTATTCCTAACTCCTCGGTCAGAACAAATTCCTCGTGACGGAAGAACTTTGTCTCCGTCACTGAAGAAATTGACTGAGCTATATGAGATTTCCAAAGGCTTCACTCGAAGGGATTGGTAGGTGTAGGATTTTGAGTCGAGCATCACATGGAAATTTTTCCTTAGTATTTCCTCGACCCCCTTTAACAGTACGGTGTTTCCTATGACTCAAGAAAGAGAAAACGAAACTACGAAAACAAAAGTCTTCACGCTTCATGTTCCTCAAATGAATACCAAGTCTTCAAGGTTACACCAATTTCTTCACTTTCAAAGTCTTCAGAATATCAAAGTCTTTAGTCGAAGAACTTCATTTTTAGGGGTCGACTTTCTCTGTAAATATCAAACTCATCATAGACTTATAGACCTGTGTACACTCATAAACACATTAGTCCCTTAACCTATAAGTCTTCAATACACCAAAATCACTAAGGGGTACTAGATGCACTTACAGCGCTACTACTATTATTCTGTATTTCACTTATATTTCATGTTGTATTCGTACACCTTTATACAAGTTTTCATACATCAACAATTTAGATATTTTTTTTACATCATAATGAGTTATTAAATCACAGGGAGAAAGAACCGTGGACTAGTTTCAAATGGATGGACATACACTTGAAACTAATACGCGGTTCTTTCACTCAATAATATAATAAAAATCATCATCATCATATCATTAACAACTTATCATCATAATACATCATTGTCATATAAAACCTCCTCATGATCATCGTTTTCATCAATGAGACATCACATAGCAAGTTGGTCACTAGTCATAATCATCACTACTCCAAATCATCAACTCTAACACATTGCACCACATAATAAACAAATTGTACCTCATAGGACCTACTACATTCTCTTAGGACCTACTATATTCTCTAAGGTAAAATAGCAAAAAACAAGATAGCCCCTGACTCTCCATTATGGAGAATGGAGATTATCCTGTCTCCAATTCTTGCCTTTAAGCTTAATGTTGCTTCCAAGAACCTCCTTACGACTGTCCAAACATTTTTTCCATTCTTTGATTAGCATGTGTTCGCCGGTTTTAGAAATCTGATATGCACAGGTGAGATCCGTAGGATGACCTAGCTGTATGTTCAGAACATCAAGGTGACCATTCTGATACATCAGATGAGGCATAAAATCCATCGAGATTTTCTGTTGAAAAACATAGTAATAACTTCGTAGTTAGCAATGATCTACTAGTTTTAGAAGTATGCAAAAGATGCACGGATGTCGTAATAGTAAAAAATCTTACCAGGGTATCTCCATAGAAGTTACCGTGGTTCAACACGTGCACTAGTGGCACATATTCACCATAATTTGGAGGAGTTCGATAATAGGCATTGTAATTCTCAAGATCAGTACAAAATGCGATCATATGATTTTTCTCCTTATAAGTTAATTGAGACCATCGGTGTAGTGGGTTTTGTCTACCATCTTACGCACATTCTTTGAAGAATGAAAATAAGCTGTCAATGGAAATAAGCTGTCAACTATTTTGAAATAAACAATATAAATTAGTTAATAACTATGTTTGAGAAACTCACATAGCGGTAGAATCTGAAGCGTATCAACAAGGACCCAAATGTCCAAATTGTCTTGCTCGATGTCAGGATCACCAAGATCCATGGTGACAATCATATCCTCATAAAAACCATACATTTTGCAAAGTGCTTCCCAATTTTGGCAACCAAAATGGGTTGCTCTCTGAGAATTGTACAGATTTACTTCAAAATTCATATCATGATGGGTCCTTAGGTGTACTTTCTTTGTTTCAAAATTTTCATGGTCTTCAAAACCCATCCTCTCCAAGACATAGTGTCTTGCATGGCATGGGATAAGCTAGCCGAATTGTCAAAGATGAACATTAGACGTTGAAATAGTTGAAGACGTTGAAATAGTTGAAGTCCTTGTGTACCGTTTCAACATCAAAGGTCTCCTCGAGCTTAATGCTGAAGCGCCGATCTTCGTCCAGGTGAGGCCTGTCGCACAGACCTCGATCGTAGTGGCACCAGCTGCACTCCCCCGGGAGACTTTCTCGTCCGAGTACGACATTTCCTACGTTCATAATTCAAATATTAAACTTGTACAATTAAATACATGTATTAAAAAACCTAAATTAGATCATTATTATTCATCACGGGTTGACTATCAGTCTGTCGAAATGTCGTTTAATTATTTTTCGAGAAAATCCAGGCCACTCGATATTTCCTACATATTCTAGCACAAGTCATGCCAGAATTCACGGAAAAATCTGGCATGGCCTTTGCTAGAAAAGGACATATCGAGCGCCTGAAATTTGCCGGAACGGAAATTAATCAACACTCCGGAAAAACATAGGCCTCTCGGAGGTGTAACCTGAACATGACCGACCAGTTGGGCAACCACATATCCTATTTGAGTAACACAAGATATACATGTTTTTATCTACATCATATCTTATAGGACTCATATTGACATGGAGATTTGGCTGGTCTCACCTCGAGGTTGGAGGGGGTCGGTGACGGGGACGACGGCGGGGATGATGGAGGGGCTCTTTGATTTCTGCAAAAGGAAACACCCTATAAGTTATCACTAATACATCCCGAATAATTGCTTAAACTAAAAAAATAACAACCAATATGACATGTTCAACTAGTTCTATTAATTCAACTAGTTCCTACTAAATATAAACTTACTATAAATAGAAAAAAACTAGTTCTTTCAAAAAATAAAGTAGTTCAACTAGTTATATTAATGTTCTTACTAAAAATACATTAGTTCTATTAATTCAACTAGTTTATTAATTTACTTACTAAACTAGTTCAACTAAAACTAAACTAGTTCTACTAGTTTATCAGTTTACTTACTAATTATTTTAAACACTTACTAAAAACAGTAAAAAAACTACATTATACAATAGTAAAAAACATCTACTATTAACCATAGTGCCCTAGTTAACTAGTACCATCACTATTACTAATTAACATCTACTACTACTAAAAATCATTATTTATGAACCCTAAATTAACATCTACTACTACTAAAAAACATCTACTAACTAAGCAAAGAGAGAGGGGGTGGGGGAGTGTCGGATTTCGGGTTCCGGCAAACCCTCTAGGTTCGAACTCAGGGTGCACGCGGAGATCTCGCCCCTACCTACCTGCACCTAAATGCCTCGCATGAGGATCTAAACTACACAAAAGAACAACATAAGAGACACAAGGTTTATACTGGTTCGGGCCACCATTGTGGTGTAACACCCTACTCCAGTGTGTGGTGCGGTGGATTGCCTCTTGGGCTGATGACGAACAATACAAGGAAGAACAACCTCGCGAGGGTGAGGTGTTCTTGTGGCTAGGCTCTCGATCGGATTGGATCAATCTAAGATGAGATGTCCCGATCCCTCCCTCTACTGTGGTGGCTAGCTCTACTTATATGCAGAGGCCCTGGGCCTCTTCCCAAATATTGAGCGGGAAGGGCGCCAACAATTGGCCATTTTGAAGGGGAACATCTAGTAGACTTATCCTGACTAAAGTTGGTCCTCGCCTGTCAAAGGCTCTGGTGGTGACACCGGCTTGGGCTCCACGATGGCATCCTTCCTGCCGTTGCGACGGTCTTGGTCTTGTTGCACCGAAACGGATGCCTTTGCTTGATGCTCTCGCCTGCGCTTGCCTCCTTTGCACCAAAGAGGAAATGAGGACCTTCTTGGCGAGTGGCGCCCGCCTGGCACCCTTGGTCGTCATGGCTTGCGTCATGGGCACCTCATGAGGTACCCCACCTTGATCTCTCCGCCTCCTCGTGAGCCAGCCTGACAAGGACGTGCCTGAGGAAGCTTCATGTCGTCCACCCCGCGAGGCTTGGCCCCTCGCGAGGGTCTTGAGCTTGTGCTGATGAAGATGGGCGTCTTGGGCCACCTTGATCCACGCCGCAGGCAGGCAAGTCTGGGTACCCCGTTCCCAGAACGCCGACAGTAGCCCCCGGGCCCAAGGCATGCCTGGACTTGGCCGAGCAGAGAAGCGAAGGGGCAAGTGCGAAGCGCCGCGGGCCCTAACTGCCTGCGTCCTTGGGCGTCGCGCGGTGGTTGATTGGACGTGGGCGTCTCCACTTGCCCATGACGCCTCGACAACTGCACGAATTGACAAATCCCTGCATGCAAAGCGGGTCATGATTACCTGCGATAGTGGAGGTTGACGGTTGGCCTTCCCCGGCTATAAGTACGGAACGGCGCGTGCCCTTCCGGTCCATCTCTTCTTGCTCCTCCTTCTTCTCCGTCCCTTGCTCCACTTTGCGGCAATGGCTCCGATCCGCCGGTTCTCCGTGGAAGAGAAGGGAAATGCTCCCCGAGAGGGTCCCGACTCGCTTCTGCCGAAGAAACGGCTAGCCCTATGCCGTCGAGATGAGGGCACCCAGCAGGAGGTGTCGAGGCCCTGGTGCGAGCGGCCGCCGCCGGGGTTCCCTCTGCCCTTGTACGCCCGCATTGAGGGCCCTAAAGGAGCTGACACCGAGCGCCATGGACGACGCCGGCGCCGGCGCCGGCGGGTCACGGCGATGCGCGCTGTCCCTCCTGAAGTCCATGCGGAGGGCTCCTCCCGAGAGTTTGTGCTTCATGCCACCATGCCTCCTCAATCTTGGATTCGCCTTCCTCCCTCCTTCGCCTTCGTGATGCCGCAGGGGGGATATTTGGAGCTCTGGTTGCAGCACGCCAGCTGCAGCACCCTCGCCACCGAAGCGGAGGTCGCGATCGTCGCTCCGGGCAAGGTCTTCATGACTCGAGGCTGGGGCGAGATCGCCTGGGTCTGCAGGACGAGGGGCGCCCTCGCGATCCACCTGGAGTACGACGGCGCTTCCATGATGCTCTTCAAGGTCTTCGACGCGGAAGGACGCCGGCTGGAGTGCTGCCCTGAGAGAGGTGGTCGGGGCCTTGCCGAGGCAAGGGCCAAGCTCGCCGACCGCTCCCTCAGCAGCTCCTCAGGCGGCGGAGGCGTTGGAGGATCCAGCGACTCCGCCAAGCACTTCGCGACTCCGGGGACGAGCGACGACAGCTACGAGCCCCCGAGCTTGCGCCGCTCTCGGAGCAGGGTGGGCTCGTCAGGCCGCCGCTGCCTCTGATCTGGTTGAGGTTGGCGCCGGTGCCTGACGGCCCACTGTTGATGATGGCGTCTCTCGCGGAGGCGCGTGTAGTTAGCGTTCTTTAGGATCTCCTCCCTCCGTTCCCTGTGAGGAATCGAAAAGCACGCCTCGTGGGGGCTTGTAAGGTGCCTGTGGTTCTGCTTGTTAATATGATCCTTGTCGTGAAGTAGTGCGAGATGCTCATTCCGTCTTAGCTTAGTTCTTCCTTTCGAACCTTCACGAGGACTTGATGCTCTGCGCCGACAGGTCCCGGTCCCAAGGCAGGCTTCAGCCGTCGCTGGTATGCCAGCTCGCGATGCCGTGGTCAAGGCCAGGAGGTGAGCGGCCCGGGGTCCAGTAAGAGCCCCTGAGTCGCGATGCTCAGGAGGCCCCCTTTAGCACTCAAGCAGCCATCGTTCGGTGAGAAAGGAGCGCGACGTTTCTAACACGAGATTGCCTTAGGTGCGAGGTCGGTGCTGCGATGGCTAATGTTTCCAGAGGGTGACTTATCTCGGGAGTCAGGAACCGCTTCCTGGTGCGATGTTAGGTCCGGCGATCGGCGGCGAGGTTACTGGCGAGGTCCCCGCGTGCCTCTTCCCTCTCGCCTTTGCTCCCCTTTCTGCTCTACGTCCTCGGATCCCGACCCTCGAGCGGGTCTCAGCCGTCACTGGTATGCCAGGTCAGGATGCCGTGGACAAGGCCAGAGGGTGAGGGCTGGAGAGGCAGTAGGAGCCCATGAGTCACGATGCTCAGGTACCCCCCCCCCTTTTAACGTGCAAGCGGTTCGCACGGACGAGAGTGAAGAAGACGCCGTGAGGGCCTCGCCTGGCGCTGCTCCTTGAAGGGATCCTTCAGGCTCACCACAAGAAGAACAAGAGTCCGCCATGACAAGCGACGGTCAGCCGTTGGTTGCTTTGAAGGGGTGACGAGGCACTGAAGGCCCGACGAGGTGGCCGTGCGGGGCTGCCGTGGCGAGAGCTCAGCCATTCAGGTTTGTCGTCGTTGCAGGGACGGACCCATGTGCAAGCGTCGTGCCGTTGGGGAGCAGCTCCATCAGTTGGTGCCAATTGAGCGGGTGACTAGGTCAAACACGTTAATCATGAAGGAGCAAGTTCATTTAGATAGGTGCAGGGAAGGCAGACGTCGCTAGGTCTGGCCCGAGCGACTTGGGGATGATGCAGCCCGAGGGGCGCCCCCGATAAGGTAAACTAGGAACATGAATTAAAAGGGATACACGCCGCAGGGACGGAACCACGTGGCCTGGGAATGATGCAGCCACGGGCGCTCGGTGGAAATGAAACTTGAAGGATGTCACCTGATAACGTTGAAGACGAAGGGATGCTGAAGTAGCAGACGTCGTGGGCTGCGGAAGCCGATCTTCACGAGCCCCCAGGTCCAGGAGCCTCGGGAGGCTCCAGAGGCGCCGGTGGCTCCTCGCGGACCATCTCCATCTCTGCCAGGACTGCGGAACGCCTGGGCTCTTGAGCCTCCAAGATGCTCCCCATGAGGCGCTGGCGTGTGGCGGCCGCGTTCGGCACGCCGTAGGGCATGCGAACGTAGCTGTGGGGTGGACCTTCGCAGCGCCCCACATGTGAGGGCCAGAGGCGCTCCTGAGGCGGCTCGGTTGAGCCCTGGTATGTCGATGCAGACGCGCATCCCACCATCCTCGCCTGGATGGGGAGCTACGGCGGGTAAGCGGCGGCTGCCTCTCATGACTCTTGACTCCTGCAACTCCTGAATGATTTTGCTGACGAACTCCTGAGGATTTGGCCCTCCTTGCCTCGCTCCTTCCTGAGGGAAACGTGCTTTGAAACACGCTTCCAAGTGGTGCCCAAGCGCCTCGCTCGTGACCTTAGCAAGGTTGGTGGCCCTCCAGGAGAGGGCCCCCGATCCTTGCTTGAGGAGGGCACCGGGCGCGCCATCCTATGCGACAGAAGGAGGTGCCCCCTGAACAGGCGCGGACCCTGAGGGGCCTGCCTCCCGACGGGTCGGGCCAGGCGATGTCTTCTTCTTCTTGGGAGCAGTCTCGAGGAGCCTCCCGCTCCTGCGATCTGGGTCTTCAAGTGACGCGGCTTGAAAAGCTCGCTCCAGGGAGCACACCGTGTCTCTCTCTTCACAAGGCACCTTGATGACTCCACCGCTTCCTGGATTCTTGAGGACGTTGTAGCCGTGATGAGTCACGGCCATGAACTTGGCCAGAGTTGGGTACCCGAGGATGGCATTGTATGGCAGGCGAATGTGGGCAACATCAAAGTCGATGAGCTCGGTGCGGTAGTTGTCGCGCGCCCCGAAGGTGACAGGGAGGCGGACCTGCCCAATCGGAACTGTGGAGACATCGGTGACTCCGGAGAAATGCTTGGTTGGCTGAAGCTGATTGTAAGGCACTTGGAGATTGTTGAATGTCTCTACGGACAGGACATTGAGCCCTGCTCCGCCATTGATGAGGGTCCTGGTGACTTGCACGTTGCTGATGATTGGGGAACAAAGCATCGTGAGGACTCCGCCGTGGCTGCCAAGACTTGAGCTGATCCGCTGAGCTGAACGTGATGGCGCACGCTGACCACCTGAGAGGGCGCGTGGCTTCGAGCTTGGGGAGGACTGCATTCACTTTGCGGGTGAACTGCTTGAAGATGCGTTGAGAGGCTGGTGTCGGATTTCGGGTTCCGGCAGACCCTCTAGATTCGAACTCTGTGGTGCATGTGGAGATCTCACCCCCTATCTACCTGGCCTCGTCGCCTCGCTAGATCTAAACTACCAAAAGAGCAACACAAGAGACACAAGGTTTATACTGGTTCGCGCCACCATCGTGGTGTAACACCCTACTCCAGTGTGTGGTGTGGTGGATTGCCTCTTGGGCTGATGATGAACAATACAAGGAAGAACAACCTCACGAGGGTGAGGAGTTCTTGTGGCTAGGCTCTTGATCGAATTGGATCAAGGTAAGATGAGGTGTCCGGATCCCCTATCGGGTCGGATCAAGCTAAGATGAGATGTCCCCATCCTCTCCCCTCTACTGTGGTGGCTAGCTCTACTTATAGGCAGGGGCCCTGGGCCTCTTCCCAAATATTGAGCGGGAAGGGCGCCAACAATTGGCCATTTTGAAGGGGAACATCTAGTACACTTATCCTGACTAAAGTTGGTCCTCGCCTGTCAAAGGCTCTGGTGGTGACGTCGGCTTGGGCTCCACGATGACCTCCATCCTGCCGTTGCGACGGTCTTGGTCTTGTTGCACCGAAACGGGTGCCTTTGCTTGATGCTCTTGCCTGCGCTTGCCTCGTTTGCACCAAAGAGGAAATGAGAACAACTGCTGGGCTGGTGCCCTTGGCGCCCTTGGTCGTCATGGCTTGCATCATGGGCACTGGTGAGGTACCCGCCTTGATCTCTCCGCCTCCTCATGAGCCAGCTGACGAGGCCGTGCCCGAGGAGCTTCTGTCGTCTGCCTCATGAGGCTTGGCCCCTCGCGAGGGTCTTGAGCTTGTGTTGATGAAGATGGGCCGTCTTGGGCCACCCCTTGAGCCACGCCCGCGGCCGCAGGCGAGCAAGTCTGGGTACCCCCATTCCGAGAACACCGACAGTAGCCCCCGGGCCCAAGGCGCGCCTGGACTTGGCTTAGCAGAGAAGCGAAGGGGCAAGTGCGAAGAGCCGCGAGCCCTAACAGCCTGCGGCCTTGGGCGCCGCGTGGCGGTTGATTGGATGTGGGTACCCCTGCTTCCCCACGACGCCTCGATGACTACATGAATTGACAAGTCCCTGCATGCAAAGCGGGTCATGATTACCTGCGATCGTGGAGGTCGACGGTTGGCCTTCCCCGGTTATAAGTACGGAACGGTGTGTGCCCTTCCAGTCCATCTCTTCTTGCTTCTCCTTCTTCTCCGTCCTTGCTCCACTTTACGGCAATGGCTCCGATCCGCCGGTTCTCCGCGGAAGAGAAGGGAAAGGCTCCCCGAGAGGGTCCCAACCCGCTTCCGCCGAAGAAACGGCTAGCCCGATGTCGTCGAGATGAGGGCGCCCGGCAGGAGGTGTCGAGGCCCCTGTGCGGCGGCGCCGCCGAGGTTCCCGCTGCCCTATATCGCCCACATTGAGGGCCACTGAAGGAGTTGATGCCGAGCGCCATGGTCGACGCCGCCGTCGGCGTCGGCGGGTCACGGCGGTGCGCGTTGTCCCTTCTGGAGTCCATGCCGAGGGCTCCTCCCGAGAGTTTGTGCTCCACGCCGCCATGCCTCCTCAGTCTTGGATCCACCTTCCTCCCTCCTTCGCCTTCGTAATGCCGCAGGGGGGATATTTGGAGCTCTGGTTGCAGCACGCCGGCTGCAGCACCCTCGCGACCGAAGCGGAGGTCGCGGTCATCGCTCCAGGCAAGGTCTTCATGACTCGAGGCTGGGCGAGATCGCCCGGGTCTGCAGGGCGAGGGGCGCCCTCGCGATCCACCTGGAGTACGACGGTGCTTCCATGATGCTCTTCAAGGTCTTCGACGTGGAAGGACGCCGGCTGGAGTGCTGCCCTAAGAGAGGTGGTCGGGGCCCTGCCGCGGCGAGGACCAGGCTCGCCGATCGCTCCCTCAGCAGCTCCTCAGGCGGCGGAGGCGTCGGAGGATCCAGTGACTCCGCGGAGCTCTTCGCGACTCCGGAGGCGGCGGCGACAGCTCTGAGCCCCCGAGCTTGCGCCGCTCTCGGAGCAGGGCGGGCTCGTCAGGCCGCCGCCGCCTCTGATCTGGATGAGGTTGGCATCGGTGCCTGACGGCCCACTGTTGATGATAGCGTCTCTCGCGGAGGCGCGGGTAGTTAGCGTTCCTTAGGATCTGCTCCCCCTGTTCCCTGTGAGGAATCGAAAAGCGCGCCCCGTGGGGGCATGTAAGGTGCCTGTGGTTCTGTTTGTTAATATGATCCTTGTCGTGAAGTAGTGTGAGATGCTCATTCCGTCATAGCTTAGTTCCCCCTTTCAAACCTCACGAGGGCTTGGTGCTCTGCGCCGACAAGTCCCGGTCCCAAGGCAGGCTTCAGCCGTCGCTAGTATGCCAAGTCGCGATGCCGTGGTCAAGGCCAGGAGGTGAGAGGCCCGGGGTCCAGTAAGAGCCCCTGAGTCGCGATGCTCAGGAGGTCCCCTTTAGCGCTCAAGCAGCCATCGTTCGGTGAGAAAGGAGCGCGACATTGCTAACACGGGATTGCATTATGTGCGAGGTCGGTGCTGCGATAGCTAGTGTTTCCGGAGGGTGACTTATCTCGGGAGTCAAGAACCGCTTCCTGGTGCGACGTTAGGTCCGCGCATCGGCAAAGTAGGGGTTGCCTGGCGAGGTCCCCGCATGCCTCTTCCCTCTCGCCTTTGCTCCCCTTTCTGCTCTACGTCCTCGGGTCCCGGCCCTCGAGCGGGTCTCAGCCGTCGCTGGAATGCCAGGTCGCGATGCCCTGGACAAGGCCAGAGGGTGAGGGCTGGAGAGACAGTAGGAGCCCATGAGTCGCGATGCTCAGGTACCCCCCCCCCTTTAACGTGCAACCGGTTCGCGCGGGGCGAGAGTGAAGAAGACGCCATGAGGGCCTCGCCTGGTGCTGCGCCGTGAAAAGATCCTGCAGGCTCACCACAAGAAGAACAAGAGTCCACCATGACAAGCAACGGTCAGCCGTTGGTTGCTTTGGAGGGGTGACGAGGCACTGAAGGCCTGATGAGGTGGCGCCATGCGGGGCTGCCGCGGCCAGAGCTCAGCCATTCAGGTTTGTCAGCAATGCAGGGATGGACCCATGCGCAAGCGTTGTGCCGTTGGGGAGCAGCTCCATCAGTTGGTGTCAATTGAGTGGGTAACTAGGTCAAGCACGTTAATCACGAAGGAGCAAGTTCATTTAGATAGGTGCAGGGAAGGCGGGGCGTCGGGTGCCCGGCGACTTGGGGATGATGCAGCCCGAGGGGCGCCCCCGATAATGTAAGCTAGGAACATGAAGTAAAAGGGATACACGCCTCAGGGATGGACCCACGCGGCCTGGGAATGATGCAGCCCTGGGGGGCGCTCCCTGCTAGAAATGAAACTTTGAAGGATGTCACCTGAAAATGTTGAAGATGAAGGGATGCTGAAGTAGCACACGTCGTGGGCTGCGGAAGCCGATCTTCACGAACCCCCAGGCCAGGAGCCTTGGGAGGCTTCGGAGGCGCTGGTGGCTCCTCGCGGACCATCTCCATCTCCGTCAGGACTGCGGAACGCCTGGCCTCTTGAGCCTCCAGGATGTTCCCCATGAGGCGCTGGCGCGTGGAGGCCGCGTTCGGCAAGCCGTAGGGCATGCGAATGTAGTCGTGGGGTGGACCTTCGCAGCGCCTCGCGCGTGAGGGCCAGAAGCGCTCCTGAGAGGCTGCTCGGTTGAGCCCTGGTATGTCGATGCAGACGCGCAGCCCACCATCCTCGCCTGGATGGGGAGCTACAGCGGGTAAGCGGCGACTGCCACTCATGACTCTTGACTCCTGCGGCTCCTGAATGATCTGGCTGACGAACTCCTGAAGGTTTGTCCCTCCTTGCCTTGCTCCTTCCTGAGGGAAACGTGCCTTGAAACACGCTTCCAAGTGGTGCCCAAGCGCCTCCCTCGTGACCTTAGCAAGGTCGATGGCCCTCAAGGAGAGAGCCCACGAGCCTTGCTTGAGGAGGGCGTCGGGCGCGCCTTCCTATGCGACAGAAGGAGGTGCCCCCTGAACAGGAATGGACCCTGAGGTGCCTTCCTCCCGAGGGGTCGGGCATGGTGATGTCTTCTTCTTCTTGGGAGCAGTCTCGGGGAGCCTCCCACTCCTGCGATCTGGGTCTTCAAGTGACGCGGCTTGAAAAGCCCGCTCCAGGGAGCACACCTTGTCTCTCTCTTCACAAGGCACCGTGATGACTCCGCCGCTTCCTGGCATCTTGAAGACATTGTGGCCGTGATGAGTCACGGCCATAAACTTGGCCAGAGTTGGGTACCCGAGGATGGCATTGTATGGCAGGCAAATGTGAGCGACATCGAAGTCGATGAGCTCGGTGCGGTAGTTGTCGCGCGTCCCGAAGGTGACAGGGAGGCGGACCTGCCCAATCGGAACTGTGGAGCCATCGGTGACTCCAGAGAAAGGCTTAGTTGGCTGAAGCTGATTGTAAGGCATTTGGAGATTGTTGAATGTCTCTACGGACAGGACATTGAGCCCTGCTCCGCCATTAATGAGGGTCCTGGTGACTTGCACGTTGCTGATGATTGGGGAAAAAAGCATCGGGAGGACTCGACCGTGGCGCGCAAGACTTGAGCTGATCCGCTGAGCTGAATGTGATGGCGCACGCTGACCACCTGAGAGGGCGCGTGGCTTCAAGCTTGGGGAGGACTGCATTCACTTCGCGGGCGAACTGCTTGAAGATGCGTTAAGAGGCTGGGGCTTGAGCTCCGCCCAGGATGCAAGCGATCGCGCGCGGCTCCCGGAAGCCCCCAGCCCCCTCGTCCTGATGATGGTCCTCATTTCTCCTTTGCTGCAACGGAAGAGGAGGGAGGCCTGCGTTTCCTTGCGGGCGATCCTCGCGAGGCTGATCCCTCCAGCCTCCCTCGCGAGGCTGATCCTGCCAGCAATCCTCGCGAGGTCGGTCACGCCACCCTTGGCGAGGGCCACGGTCTTCCCAGCATCCTGCGTTTCTTCCTCCTCCTCGGCCGTAGCCTCGATCATTGCGGTCGGGGCGTCGACCGATTCTCCCTTCTCGCACGGCTCGGAGCTCTTGACATTCGTTGGTGTTGTGGGTGAGGAGGTCGTGGTACACGCAGTACCGGCTGCCCTTGGAAGACTGGGGCTGATCTCTGCCTCGCTTGGTATCTGGTTCCGCTGCGAGCTCGGCAGCCCCCTTGCGCTTTACGTCCTTGGCCTTGGGCTTCTTCTCTTCTGGGTCTGCGGCTGGCAGCTCGAGGAGGGAAAGGCGTCCTTCCTCAGCCCTGGCGCACTTGGTCACCAAGTTGAACAGCTCCAAGGATGTGCACAGATCTTCATGCATCGCCAGCTCCTCCTTCATCTTGACATCACGCGCACCGGCCGGAGAAGGCTGAGATGATGGCCTCCTCAGTCACCTTAGGAATCTTGAGGCGTGCGTTGTTGAAGCGCTGGATGTACTTCGCAGGGTCTCTGGCTGCTGCTTGAATCTGGCGCATGTCACTCACGGTAGGAGGCGGTCACGAGTACCTTGGAAGTTGGCGATGAAGCGGGTGCGCATCTCGTCCCAGGAGGAGATCGTGCCAGGAGCCAGGTGCGGGCCCCGTCCTTGAGTGCCATGGGAAACCAGTTCGCCATGACTTTCTCGTCCCCGTTGGCGGCTTCGATGCCCAGCTCGTATAGCTGGAGGAACTCCGCTGGGTCGTCCGTGCCGTCGTAGCGAGGAGGCAGGTCTGGCTTGAACTTGAACTTGCGGGCCAGCGACGCTATGAGCTTCGGTGGTGAAGGCGCAAGACTGCTGTGGCCAGGGGGCCTTTGGTGATGAAGAGCCTGGTCTTGCGGGCCCCATGTGCTGCTTGGGAGCAGCAGCGGGGGTCTTGGCATCTGGATCGAGCGGTCGTGTGAGCCGTGGCAGGGAGCACTCGGGCAGCTTCTTGGGGGTGAGGGACCTCTTGACAGCTTTGCTCTTGGTGCGCTGGTGCCGGACGGAGTGGGTTCCGCCCAGGGGCCACGCTCCTTGGGGCCAAGGCGCCTTCTTGAGGGGGAGGCGGCTGAGGCGCCCCTGGAGCTTCATCGCCCAGGCAGGCGGGCTGATGCAGCGAGAAGGACGGGCGCTGGGGAGCTGCGGGTGCGGAAGGCTGGCGACGCGGTCGAGCCACTCTTCGTAGACGTCGTCGACGGGGCGGTAGCGCAGAGCTCGTTTGCCGCGATGAGCGCGGCCCGAGCCTCCATGGGCGCGCGGAGCGCGCGAGACGAAGAACCTGCTAGGACGAGTGAAGGAGTAGCGGTACGGCCGTCTCGCCTTACGGACGGATGCTGGGACGATGCTTGCTGCTCATTACCCGCCGGGCCGGTGGCGTCGTTAATGGCAGGCAACGGGGAATGGCGAGGGCGGCCGCCGACGGGGGCCGTCTGGGCGACGCGGGTAGCGAGAGCAGCCCAGCGCTCGGTGCGGGCCCGAGGAGCGTCTGACATGGATGCAATGGGCGGCGAAGAACAGGGCGGCGGAAGACGGATTCCGGTGCACCCCTACCTGGCGGGTCAAATGTCAGATTTCGGGTTCCGGCAGACCCTCTAGGTTCGAACTCTGGGGTGCACGCGGAGATCTCACCCCCTACCTACCTGGCATCGTCGCCTCGCTAGGATCTAAACTACCAAAAGAGCAACACAAGAGACACAAGGTTTATACTGGTTCGGGCCACCATTGTGGTGTAACACCCTACTCCAGTGTGTGGTGTGGTGGATTGCCTCTTGGGCTGATGATGAACAATACAAGGAAGAACAGCCTCGCGAGGGTGAGGAGTTCTTGTGGCTAGTCTCTTGACCGGATTGGATCAAGCTAAGATGAGGTGTACGGATCCCCTATCGGGTCGGATCAAGCTAAGATGAGATGTCCCGATCCTCTTCTCTCTACATGGTTACAATTTTGAAGACGCAGTACTAATTAGCGAACGTTTGGTATATGGCCTTTCTATCTTTCTAATCTAATTTGAAATTGGATGCCTCGAGCCGAGGTCCGAGTACCAAGCGCTGCAGCGCTGAAGTATGAGCCCCGCTAATGAGGGTTACAAATTTGGTCAAGAGGAAGAAACTTATAATATTGTGGCTGCTCATGGTTATTTTGGCAAGGTTGTTTAGATTTACGAAAAGGTTGCTTGAATTTATGAAAAGTTTTCCGTTTCCGAAGACTAGTAAAATAGGCGGATTCTGGAACCCCAAGGGGTGGCCGAGAAGCTTCTTGCCGGTGCCCCCAAAAGCAAAGCACAGACACACTTTCTACACACAAATGAAAAACGGTTATGGATGCATTTTTGGAATTTGCAATAATGCGACGGGCGAACGACGGGGAAGTCAAGCATCTTCGGGAATATCCAGATTAGTCTTCAACTAGAGAAAGGATAGGATCGTAGTAAAGAATCGTCAACAAGGGCGTTCTAGTGCCGGGGGTCTGTGGTGGCTAGCTCTTCTTATAGGCAGGGGCCCTGGGCCTCTTCCCAAATATTGAGCGGGAAGGGCGCCAACAATTGGCCTTTTTGAAGGGGAACATCTAGTACACTTATCCTGACTAAAGTTGGTCCTCGCCTGTCAAAGGCTCTGGTGGTGACGCCGGCTTGGGCTCCACGATGACCTCCTTCCTGCCGTTGCGACGGTCTTGGTCTTATTGCACCGAAACGGGTGCCTTTGCTTGATGCTCTCTCCTGTGCTTGCCGCCTTTGCACCAAAGATGAAATGAGAACACTGCGCGGGCTGGCGCCCGGCTGACACCCTTGGTCGTCATGGCTTGCGTCATGGGCACCTCGTGAGGTACCCAGCCTTGATCTCTCCGCCTCCTCGCGAGCCAGCCTGACGAGGCCGTGCCCGAGGAGCTTCCTGTCGTCCGCCTCATGAGGCTTGGCCTCGCGAGGGTCTTGAGCTTTGTTGATGAAGATGAGCGTCTTGGGCCACCCCTTGAGCCACGCCAGGCTGCAGGCGAGCAAGTCAGGTACCCCGTTCCTGTAACGCCCGGCGGTGGGGCTTGAGCTCCGCCCAGATGCAAGCGATCGGCGTGGCTCTGGAAGCCCCCAGCCCCCTCGTCCTGATGATGGTCCTCATTTCTCCTTGGCTGCGGCGGCAGAGGAGGGAGGCCTGCGTTTCCTTGCGGGCGATCCTCGCGAGGCTGATCCCTCCAGCCTCCCTCGCGAGGCTGATCCTGCCAGCAGTCCTCGCGAGGTCGGTCGTGCCACCCTTGGCGAGGGCCGCGGTCTTCCCAGCGTCCTGCGTTTCTTCCTCCTCCTCGGCCGTAACCTCGATCGTTACGGTCGGGGCGTCGACCGATTCTCCCTTCTCGCACGGCTCGGAGCTCTTGACATTCGTTGGTGTTGTGAGTGTGGAGGTCGTGGTACACACTGTACCGGCTGCCCTTGGAAGACTCGGGCTAATCTCTGCCTTGCTTGGTGCCTGGTTCTGCCGTGAGCACGGCAGCCCCCTTGCGCTTCACGTCCTTGGCCTTGGGCTTCTTCTCTTCTCGGTCTGCGGCTGGCAGCTCGAGGAGGGAAAGGCGTCCTTCCTCAGCCCTGGTGCACTTGGTCGCCAAGTTGAACAGCTCCAAGGATGTGCAAAGATCTTCATGCATCGCCCGCTCCTCCTTCATCTTGACGTCACGCACGCCGTCGGTGAAGGCTGAGATGATGGCCTCCTCGGTCACCTTGGGAATCTTGAGGCGTGTGTTGTTGAAGCGCTGGATGTACTTCTGCAAGGTCTCTCCTGGCTGCTGCTTGATGCGGCGCATGTCGCTCCACGGCAGCGGCCGTCATGAGTGCCTTGGAAGTTGGCAATGAAGCGGGTCGCATCTCATCCCAGGAGGAGATCGTGCCAGAGCTGTGTTCGAGGAGCCAAAAGTGCGGGCACCGTCTTTGAGCGCCATGGGAAACCAGTTCGCCATGACCTTCTCGTCCCCGTTGGTGGCTTCGATGCCCAGCTCGTAGAGTTGGAGGAACTCCGCTGGGTCGGTCGTGCCGTCGTAGCGAGGAGGCAGGTCTGGCTTGAAATTGCCGGACCACGCGACGCTGCGTAGCTCGGTGGTGAAGGCGCGGCAGCCTGCTGTGGCCACGGGGGGCCTTTGGTGACGAAGGGCCTGGTCTTGCTGGTCCCCATGCACTGCCGCTGGGAGCAGCGAAGTCTTAGGCGTCTTTGGAACAGGGCCTTGATCGTGGCAGGGCAGTGTGAGGAGCACTCGGGCAGCTTCTTGGGGGCGAGGTCCTCTTGACAGCTCTGCTCTTCTTTGGCCGGCTTGGTGCAGACGGAGTTGGTTCTGCCTAGGCCACGCGCTTGGGGCCAAGGCGCCTTCTTGAGGGAGAGGCGGCCGAGGCGCCCAGAGCTTCATCGCCCAGCGCAAGGTGGGGCGGTGCGGCGGCGAAAGGGCGGCATGGGGAGGCCCTCGCGGCGGGACGAAGCTTCGACGACGCGGTCGAGCCACTCTTCATAGACGTCGTTGACGGGGCGGTAGCGCAGGAGCTCGTTTGCCGTGATGAGCGTGGCTCGAGCCTCCATGGGCGCGCGGAGCGCGCGAGACGAGGAACCAGCCGGGGCGAGCGAAGGAGTAGCGGTACGGCCGTCTCGCCTTACGGACGGATGCTGGGACGATGCTTGCTGCTCGTTCCCCGCCGGGCCGGTGGCGGCGTTGACGGCAAAGTACGGAACGGCGGGGCGGCCGCCGACGGGGCCATCAGGCGACGCGGGCGGCGAGAGCGGCCCGGCGCTCGGCGTGGGCCCGACGAGCGTCCGACATGGATGCGATGGGCGGCGAAGAACAGGGCGGCGGAAGACGGATTCCGGTGCACCCCTGCCTGGCACGCCAAATGTCGTATTTCGGGTTCCGGCAAACCCTCTAGGTTCGAACTCTGGGGTGCACGCGGAGATCTCACCCCCTACCTACCTGCACCTTGTCGCCTCGCAAGGATCTAAACTACCAAAAGAACAACACAAGAGACACAAGCTTTATACTGGTTTGGGCCACCATTGTGGTGTAACACCCTACTCCAGTGTGTGGTGTGGTGGATTGCCTCTTGGGCTGATGACGAACAATACAAGGAAGAACAGCCTCGCGAGGGTGAGGTGTTCTTGTGGCTAGGCTCTCGATTGGATTGGATCAAGCTAATATGAGATGTCTCGATCCCTCCCTCTACTGTGGTGGCTAGCTCTACTTGTATGTAGAGGCCCTGGGCCTCTTCCCAAATACTGAGCGGGAAGGGCACCAACAATTGGCCATTTTGAAGGGGAACATCTAGTACAGTTATCCTGACTAAAGTTGGTCCTCGTCTGTCAAAGGCTCTGGTGGTGACGCCGGCTTGGGCTCCACGAGGACCTCCTTCCCCGCCGCTAAGTGCATTTGCCTTGGTCTTGTTGCACCAAAACGGATGCCTTTGCTTGATGCTCTCGCCTGCGCTTGGCTTGTTTGCACCAAAGAGGAAATGAGGACACTGCGCGGGCTGGCGCCCGCCTGGCGCCCTTGGTAGTCATGGCTTGCATCATGGGCACCTCGTGAGGTACCCCGCCTTGATCTCTCCGCCTCCTCGCGAGCCAGCCTGACGAGGCCGTGCCTGAGGAAGCTTCTTGTCGTCCGCCCCGCGAGGCTTGGCCCCTCTCGAGGGTCTTGAGGTTGTGCTGATGAAGATGGGCCGTACTGGGCCACCCCTTGAGCCACGCCGCAGGCCGCATGCAAGCAAGTCTGGGTACCCCCATTCCCAGAATGCCGACAGGGAGGGGTGGGGGGCTTATAGAGAGGGGAGAGACGATGGCGGGGTGCGGCAAGGGCGGGCTCGGGATCGGGAGGCGGCGGTCCTGGGCGGGCTCGGGCAGCGGCGGTGAGGTCGAGGGCGGCGGCGGTGAGGTCGAGGTTGGCGACGGTGAGGTCGAGAGCTGCGGCGGTGAGATTGAGGGCGGCCTCGGGCGGTGGCGGTGAGGGCAGGCTCGGGCTCGGGCGGCGGCAACAGAGGAGTAGGGGAACAGGGGGGAAAGGAGGACTTAGCAAAATTTTGAGCCCGCAAGTGGTTAAGTCGAACTAGCAGCAGCGCTCTTAGGGAAATGCGCTATAGCTAATTTAGCTATAGCGCATTCTAGAAAAAAAACAGTACTGCTAAAGGAAGCAGTTATTTCTTTTGTTTATCCCAATATCAGTAGTGCTTTGTCCTGGAAAAACGCTATAAGTCTAAGCATGTAAAAACATCAAAAATATACATTGGTCATCATTGATCTTTTTGTGTAGAATCTAAATAGTCAACATGAATCTTCACCGTACCTGTATAGGCACAGGTGAAGATTCATATTGCAGCCACAAATCCTACACATATAGTTCAATGAAGACCAAGTGCCCGAGATAGTTTGAGAAGTAACATACTTAAGGTGGTAAACACCTTGTTCGCTTAGCAGTATGGGACTAAACATAATTAGTTTTGGTGATACTTAGCAGTAGTGAGTTTTGAAGAAAAACGCTGCTACTGAGTACTTTAGCAATATCGTGTCCAGGAGAAGGGCGCTACTACTATATCTAGCCTGGAGGCAACGCCGTGGCAATTATAGTAGTAGCGCTTGTTTCACCTATAGTGCTACTGCTATCGGGACGTTAGTAGCGCGGTTTCCTGGAGCTCGCTACTTCTAATTAGCAGTAGTGTTTGTTTTTAAACCATGCTGCTGCTAAGATTCTATGTATCAGGTTTTCCCTAGTAGTGCTAACCTATCTCACGAAGTTCCGTTAAGTTTTGCCTGATTGAAGTTTTCAAGTTTTGGGTGAGATGTCGATATGAGGAGAATAAAGAGTGAGAATACCCTAAGCTTGGGGATGCCCAAGGCACCCCATGTTAATATCCAAGGGAGATCCAAGCAACTAAGCTTGGGGATGCCCCGGAAGGCATCCCCTCTTTCGTCTCCAATATTATCAGTAACCTCACTTTGAGCTATATTTTTATTTGTCACATGATATGAGTTTTACTTGGAGCATCATTTTATTTTGTTAGGATTTGCCTGATTCTATCTATAATAATGTTTTGTCTCTTTTACTTCTATAAAAATGTCAGGGATAGCCTTAACCATGCTTATTTTGCAAGTATACATGTTGCTGTTTCAAAACAGAAAGTTTACCGCTGTTGCAAAAATTCCCTAGAAAAGTCAGAATGTGAGAAATGTTGAAACTTTATGAAAAGTAAGCTCTGATTAATTTTCTACAATGTGGTAAATTTTCATAATTTTTGGAGTTAAAGAATTATTGATACGATTGCATTCTTTACTAACTGTACTGCTTTGGCAGATTGCTGTTATATTTGCATTGTTTGCGTATGTTTGCTTGTTTAATGATTCTATTTGAGGATAGGGGTATTAAATATGTAGAGGCATTTAATATGCGATGTTGAATAATAATTTTTTTGATTTGGTATAGTAGAGAATGATAAGGTTTTTGCATTGGTAATTACTAACTTATCTCACGAGTTCATGTTGAGTTTTGTGTGGATGAAGTTTTTAAGATTTAGGGAAACCGTGGTATAAAAGGAATTAAGGAGACACAAATGCTCAAGCTTGGGGATGCCCAAGGCATCCCAAGATAACATTTCAAGAAGTCTCAAGCATCTAAGCTTGGGGATGCCCCGGTAGGCATCCCACCTTTCTTCATCAACAATTATCGGGTAGTATCGGTTGATCCTAAGTTTTTGCTTCTTCACAAGATGTGTGCTATTGTTGGAATGTCATTTTATCTTGTTTTACTTATGGTTTTAATAAAATACTTAGATCTGATGGTTTTAAATAAGAGAGAGTCCTCAATTAGCTACCCATTTACTTAACTACTCGTTTGATCTTCAATTATATCTTTTTGGAGTAGTTTGTCATTTACTCTCGCGCTTCACTTATATCCTATGAGTAAATTTTTGAATAAATAGAATGTAATGAAGTCAAAATTCTATGTTCATATCATGCCTAGTGGTAGCTTCACATTGGGTTTAGAAAGTGGAATCTTTTGAAGCTTGACAATCACAATATTGGTCATACAAGCAATTCATGAATGATTACTATAAGGAAGAGAACTTTCGCATGCAAATACACTATCTTGGAAATCTTTTGTGATTGTGAGCCCCCATCAAAATATTATATGCCCCTAGCTAGGCATAAAAGTGGGTTGCCTCCCAACAAGCGCTATCGTTTAACGCCCCTAGTTAGGCATATAAACAAGGATAGATCTAGGTATTCCCATAATAATGGTAAGGCAAATTGCGAAAACTCATCTCATATTCCCTACGTTCAGCAGCAAGTTTTGTTTGTGGAAAGCGAAAGTAATGAAAAGGGCTAAATCTAATGGACAAAAGTTCCCAAGATCAAGCTCAGGAGGTATGAGTTTGTCGGGGCAGGCTGATCTGGCCCACGAACACCTATGGGACCGGCGGACCGAGCCCCTTTCGGTTCGGCGGGGGGCGGAGGTCGCACGAAGAGCAGATCGAGGTGAGGCACACGAGCGGTTTACCCAGCTTCGGAGCTCTCCGGAGAGATAACACTCCTACTGCTGCATGTCTGAGTGTATTGAGTTCTTGCTCAGGAGCGCTGAGTGCTACAGTACACACAAGCTGCTAACGAGACCGAGCGTGAGGTCGAGCCCCCTTTTCCCCTCCTTCCCTACGTTGCGCATGGGCCTCCTTTATATGCTAAAGGGGTCTCCAACAGGTGGCAACGTAGACAAGGGTAAAAATAGAAAAGGAGTGGTTGGTACAGCTACTTGTACAGTGTATCATACCTAACCCTGATGGCAGGGGACAAAGGCATTAAATGCCTGTCTACGTCGCCCTAATAGTGCAGAAAGGGACCGCCAGGGGCGCCACCGCTTGCCACGATGGCAATCTTGTCAGCGCCGCTTGCCACCGCGCTCCGCTGGCCGCCTGACCTCTTGCCACGCGCTACCGAAAGGTCAGGCGACACGTTAGTGGATGTGCTTTGGAGCGCAGTGCAGTGGTGGTCTGCGCGGCAAGCGCCTTGCCGCGGTTGTTGTCTTGTCGCGTCCGGAAGCTTGTCGCTCACCGGGCCTTCCCGGCAAGCTCCTCTTGCCGGGGCCTTGTCTTCTAGGTGCCTTGGGTGGCCTTCCCGGGGCCTTATCTTCTAGGTGCCATGGGTGGCCTTCCCGGCAAGCTCCTCTTGTCGGGGCCTTGTCTCCCTGGCTTGAATACTTTGTTCTTGAATGGCTCCAAAGGAACCACGGAGGACCTTGGCGGTCACCCGGTAAGCCTTGCCGCGGAGGGCTGCAATCGCCCATGCACAAGTTCGGGATACTAGGGTACCCCTACTCTAGTACACCGACAGAGCCCCTGTGCCTAGGCCACACCTGCAGTGCCGAAGGCTGTTGGGCTGTGCCCAAAACGGGGCACGGGCATTTGTAGTTCTTCGGCTTGTTGCTTTGTCTTGTATCTGATTTGCTTCACTCTGAACCCATTCCTTTTCAGGACGCTGTCCCAGAGAGCATCGAAGAGAGCCAAGGCCCCGGTGATTGTCATCGAGGGCGAACCCACCGCGACAGCAGGAGGCGCGTCCGAGACCACCTTGCCGGACGCGGCAACTCTTCCTCAAAGCAGCCCCCAGCGCAGCCCCCAGCGTAAGTATATGGTTTACTTCTTGATGTTCGGCGTGCATGGGTGATCTTTCTTTGCTGATATCTGACCGCTGATTTGCGTAGGAGCGGAGCAGCCTTACCAGGAGTGCCCTGAAGCCGCTCCTGACATGCCATCTGCTTCGACTATACTGCCAAGGGAGGATTCCCCGGCAAGGGAGCGTTCTCCGGCAAGGGATAGCTCTCCAAAGAAGGGTCAAGACACCGATCTCTCGGGCGGCGGAGACCATGTCTGCAGACCCTAGCACTGGTAATCCTCTTGCTTGAAAACTTTCCTTGTGTTCTTCTTCTTCTAATTTTCTTTTTGAATATTTGCTTGACTTTTCTTCATTTTCCTGTCGTCAGATCCATCCGCCATAGAGCCAATGGAGACCGAGGTCGCCGGCGAGGAGGCAGCGGCACATCTTGAAGACGCCGCTGCCATCGGAGAAGAAGTCGGGCCGACGAGCCCGCCCGTGAAGAGGCCGCCATAAAGCTGCCGCCGCAGAAGCCGGGCGAGGGTCCCGATCGTGACCGACGGCCTGAGGTCGGCGGGAGCGCCAGGCGCTACGCCGACCGCCGATCCCTCGGCAGCTGCGGCAGCATCCTTTGCTTCCTTGAGAGCACCCGGCGGTCGGCGTAGATTAGGCCGCCCGCTTTCTCTTTTTCTTGCCGCTGCTGTTCATGTTATGAGAACAATCTATTAGAGCTGCGACAAGCTATCTTGTAATATAGCTCTATTTCGGGTAGCAATTGCTATGTTATTTCCTTTACTTGATTCCTTCCTTTGTATGTTTTTGCCCTACGCTTTTAGGGAACTTGTCGGGCGCAGCACTGGTCATGAGCTGAAAAGTCTGAGACGTCAAGAGCTTCAAGGCGGAGCTGCTACCGACAAGAAACCTTGTCGCAACTAGTCGCAGCTCACTTAAGTTGTTGAGCGGACTCGAAACAAAGTAAGGGCGCAATCGCAGCTCACTTAAGTTGTTGAGCGGACTCGAAACAAAGTAAGGGCGCAATCGTAGCTCACTTAAGTTATTGAGCGGACTCGAAACAAAGTAAGGGTGCAACTAACTACGAGTTGGTTCCTCCGCGCACAGGTTTTCCATACAAAGTACGGTCGTTCGAGGAAGATAACTTAAAAATTTTAAAACTGATTGCTCGAACTTTAGCAACTTAGCTTTTCTGTCGTTTGCTTCCCGGTAAGGCTAGACTTCCTTGAGCGACGCTTGGTCCACACCATTATCTTGTCCTTTCCCCCCAGGAAACCTTGTGGGCGAGGGAACCTTCCTTTCTTTGAGAAAGAGAAAGAAGAGAAAAGAAAGATATGGAGCCTTATGGCTCGTTATTGCTTACCGGGGTAGGTGCTGCACAAAGTGTCAGATAACGCATGCAAAATAGAAGTAGAAAGCATGAAATTGACAAGATGTGCGAAGCACATGAGCTTCACTTATGCACGGGGTCTGCTCCCGGCTTTGTACAAAGGATTACATGGAACATCGGCAAGACTTGTACAAAAGGTGGTTGCCGGAATGGGTTCTGGAACCGCGCCTTACGGGTAAAACTTACGAAGATGCTCAACGTTCCAGGAGTTGCTCACCGGAGTGCCATCTTCGGTCTCAAGGCGGACAGCGCAAGGCCTAGTGACTCGTTTCACCCGGTAAGGGCCTTCCCCTTCGGCGTCAACTTGTTGGAATTCTTGGCGGACTGAACACGCCGAAGAACAAGGTCGCCTTCCTCGAGACTTCTGGCATTAACCTTGCGGCTGTGGTAGCGGCGCAAAGCTTGCTGATATCGAGCAGCTCGTACAGCAGCCTGAAGACGATCCTCCTCAAGGAGCAGCGCGTCATCTTGTCGCAGCTGCTCTTGCTCAAGCTCATCATAAGCGAGCACTCGAGGTGATCTGTATACGAGTTCCGTGGGGAGAACTGAGCTGCTGCTGCGGGAACATCTGCTTCCACGGCGAGAACCTGCGGCTCAGCCGGAGCTTGATGTTCCCCGACAAGTTTGCCGGAGCAAAAACTTGTCGGGAGCGTCTGCTTCAACGGAACAAACCCTAGGGCTTGCCGGAGCAGACTGCTCCTCAGCACTTGCCGGTGGAGCTTGATGGTGCGTCCTCGACGGTAGCGCAGCACCAAGAGGTGCGCTTGTCGGAGTGGGCATCGAGCTCTGCCGGAGTTGGAGCGCCTGCTTCAACGGAACAAACCCTAGGGCTTGCCGGAGTGCACTGCTCCTCGGCACTTTGGTGGAGCTCGATGGTGCGTCCTCGACGGTAGTGCAGCACCAAGAGGTGCGCTTGCCGAGTGGGCATCGAGCTCTGCCGGACTTGGAGGCGTCTGCTACAACGGAACAAACCTTAGGGCTTGCCGGAGCAGACTGCTCCTCAGCACTTGCCGGTGGAGCTCGATGGTGCGTCCTCGACGGTAGCGCAGCACTCCGAAGAGGTGCGCTTGCCGGAGTGGGCATCAGAGCTCCTGCCGGACTTGGAGCGTCTGCTTCAACGAAACAAACCCTAGGGCTTGCCGGAGCAGACTGCTCCTCAGCACTTGCCGGTGGAGCTCGATGGTGCGTCCTCGACGGTAGCGCAGCACTCCGAAGAGGTGCGCTTGCCGGAGTGGGCATCAGATCTCTTGCCAGACTTGGTTTTCTTCTTCACCGCCGGTTTTTCTTTGCCGGGGCGGTCTCCTCACTATCAGATTCTCCTGCTTCAGTATTCTCTCCGGGGAGTCTCCTCCTTCCTCAAAGACGCGTGCACACTTGTCACCAGGGGCATATAGCTCATCGACGTCTACGATCTTGCACATCGCCATCTCCTCCGCATCCTACGGTTTCGCACGCTCGATGGAACGCACCGATTACATGCGGCGGTGGACATCCGGGATGTTGTTGTCAGACGCGCTGAATCTCCGAATGTATTTCTTGCAGGGCTCTCCTTCCTTCCGGGCGGCAGATGAAGGTCGCTTTCTTGGCCATGGGGCTTGTGGCGCCGTAAAAGGCGCCGACAAACCGATGGCATAGATCTGCCCAAGAGGATATGGAGTTGTCCAGCAAGTGCATGAGCCAGATCGACATTGGGCTTGAGCACCAAAGTGGGAAGTAGTTGGCCAGGATCTTGTCGTCCTCGCCCCGGCAGCTTGCACCGCTGATGATGTAGATGCTGAGGAACTCCGACGGATGCGTCTTGTCGCCGCATTTCTCTGCACGTCCGGCTTGAAATTCTTCTTGCCGGGCCATCTGGACTTGCCGCAGCTCACGAGTGAACACAGGGCAACCTATCACAGACGGCAAGTCGCTGGTTCCCTGGCGCATGCATGTTGACAGAGGGCCCAACGCGCTGGTCGGATTGACGCCGCTTCTCTTCGGGCGCCGATGCGAAGTTCGAAGCGTCTTCTTCTTGTCGTCATGAAGAACTTGGCGCTGATCGCGACGAGCTCATGGATCCGGCGATGCGGTGGAGTCGCTGTCGAGGTGGATCCGGCGAAGTCGGGCGATCTTGGCCTTCGGGCGGAGAGTGCATGGTGGTTGCACCCCCACGGTTTCGCCGCCACCGGCTCGCGTTTGGCAGTCCTGCGCGGCGGCGATGCACTCGGCTGCCGCGGAGCGCCGCCGCTGGCAAAGCCGATGAGACTTCGAATGGTGGCCCTCCATTCGTCGACCTTGTCGGCTGTTGGAGGGTAATCCAGAGCAGTTGAGCTCTCGCCAAAGCTTCGCTGGAGTGGTGGGTGGCGATGGCGAGCGGCGCGAGGAGCGGATATGCTCGGACTTCTAACTATGTTAGAAGGAGCGATATCCCGCCCAGCGCATCGATGCCTTGCTCGCGCCAAACATGTTGGCGTGCTGGCTGGTCTTGAGCATCCCAGATCCACCAGCTCGATCTTGGTCCAACGAGCGTATGGCATCGTGGAATACCATGACGCTGTCGGTCCCGCCTCCCCGAGACGGCGCGGTGCATGTACGGACGCCGAGGTCTGCGCAGCCTTGTCCTTGGACTTGGCAGCACCGTGAGCTCCCCCATCGACGTCCATTCTTCCGCCGGCGTCTACCCCACCACCCGTTTGCTCCGATGGTGGTGGGTTCGACGCGGACGGAACATCTGCCGCCGAAGCCTTCTTCTTCGGTGGCATGCCGATGAAGATGATGAAGATCTAGCTCGTGTGGACGCCGGATCAGGTTCACACAATCTCGACGCTTCTACCCGGGCGCGCCAAAGATGTCGGGCAGGCTGATCTGGCCCAAGAACACCTATGGGACCGGCGGACCGAGCCCCTTCGGTTCAAGGGGGCGGAGGTCGCACGAAGAGCAGACCGAGGCGAGGCACACGAGCGGTTTACCCAGCTTCGGAGCTCTCTGGAGAGATAACACTCCTACTGCTGCATGTATGAGTGTATTGAGTTCTTGCTCAGGAGTGCTGAGTGCTACAGTACACACAAGCTGCTAACGAGACCGAGCGTGAGGTCGAGCCCCCTTTTCCCCTCCTTCCCTATGTTGCGCATGGGCCTCCTTTTATATGCTAAAGGGGTCTCCGACAGGTGGCAACGTAGACAAGGGTAAAAATAGAAAAGGAGTGGTTGGTACAGCTACTTGTACAGTGTATCATACCTAACCTCGACGGCAGGGGGACAAAGGCATTAAATGCTGCTCACGCCGCCCTAATAGTGCGAAAGGACCGCCAGGCGCCACCGCTGCCACGATGGCAATCTTGTCGGCGCCGCTTGCCACATCAGCGCTCGGCCGTCAAGACGGCCTCTTGCCACGCTGCTACCGGAAAGGTCCTAGGGAAACATGTTAGTGGATGTCTTGGAGCGCAGTACAGAGTGGTAGTCTCCGCCGCAAGCACCTTGTCATGGTTGTTGTCTTGTCGCGTCCGGAAGCTTGTCGCTCATCGGGCCTTCCCGGCAAGCTCCTCTTGCCGGGGCCTTGTCTTCTAGGTGCCTTGGGTGGCCTTCCCGGCAAGCTCCTCTTGCCGGGGCCTTATCTTCTAGGTGCCATGGGTGGCCTTCCCGGCAAGCTCCTCTTGCCGAGGCCTTGTCTCCCTGGCTTGAATACTTTGTTCTTGAATGGCTCCAAAGGAACCACGGAGGACCTTGGCGGTCACCCGGTAAGCCTTGCCGCGGAGGGCTGCAACTGCCCGTGCACAAGTTCGGGATACTAGGGTACCCCTACTCTAGTACACCGACAGAGTTCCTCCTTCGACCCCTTATATTGCACAACCAATTCATCATTATAAGCATTCTATTGGCAAAAAGTCATGAGCCTTTGTTCAAGAGAAAAACCTAACCCATTGTTCTGAATAGCAAAATCATTAGTGAGTTCAGAAATTCTATCAACTAGAACATCGGTAGGAACCTTCTTTCTAAGGTTTTCATTGTAAGCGACAGGATCTAAAGATCGTAAACGCATTACGTCTTCTTGATTAAAAAGGATAGCTTCTATGGGAGGACGACCATCATCCTCCCTGTAATGCGCAAAAATTTCATTGGCCTCTTTCATTATAAATATGAACTCATGTGCCAAAAAGATAGTAGCTGCTCACTTAAAAGAAGAATGCTCGATATTGGAAAACTCTAGAAAAATCCTTTATATGCAAGGATGCATATGAATAAATTGTCTTTCAAGTTCAACTACGAGCAAGGATATAGCATCCGCAAGACTACTAGTTCTATGAAGAATAGACCCACCCATAGAGGGCAGGGCACTGACACAAGTAAAGAAATCTTGAATAACTCCTTTTCCATAATATTACCATTACCAATCCGAAACTTTTTAGTGTGTAGAATAGTAGGTTCTTCATGAGGATCATCAAAAGCATCAAAGTTTTCCATGTTATTACGACTATCCTTATCAATGATAACCTCCCCAGTTTTAATCATGATGGCAGCAAAATACACAAAGAACAAGCACGCAAGAGGCAAGCAAAAGAGAAGAACGGAAAAACGCGAATGAAACGGCAAGGGTGAAGTGGGGGAAAGGAAAACGAGAGGCAAATGGCAAATAATGTAATGCGAGGGATAAGAGTTTATAATGGGTACTTGGTATGTCTTGACTTGAGCGTAGATCTCCTCGGCAACGGCACCAGAAATGGCTAGTTGCTAGGAGATCAAATCTTGACCTGACTTGGTGCAAATCTCCCCAGCAACGGCGCTAGAAATCCTTCTTGCTACCTCTTGAGCATGTGTTGGTTTTCCCTTGAAGAGGAAAGGGTGATGCAGCAAAGTAGCGTAAGTATTTCCCTCAGTTTTGAGAACTGTATCAATCCAAAGAGGAGACTACACGCAAATCCCTCGTACCTACACAAACAAATAAGAACCTTGCAACCAACGCGATAAAAGGGGTTGTCAATCCCTTCATGGCCACTTGCAAAAGTGAGATCTGATAGAGATAATAAGATAATTTTTTTTGGTATTTTTATGGTACAGATTGGAAAGTAAAGATTGCAAAATAAAATAGATCGGAAACTTATATGATGGAAGATAGACCCGGGGGCGATAGGTTTCACTATTGGCTTCTCTCAAGATAGCAAATTCTACTGTGGGTGAACGAATTACTGTCGAGCAATTGATAGAAAAGTGCATAGTTATGAGAATATCTAGGCATGATCATGAGTATATGCATCACGTCCGCGACAAGTGGACCGAAACGATTCTGTATCTACTACTATTACTCCACACATCGACCGCTATCTAGCATGCATCTAGATTATTAAGTTCATAAGAACAGAGTAACGCATTAGGCAAGATGACATGATGTAGAGGGATAAACTCAAGCAATATGATATAAACCCCATCTTTTTATCCTCGATGGCAACAATTCAATACGTGCCTTGCTGCCCCTGTCACATCGGGAAAGGACACCGCAAGATTGAACCCAAAGCTAAGCACTTCTCGCATTGCAAGAAAGATCAATCTAGTAGGACAAACCAAACTGATAATTCGAAGTGACTTGCAAAGATATCAAATCATACATATAAGAATTCAGAGAAGAATCAAATATTGTTCATAGAAAATCTTGATCATAAACCCACAATTCATCGGATCTCGACAAACACACCGCAAAAAGTATTACATCGAATAGATCTCCAAGAGAATCGAGGAGAACTTTGTATTGATATCCAAAGAGAGAGAAGAAGCCATCTAGCTAATAACTATGGAACCGAAGGTGTGTGGTAAACTACTCACACATCATCGGAGAGGCTATGGTGTTGATGTAGAAGCCCTCCGTGATCGATTCCCCCTCCGGCGAAGCGCCGGAAAAGACCCCAAGATGGGATCTCACGGGTACAGAAGATTGCATTGGTGGAAAAAGTGTTTCCTGGTGCTCCTGGATGTTTTCACGGTATAAGAGCATATATAGGCAAAGGAAGAAGGTCGATGGAGCCATGAGGGGCCCATGTGGGTGGGGGGCGCGCATACCCCCTGGGTGCGCCTCCCTACCTCGTGGCCGCCTCGTTGCTTCCTTGACATCCACTCCAAGTCTCCTGGATTGAGTTTCTTCCAAAAACGATCCTCGCGAAGGTTTCATTCTGCTCGGACTCCGTTTGATATTCCTTTTCTGCGAAACACTGAAATAGGAAAAAACAGCAATTTGCATTAGGCCTCCAGTTAGTAGGTTAGTCCCAAAAATAATATAAAAGTGTATAATAAAGCCCATTAAACATCCAAAATAGACAATATAATAGCATGGAACAATAAAAAATTATAGATACGTTGGAGACGTATCAAGCATCCCCAAGCTTAATTCCTGCTCATCCCCGAGTAGGTAAATGATAAAAACAGAATTTTTGATATAGAATGCTACCTAGCATAATTATCAATGTAATTTTCTTTATTGTGGCATGAATGTTCAGATCCGAAAGGTTCAAGACAAAAGTTTAATATTTACATAAAAATAATAATATTTCAAGCATACTAATAAAGCAATCATGTCTTCTCAAAATAACATGGCCAAAGAAAATTATCCCTACAAAATCATATAGTCTGGCTATGCTCTATCTTCATCACACAAAATATTTATATCATGCACAACCCCGATGACAAGCCAAGCAATTGTTTCATACTTTTGATGTTCTCAAACTTTTTCAATCTTCATGCAATACATGAGCGTGAGCCATGGACATAACACTATATGTGGAATAGAATGGTGGTTGTGGAGAAGACAAAAAGGATAAGATAGTCTCACATCAACTAGGCGTATCAACGGGCTATGGAGATGCCCATCAATAGATATCAATGTGAGTGAGTAGGGATTGCCATGCAACGGATGCACTAGATGGCGATCAAGATGACGCGCTGCGCATGCTTTCAGGTTCACACAAGCGAGCCCCCTACCTGGCGCGCCAAAGATGTCGCGGGATATCCGCGGCCACCTATGGGACCGGGTGGCCCCTTGCTGGTTCGATGGGGGACGTCGCGTTGCACAAAGAGCAGACCAGCGTGCGGCAGCGTGACAGCGAGACCACACAAGCAATTTACCCAGGTTCGAGCCGCCGCAAGGCGTAAGACCCTACTCCTGCTTTGGTGGATTAATGGTGGAAATTAACGTGGTGGTGTGTGGTACACTTTCCCGGCAAGGCTTGCCTCAGGGCTACGGTGACCACAAGCGTATGGTGGCTTGGGTTTTGTCAAGTTTACAACCCTCTAACCCCCTCCTACGATTGCCATGGGCCTCCTTTTATAGATTAAGGGGTCACCAGAGTGGCAAATTAGTCATTACCCACTGATATGATAGCAAATAGTGCCATCATACCTAACTCTGTGGGCTGGCAGGGTGCATTAAATGCACCACTCAGTGTCACATCACTAGCTGCCCGACAAGGCCTGCTGGGCTTATCTCGCCAGCTCCGCATCTGTTCTCTTGACATGTTGCTAGATGGGTGTCACCTGTGGGTTTCTTCTGTAGGAGATGGCTGCCATGTGGTTAATGCTGCCACTTAATCACGTTGCGGCTTGACACCGCACTGATTGACGACGTGGGTCATACTTGCGCGGTTGGTAGGGCGATTCAGGCCCCGCAAGCCCCGACAAGTGCTTCCGAGGAGTCTTGGTTGCTTGCTTCTAGTGGTGGCCTGGCCCCTTGCCGAGCTCGCCTGCCCAGCAAGGGAGGCCCTTTCTTTTGCCGATATCCTACTACTTTTGCTCGATCTCGATCTCTTTGAGCTGCATGTTGGTTCTTCAAGTCTCTTGGTCCTTCAACCTCTATCTTGAGCTGTTGCTTCGATCTTGAACTTGTGCCTGTGCACAGTTGGGCAACATACCCGGGGTCTGTTGCACCGACAAATACTTTTATGGATTTGAGAAAACTTGATATATGTCTTGCATATGAATGCCCGTGGTGACAATGTGGTATCGTATTGATTCACTTGATATATGTTTTGGCACTCAACTCACGGATTCCCAAGGTGACATTGGGGTAATCTATGCATGGGGGTTGATGCATGTTCTTATCTTAGTTTCTCCGGTGGAAATCTTGGGGCACTCTTTGAGGTTCTTTGTGATGGATTTAGTATTATGAATTTGAAATTATTTGGTGTTATCTTAGTATGAACTCTTGGATAGATCAATCGGAAAGAATAGCTTCGAGGTGGTTTCGTACACTACAAACAATATCTTCTTATGTTCTCCGCTAGATAGGAACTTTGGAGTGATTCTTCATCGCACTTTGAGGGATGGTTATATGATCCAATTATATTAGCATTGTTGAAAGATTTCACTAGCGAAAGTACGGACCCTAGGCCTCATTTTCAAGCATTATAATACCGCTTGTGCTCCGTTTTATCAATTTCTACCTTGCTGTTTTTTATTTTTCCTATTTAAAAAATCAATATCTACTATCCATATTACACTTGTATCACCATCTCTTCGCCCAACTAGTGCACCTATACAAATTACCATTGTATTTGGTTTGTTGGGGACACAAGAGACTTTTTATTATTTGGTTGCAGGGTTGTTTGAGAGAGACCATCTTCATCCTACGCCTCCCACGGAATGATAAACCTTAGGTCATCCGCTTGAGGGAAAATTGCTACTGTCCTACAAAACTCTCCGTTTGGAGGCCCAACACGTGTCTACAAGAATAAAGTTGCGTTCTAGACATCGAGCTCTTTTCTGGCGAATTTGCCGGGCAGGTGAGTGCTTGAATATATATATTGAGATCTTGCAATTGAATCTTTTAGTTTCTTGTTTTATCACTAGTTTGGTTAAAAAAACTACAAAAAATGGAATTGTGGTTGCATCATATTATTGATCATCTTTATAATATCTTTCCTGAAAATGATGGATCGGAAAATTGTGCTCAATTGTTAGAAGAAGAAGTCAATAAACTGTTTGGCACAAAATATTTCAATGACGAGCATGATTGTAATGTTGTTAGTATGAATTCTTTGAATATCCAAAATGCTAATGATTATTGCAATAGTAATAAAAAATGTTTCTTATAAGAATGTCAATTTTTGTGGGGTGCATAAAGTTGTGAAGACGTGCCTTACAGGGAAGATAGCTTTTGTAAGAAGCATAAACATGATAGAGCCAATTCTTTTCTCAAAGTGATAGATGAATTCTCTACAAAATTATGTTCTCTTTTTCCTATTACTTGTTATCTTTGCAATATAGTTGGTCACCTTAATTTCCAATGCATGATTTTTCATGATCGAATTGTGTCCAAATATTGGAGTAACTTGATCACCCTTGAACTTTATAATGAGGTTTGTCTATTTTTGGGGAGTGAAGAATTGACACATAAAAATAGTTGGTTTGAGGTATTCATTCTCACAGATGACACTGAAACTGAACTAAAGAATATCTATATGTTTTTCATGGTAAATTGCAATGAGAATGCTTATATTGCCAACTATAGAAAGATGGAAAAACCAATAGAATATAAAAGGAATACGAATGAAAGGGTAAAGATTTCCACTCTCCCTCCTATTGTCTCTCATGATGAAATAGGTGACGAGGAGGAGCTCCCTATTCAACCAATCTCATCAATAAGAAGCTTGAAAAAATTAATTAAACCCACAATGATGTGGTGAAGAAGAATAAAAGAAGAAAGAATAGAGGTAAAAACGTATCTCTCCCAAATAATGTTGCTCCTATTATTGTTGTGCCTCATGAAAATGAATCAAAAATAATTGTGGAAGATGATGCACTTGATGATGATTTTGTTATGCCTATTGCTTGTTGTGATGATTATGATTGCGAAGATAATGATACTTCTTATAATCTTGGAAATCTTTTTGGCACCAACTTGGGAAATTATGATGATAGCAATTGTTATACTGTTGGTGTTATTCAAACCATTAATGAGAAGAGTGATTATGCTTATGATATGCCAAGCCACAAGTTTGGGGATGCTATGTTTGATGAGAATGACATGTTTGAGAATTTATTTGCTGCAAGTAATGTTTGTCCGAAGCTTGGGGATGATATGTTTAATGAAGATGATCTTTTTCTATGCCACCTATCTATGATGAAAACAAAGTTGCTACTTATGATGATTATTGTCATGATACTTATGTTTTAAAAAGTAGTGATGATTATGTTTATAAAACTTGTCATAGTTATGACTACCATTTTCCTAAACATTACTCTTTTAATGTGGAAACAATTCATAGTATTTGAGTTTCATATGATACTCCCACCATTGTGAAGGAAAATAAATTTTCTTATGTGGAGAGTAATAAAATTTCTATGCTTGTGGATCATGAAAAGAATGCTTTATGTGATGGTTATATTGATGAATCTATTCATGATGCCACTGAAAATTATTATGAGAGAGGAAATTATGATTCATGATGATCTGTTTATGTTTCAATCCTTATGTTTTATGCGAGCATCATTGAACTCATCATGCCTAGCTAAAAGGCATTAAAGAAAAGCGCTTGTTGGGAGACAACCCAACACTTTTACCTACAGTTTTTGTCTGTTCACATGATTATGCTACTGTAGTAATCATGTTTTATTGCTTTTGTTTCAATAAAGTGACAAGTAAAGCCTTTGGGATAGTGTGGGTGATAGTTGACTTGATTATGTGCAAAGATAGAAACTTTTGCGTCCAGTGCAGAAATTCCTATATTTTACTGGAACGTGAAAAAATTCTGAAATTTTCACAGAAGATAGACATACAAATTTCCTACGTTTTCCTAATTTTTCAGAATTTTTTTAGTAGTAGAACTATGGTTTGAGTGCAGATTACTACATGCTACTCTATTTTTGACAGATTGTGTTTTCAATGCATAGTTTGCTTGTTTCCTAGTTTCTATGGCTTATATTGCTCAATATAAATTGTGGAAATGATATGCTATAGTAGGCATTGTGTGGAAACAATTACAAATCTTGTCTTTGACAGTACCAAAGTGAAATGGTTTTGTTCTTTATCATACTACACTACTAGGGAAAACCCTAGCAGTAGCGCGCGAATAATGCCTACCAGTAGTGCTGGGTACGGCGCTACTAGTAAGGCGCCATGACTAAAGGTTAGCGATGGCTGCCTGTTAACCCACGCTACTACTATATCGACTTAGTAGTGGCGCTTTCACTAAATAGCGCTACTGGTAATTACTAGTAGCGCTTCTCTCAGCCCGCGCTACTACTATTATTCTGTATTTCACTTTTATTTCATGTTGTATTCATACACCTTTATACAAGTTTTCATAAAGCAGCAATTTAGAGATTGTTTTTACATCATAATGAGTTATTACATCACAGGGAGAAAGAACCATGGACTAGTTTCAAGTGGATGGACATACACTTGAAACTAATCCGCGGTTCTTTCACCCAATAATATAATAAAAATCATCATCATCATATCATTAACAAGTTATCATCATAATACATCATTGTCATAGAAAACCTCCTCATGATCATCGTTTTCATCAATGAGACATCACATGGCAAGTTGGTCACTAGTCATAATCACAAGTACTCCTCATCATCAACTCTAACACATTGTACCACATAATAAACAAATTGTACCTCATAGGACCTACTACATTCTCTTTGGACCTACTATATTCTCTAAGGTAAAATAGGAAAACAAGATAGCCCCTGACACTCCATTATGGAGAATGGAGATTATCCTGTCTCCAATTCTTGCCTTTCGCTTAATGTTGCTTCCAAGAACCTCCTTACGACTGTCCAAACAGTTTTTCCATTCTTTGATTAGCATGTGTTCACCGGTTTTAGAAATCCGATATGCGCAGGTGAGATCCGTAGGATGACCTGGCTGTATGTTCAGAACATCAAGGCGACCATTCTGATACACCAGATGAGGCACACAATCCATCGGGATTTTTTGTTGAAAAACATATTAATAACTTCGTAGTTAGCAATGATGTACTAGCTTTAGAAGTATGCAAAAGATGCACGGATGTCGTAATAGTAAAATATCTTACCAGGTTATCTCTATAGAAGTTATCGTGGTTCAACACGTGCACTAGTAGCACGTATTCACCATAATTTGGAGGAGTTCGATAATAGGTATTGTAATTCTCAAGATCAGTACAAAATGCGATCAGATGATTTTTCTCCTTATAAGTTAATTCGGAGCCATCGGTGTAGTGTGTTTTGTCTACCATCTTCCGCACATTCTTTAGTGCTAGAATCGAAAGTGTATCAACAAGGACCCAAATGTCCATATTGTCTTGCTCGATGTCAAGATCACCAAGATCCATGGTGACAATCATATCCTCATAAAAACCATACATTTTGCAAAGTGCTTCCCAATTTTGGCTACCAAAATGGGTTACGCTCTGAGAATTGTACAGATTTACTTCAAAATCCATATCATGATGGGTCCTTAGGTGTATTTTCTTTGTTTCAAAATTTTCATGGTCTTCAAAACCCGTCCTCTCCAAGACATAGCGTCTTGCATGGCATGGGATAAGCTAGTCGAATTATAAAAGATGAAAATTAGTTGTTGAAATAGTTGAAGACATTGAAATAGTTGAAGTCGTTGCGTACTGTTTCAACATCGAAGGTCTCCTCGAGCTTAATGCTGAAGCGCCGATCTTCGTCCAGGTGAGGCCTGTCGCACAGAACTCGATCGTCGTGGCACCAGCTGCATTTCCCCGGGAGACTTTCGTCGTCCGAGTACGACATTTCCTATGTTCATAATTCAAAGATTAAACTTGTAAAATTAAATATATGTACTAAAAAACCTAAATTAGATCATTATTATTCATCACGGGTTGACTGTCGGTCTGTCGAAATGCCGTTTAATTATTTTTCGAGAAAATCCAGGCCACTCAACATTTCCTACATATTCTAGCACAAGTCATGCCAGAATTCACGGAAAAATCCGCCATGACCTTTGCTAGAAAAGGACATATCGAGCGCCTGAAATTTGCCGGAACGGAAATTAGTCAATACTCCGGCAGAACATAGGCCACTCAGAGGTGTAACCTGAACATGACCGGCCACTTGGGCAACCACATATCCGATTTGAGCAACACAAGATATACATGTTTTTGTCAACATCATATCTTATAGGACTTATATTGACATGGAGATTTGGCTGGTCTCACCTCGAGGTCGGAGGGGGTCGGTGACGGGGACAACGGCAGGGATGATGGAGGGGCTCCTTGATTTCTGCAAAAGCAAAAACCCTATAAGTTATCACTAATACATCCCGAAATTGGTTAAACTAAAAAAATAACAACAAATATGACATGTTCAACTAGTTCTATTAATTCAACTAGTTCCTACTAAATATAAACTTACTATAAATAGAAAAAAACTAGTTCTTTCTAAAAATAAAGTAGTTCAACTAGTTATATTAATTTTCTTACTAAAAATACATTAGTTCTATTAATTCAACTATTTTATTAATTTACTTACTAATTATTTTAAACACTTACTAAAAACAGTAAAAAAAACTACATTATACAATAGTAAAAAACATCTACTATAAACCATACTGCCCCAGTTAACTAGCACCATCACTACTACTAATTAACATCTACTACTACTAAAAATCATTATCTATGAACCCTAAATTTACATCTACTACTACTAAAAAACATCGACTAACTAAGCAGAGAAAGAGTGGGTGGGGGAGGGGTGGGGGCTGTCGGGGCGCCTGATCTGGCCCACGAACACCTATGGGACCGGCGGACCGAGCCCCTTTCGGTTCGGCGGGGGGCGGAGGTCGCACGAAGAGCAGATCGAGGCGAAGCACACGAGCTGTTTACCCAGCTTCGGAGCTCTCCGGAGAGATAACACTCCTACTGCTGCATGTCTGAGTGTATTGAGTTCTTGCTCAGGAGCGCTGAGTGCTACAGTACACACAAGCTGCTAACGAGACTGAGCGTGAGGTCGAGCCCCTTTCTACGTTGCGCATGGGCCTCCTTTTATATGCTAAAGGGGTCTCCGACAGGTGGCAACGTAGACAAGGGTAAAAATGGAAAAGGAGTGGTTGGTACAGCTACTTGTACAGTGTACCATACCTAACCACGACGGCGGGGACAAAGGCATTAAATGCCCGCTTCACGCCGCCCTAACGGGCAGAAAGGGACCGTCAGGCGCCACCGCTTACCACGATGGCAATCTTGTCACCGCCGCTTGCCACCTCGCTCCGGCTGGCCGCGACCTCTTGCAGCAGCATACAGAAGGTCGAGGCGACACATTAGTGGATGTCTTTGGGCGATGCAGTGAGTGGTGGTCGCATGCAAGCGCCTTGCCGGTTGTTGTCTTGTCGCGTCCGGAAGCTTGTCGCTCATCGGGCCTCAAGCTCCTCTTGCGGGGCCTTGTCTCTAGGTGCCTTGGGTGGCCTTCCCGGCAAGCTCCTCTTGCCGGGGCCTTGACTCCTTGGCTTGAATACTTTGTTCTTGAATGGCTCCAAAGGAACCACGGAGGACCTTGGCGGTCACCCGGCAAGCCTTGCCGCGGAGGGCTGCAACTTCCCGTGCACAAGTTCGGTGTGGTGTACTAGAGTAGGGGTACCCTAGTATCCCGAACTTGTGCACGGGCAGTTGCAGCCCTCCGCGGCATGGCTTACCGGGTGACCGCCAAGGTCCTCCGTGGTTCCTTTGGAGCCATTCAAGAACAAAGTATTCAAGCCAGGAGATAAGACCCGACAAGAGGATCTTGCCGGAAGGTCACCCAAGGCACATAGGAGACAAGGCCCCGCAAGAGGAGCTTGCCGAGAAGGCCACCCTGTGCACCTACAAGACAAGGCCCCGCAAGAGGAGCTTGGGAAGGCCCGATGAGCGACAAGCTTCCGGCGCGACAAGATAACAACCGCTGCAAGGCGCTTGCTGCGCGGCAGACCACCTCCTGCACTACGCCTCCAGCAAGCATCGACTAACGTGTCGCCTGGGCCTTTCTGTGCGCTGCGTGGCGAGAGAGGCTGCAGCCAGCGGCGAGGTGGCAAGCGGCGCTGACAAGTTTGCCATCGTGGCGGACGGTGGCGCCCCTGACGGTCCCTATTTGCACTGTTAGGGCGATAAGATGGGCATTTAATGCCTTTGTCCCCTGCCGTCGGGGTTAGGTATATTACATTGTACACTGTACAAGTAGGTGTACCAACCACTAGTTTTCATTTGTACCCCCGTCTACGTTGCCACTTGTCGGAGCCCCTTTGAGCATATAAAAGGAGGCCCATGCGCAACGTAGAGGGGGGTTGGTTGGTTGGTCGATCAGTTCCCTCCACGCTTAGTCTCGTTAGCAGCTCGTCTGTACTGTAGCATTCGAGCGCTCCTGAGCAAGAACGCAATACACCTAGACATGCAGCGGTAGGAGTATTATCTCTCCGCAGAGCTCCGAAGCTGGGTAAAAACTCTCGCGTGCTTCGCCTCGATCTGCTCTTCGTGCGACCTCCGCTCCCCGCCGAACCGAAAGGGGCTCGGTCCGCCGGCCCCATAGGTGTTCGTGGGCGATCAGCCTGCCCGACATCTTTAGCGCGCCGGTAGGGGCGTCGAGGTTGTGTGAACCTGATCCGGCGTCCCACGCGAGCTAGATCTTCACCATCTTCGTCAACATGCCACCGAAGAAGAAGGCTTCGCGGCAGAGGCCCCGTCTGCTGTCGAACCCACCACCACCGGAGCAAACAGGTGGTGGGGTAGATCTTGGCCGGAAGAATGGACGGCGACGGGAGCTCACGGTGCTGCCAAGTCCAAGGACAAGGCCGCGCAGAACTTCGGCGTCCGTACATGCACCGCGCTTTGTCTCGAAGCGCGGGACCGACAGCGTCATGGCATTCACAATGCCATACGCTCGTTGGACCGAGATCGAGCTGGAGGATCCCGGGACGTTCAAGACTAGCATGCACGCCAACATGCTAGCGCGAGCGAGGCATGGTCGCTCGGACGGGATACTGCTCCTTCTAACATAGATAGTAGTCCGAGCATATCCCCCTCCTCGCGCCGTTCGCCACTGCCACCCACTACTCCAGCAGAAGCTCTGGCGAGAGCTCAACTGCTCCTAGATTACCCTCCAACGGCCGACAAGGTCGACGAGTGGAGGGCCACCATACAGACTCTCATCGGCTTCGCCAACGGCGACGCTCCGCGGCAACCGAGTGCATCGCTGCCGCGGCAAGAATGCCAAACACGAGCCGGTGGCGACGAGACCGGTGGGGGTGCAACCACCATGCACTCTCCACCCCGAAGGCCAAGATCACCGACTCGCCGGATCCACCTCGACAGCGACTCCACTGCGTCATCAGATCCACGAGCTCATCGCGATCAGCGCCAAGTGCTACACGATCGACAGCAAGAGGATGCTCGAACTCGCATCGATCGCCGAGGAGAAGCGCGACGTCAATCCGACAAGCGCGCTGGGCCCTCTGTTGACATGCACGCGCCCGAGGAACCAGGCGACTTGCCGTACGCGGTAGGTTGCCCTGCGTTCACTCGTGAGCTGCGGCAAGTCGATGGCCCAGCAGAAGAAGAACTTCAAGCCAGACGTGCGAGAGAAGTACGACGGCAAAGACGCATCCGTCGGAGTTCCTCGGCATCTACACCATCGCGGTGCGAGGCTGCGGGGCGTAGACGACAAGATCCTTGCCAACTACTTCACCGGTGCTCAAGCCCAATGTCAGGTCCTGGCTCATGCACTTGTCGGACAACTCCATATCTTCTTGGGCAGATCTATGCCATCAGTTTGTCGGCGCTTTTACAGTGCCACAAGCCCCATGGCCAAGAAAGCGACCTTCATCTCGCCGCCCGGAAGGAAGGAGAGCCCCGCGCAAAGTATATTCAAAGATTCAGCCGCATGTACAGGACAACATCCCAGACGTCCACCCCGCCGCGGTGATTAGCGCGTTCCATCGAGCGTCGCGAAACCGCAGGATGCGGAGGAGATGGCGATGTGCAAGATCGAGATGTCGATGAGCTATATGCCCTGGCCGACAAGTGTGCACGTCTTTGAGGAAGGAGGAGACTCCGGAGAGAATACCGAAGCGGGAGGATCTCGACAAGTGAAGAGACCGCCCGGCAAAGAAGAGCCGTGGCGGGGCAACAGGAAAAAGAAAGGCAGAGACGTGCTAGTTGTTGAGCAGTCCGGCAAAGGAGGTGGCGACAAGAACGCCAAGGCTGGTGGCTCCGGCAAGGAGGTTGCCGCTGGCACCAACCACCAGTCTGTGGCGGCCGCCGACAAGCAGGACGGCTCCGACAAGCAGTACTGCAAGATCCACCGCACCAAGGGCCATGACCTCCAGAGCTGCAAGAAGGTCGAGCAGCTTGTCGAGCAGCAGAAAGCTGAATATGAACGACGCGACAAGGAGAAGGCCTGTGAAGGTCTTTGGAGGAGCTAGCAAGAAACGTTCCGGCCGGGGAGGACGCCGCGGCAAGGCCAAGTAGCGGCAAGGAGACAGACCTCCCCGTGGCCGCGACAAGGATGACGACGACGACGAGGAGGAGGACATGGATGATGACGAGGCCGATGAGCAGGAGTTCCAGAAAGCCACAGAGGTCCTATGTGTTGACGGTGGTGCTTCTCTGCATACCTCACACCGCCAACTCAAGAAGTGGATGCGGGAGGTCAATGCAGCAGAACCGTCCATCGAGTCACGCAAGCCTCTAAAATGGTCCAGCACGCCTATCATCTTTGACATTGAGGACCACCACGATCGGCGTAACTGCGGTCGGGTGCTTGCCGATGTTGGTTTCACCAACTATCCGCAACCTCAAGGTCACCAAGATGCTAGTTGACGGCGGGGCCGGCTTGAATCTGATCTCCTCCGCGGTGCTCCAGAAACTCCAGATCCCTGATGGCGAGCTCGAAGAGACCGGCACTTTTCAAGGAATCAATCCGGGAAGGAGCAAGCCGAAGGGAAAGATCACGTTGCCGGTTACATTTGGCAGCGAGTTGAACTTCAGGACTAAGAGGGTCACCTTTGATGTTGCTGACTTTCCATTGCCTTACAATGGAATACTTGGCCGTCCAGCACTCGCCAATTTCATGGCGGCCTCTCACTATGCCTACAACCTCCTGAAGATGCCAGGCCCGATAAGTGTCATCTCTGTCCCTGGCGACAAGAAGGATGCTCTTATCTGCGCCGACAAGATCTACCGAAGGAAGCGGCAGCGACATTGCAAGCCACTTGCCGCTGAAGCTCCGGGGAAGAAGAAGACCAAGTCCGGCAAGAGCTCGATGCCCACTCCGGCAAGCGCACCTCTTGAGTGCTGCGCTACCTTTGAGGACGCACCATCGAGCTCCACCGGCAAGTATAAGAAGACGGCGATGACAGCTCCACCAGAGACCAAGAAGGTGTCCGCCAAGGAGGACGGCACCGGTGGTACCTTCACCATCGGTGCCTCTCGGCCCTAAATAGGAAGGCGCGCTCGTTGCTTTCCTGCTCGCGCTAACGCCGACGCGTGTTTGCATGGCAGCCGTCTGACTTCCCCGGTTCTCCCAGGAAAGTAATTGAGCACCATCTTGCCGTTTGTCCTCATGCGCGGCCCGTCAAGCAGAAAGTCAGGAAGCAAGCGGTGGAGCGCCAAGAGTTCATCGCGGAAGAAATCAAGAAATTGGAAGCAGCAGGCCTTGTCAGAGGAGTGCTCCATCCCACATGGTTGGCCAATCCTGTAGTTGAACTCAAGGCTAACGGGAAATGGAGGCTTTGTATCGACTTTACAGATGTCAATAAAGCTTGTCCCAAAGATCCATTTCCCTTGCCGCGCATCGACCAGATTGTTGACTCCACGGCCGGATGTGATTTGCTTTCATTTCTGGATGCATATTCAGGATATCATCAGATCTTCATGGCAGAAGAGGATGAGGAGAAGACCGCATTCATCACCCCATGCGGCACTACTGTTTTGTATGGATGCCCTTCGGGTTAAAGAATGCTGGTTCAACATTTGCAAGAGCAGTTCATGATACTTTTGAGCCGCAAATGCACAGGAATGTGGAAGCCTACATGGATGACATAGTGGTCAAAAGCAAGGACAAGGCGACCCTAGTTCAAGATTTAGATGAAACCTTTGCAAATCTGCGCAAGATCAACCTCAAGCTCAACCCGAGAAGTGTGTGTTTGGAGTCCCTTCCGCAAGCTTCTCGGGTTCTTCGTGGTCTCGGCAAGGAATTGAAGCCAATCCCGACAAGATCAAGGCCATTGAGCAGATTGAAGCACCAAAGCGCGTTAAGGATGTCACGAAGACTTGCGGTTGCGTAGCTGCTCTCGGCGAGTTTATCTCAAGATCTGTTGAGCGCGCCCTGCCATTTTTCAAAATCTTGAAAAAAGCAGGTCCGATGCAATGGACTCCGGAAGCGGAGGCTGCGCTGCAGGACCTGAAGAGATACCTGTCCTCCACTCCAACACTTGTCGCACCTAAGCCACAAGAGAAGTTGCTGCTATATATAGCGGCAACCAATCAAGTGGTTAGTGCTGCGTTAGTAGCGGAGAGGGGCGGATGATGAGCTAGCAACCACGGCAGACACATCCAGCTGACAAGCAAGGGGCTTCGCCGGCAAGCTCGTCCCGACAAGGACGAATCTGCGCAGACAGCGTGAGCAGATGCGTAAAAGGATGGTGCAGCGCCCAGTTTACTTTTGTCGGTTCCCTTCTGCAGGGGCTAGATCAAGGTACTCTGGTGTGCAGAAATTGCTTTTCGGCCTTCTCATGGCCTCGAAAGCTGCGCCATTACTTTCAGGCACATGAGATCACAGCTTGTCACTCGCTTTCGGCTGAAGAGGATCTTGCAAAATCCAGAGGCAACAGGCAGGATTGTTGAGTGGGCACTGGAACTGTCAAGCTTTGGCCTCAAGTTTGAGAGCACTTCAACTATCCAAAGCAGAGCATTGGCGGAGTTCATTGCAGAATGGACACCAACACCAGATGAAGAAATTCCAGAAACGAGCATCCCCACAAGGAAACAAGCAAAGAGTGGCTGATGTACTTTGATGGTGCCTTCGCTGCAAAGCGCCCGGTGCGGCGTGTTGCTTGTCGCACCACCGGAGAGCACCTCAAGTACGTAGTCAGATGCACTTTCCCAAGGAGCAAGCAACAAACAATCTTGCATAGTATGAAGGTTTGCTTGCCGGTCTCGAGATCATGATGAGACCTTGGGATCAAGAAGCTCATTGTCAGGGGTGACTCACAGCTTGTTATCCGCCAAGTGAACAAGAATTATCAGAGTCCGTTGATGGAAGCTTATGTTGATGAAGTGAGAAAGCTAGAAGAGCACTTTGACGGCCTACAGATGGAACATGTTCCAAGAGCTCAGAACGACATTGCTGATGGCCTGTCGAAGTGCGCTGCACTTAAGTTACCTGTGGAACCAGGGATTTTTGTGCTCAAGCTGACTCAACCGTCTGTAACGCCATCAACCGGACAGAGCAAGAAGAGGAAGTTGATCTCTGGTGACTATTTTCCGGCAGAGCTTCCCGAAGCCGCCGCCACGAAGGTCCCCAAGATCGACACCAAGGGAGCTGAGGAGCAGTCTGCTCCGGCAAGCCCCAGGGTTTGTTTCATTGAAGCAGACGCTCCCGACAAGTTTTGCTCCGGCAAGCTTGCCGGGAACGCGTCAAGCTCGGTGAGCCGCAGGTTCTTGCCGTGGAAGCTGATGTTCCAGCAGCAGATGTGCCTTTAGTCCTTGTTGTCGAGCATAGCTCCAGCATAGGCGTCTGATTGTCCATTTCCTTCAGACGGAGAACTTCGAAGAGCAAGAAGAAGCGGAAAGAGTAGCCCGGCGGTCAAGTATGTACAAGTTTGTCGACAAGACACTGCATGTAAGAAGACTCAACGGTGAAATTGAAGTGTATTCATCGGGAAGACGGACAAAGCTGCTGGCGAGATACATGGAGGCGTATGTGGTCACCACATTGGCGCAGAGCACTTGCCGCAAAGTGTTCCGGCAAGGTTTCTTTTGGCCGACAGCCCTCCAGATGCAACTGCACAAGTAACCAAGTGTGAAGCGTGCTGGTTCCATTCCAAGCAGACACACCAGCCAGCTCAAGCTCTCCGGGCGATCCCTTTATCCCGGCCATTTTCGGTGCAGGGGCTCGACATCCTCGGCCCCTTCCCCGAGCTGTCGGGGCTTTGAGTACTTATGCGTTGCCATCGACAAGTTCACAAAGTGGCCGGAAGTGGAAGCGATGAGGAAGGTGACAACACGGTCGGCCGGTCAAGTTCTTTCAGTCGATTGTTTGCCGTTTGGAATCCCTAACAGGATCATCACCGATAACGGCACACAGTTCACAAGCCGCACCTTCATGTAGTACGTCCAAGATCTTGGCGCCAAGGTGCGCTTCGCCCATTGCTCATCCAGAAGCAGCGGTCAAGCGGAAGGGCAAATCTTTGAAGTCTTCTTGGCGGGCTCAAGACGAGAACTTTCGACAGGCTGCACAAGTGCGGAAGAAAGCTGGATTGAGGAGCTGCCGGTGGTTCTTTAATTCGATCGTGACGACGCCAAATCGAGCCAACGGCGAGACACCTTCGCTCTAGTCTCACGGGCAGAGGCAGTTCTCCCACGGAACTTCGTATACGGATCGCCTCGAGTGCTCGCTTATGATGAGCTTGAGCAAGAGCAGCTGCGACAAGATGACACGCTACTCCTTGAGGAGGATGCGTCTTGAACTCTTTGTCTGAGCTGCTTTCGGTACCCGGCAAGCTTTGCGCCGCTACCATAGCCGCAAGGTTAATGCCAGAAGTCTCGAGGAAGGCGACCTTGTTCTTCGGTGCGTTCAGTCCGCCAAGAATTCCAACAAGTTGACGCCGAAGTGGGAAGGCCCTTATCGGGTGAAACGAGTCACTAGGCCCGGCGCTGTCCGCCTTGAGACCGAAGATGGCATTCCGGTGAGCAACTCATGGAATATTGAGCATCTTCGTAAGTTTTACCCGTCGGGCGCGGTTGCCGGAACCTGTTCTGGCAACCACCTTTTGTACAAGTCTTGCCGCTGATGCATGTAATCCTTTGTACAAAGCCGGGCGCAGACCCCGTGCATCAGTAAAGCTAGCGTGCTTCGCACACCTTGTCAATTTCATGCTTTTTCACTTCTTTTTTGCATGCATTATCTGACACTTTGTGCAGCACCTACCCCTGGTAAGTGATAATGAACCACAAGGCTCCATATCTTTATTTTCTCTTCTTTCTCTTTCTCAAAGAAAGGCAGGTTCCCTCGCACACAAGTTTGCCGAGGCGGAAGGAGAAGATAATGGTGTGGACCAAGCATCGCTCAAGGAAGTCTAACCTTACCGGGAAGCAAACGACAGAAAAGCTAAGTTGCCAAAGTTTGAGCAATCAGTTTTAAAATTTTTAAGTTATTTTCCTTGAACGACCGAACTTTGTATGGAAAACCTGTGCGAAGGAACCAATTAAGTAGCTAGTTGCGCCCTTACTTTGTTTCGAGTCCGCTCAACAACTTAAGTGAGCTGCGACTAGTTGCGACAAGGTTGCTTGTCGGAAGCGGCACCGCCAGCAGGCTGCTGACGTTCCGCACTCAGCGCTCGCGGCTCAGGTGCCCGCGCCGACAAGTCCCCTAAAAGCGTAAGGCAAAAACATACAAAGGAAGGAATCAAGTAAAGGAAATAGCATAGCAATTGATATCCAAAATAAAGTTATATTACAAGATAGCTTGCCGCAGCTCTAATGGATTGTTCCTATGACATGACTAGCAGCGGCAAGAGCAAGAAAAAACGGGCGGCCTAATCTACGCGGCCACCCTCAACCCTCTTGATTCCGCTCACCCTGTCCCACAATGGGTGTGACAAGGGTCTTGAGCGCCTCCACATCGGCATCCGCGGCAGAGACTTGAGGACGTTGGTGAAGTTGAGGCCCGGGTTGCGGATGGCCACCTTCATCGGCACCTTTGGAGGGCTCCTCACAGATCTGGGCGCGACTCCTCGGCCAGCTGTTTTGGGACCTCTTCCCGAGTCGCTGGAGGCCTGTCTACCACGCCTTGAAGAATAAGCTAAGCTTGGCGCTGGGTTGGAGGTGCTCGTCGGAGGAGTATCCAAGATCCACCATCCCCGGCTCCATCAGCTCGCTGTGGATGGCGGCAGCAGTATCCACGAGACCTTTGGTCCAGTGCTCCACACTCTCCCTCAAGGCGCTCTGGGTGGCAACGGCATTCGCCAGTAGCTCCTCGTCGGCCTTGATCTTCTCCTTCAAGGCCACCTCCCGCTCCTTGGCACCGTCCAACGTCTGAGTCAAAGTAGTCAGCTTCAACTCAAGATCTGCATTGGAGTCCCTGGCGGCGCCGAGGCTCCTTGCTCCTCTCGGCGAGACGGCCTGCAGCTCGCCAAGAGTGTAGGCGTCCTTCTCGCGCGTGCTTGAGTGCAGCAAGCTCCTCGCCGCTCTTCTTGAGGCTGGCCTCCAAGCTGCGCCACCTTCGTCTCCAGCTCCTTCTTGGCGGCCTCGGCAGCTGCGGCAGCATCCTTTGCCTCCTTGAGAGCCCCGCCAAATGTTTCCTCGCGCATGGCGAGATCCTCCTCGTGGCTGTCTAGGTTGACCTTCCGCTGCGCCAGCTCGCTTTCCTGCACGGACAGCTTCTCGGCGGCAAGCCGCTGTTCCTCCTCAGCTGCAGCCTTCTCGTGGATGAAGGCCGTGCGCTCCTCGGCGAGTTGCTCCCGCTCCTCCGCCAAGGACCGGAGAGCGTCCGGGTTGCGGCCCCGGAGCTCCTCCATGGCGCTTCTCGATGCCTGCTCCCGCCGCGACAAGCGCCTACCGGGATGCCGGTTTGGCTTGTCGAGAGCGGTGAAGCGGCGGCAGCTTCGCTGCTCCTCCTCGAACTTCGCTGGCTGCTGCTGCTTGGCGCGTCAACTAGCGTCAGCCCAGCAGAGGCGAGCAGCTCTTCATCGAAGGTTTCTCCTTCGGCCGGCACCCTGGAGCTCGACTCCCATGGGAGCTTGATGAAGACGCCGTCGCCGGCCTTCAAGTAGGCGCCGGGCTGGGGCTCTTTGGAGCCTGACGCTGCGGCAGTGGCGGAGGGATCGGCGGTCGGTGTATCGCCTGGCGCTCCTGCGGCCTCAGGGTCGTCAGTGCGATCGCCAGACCCCTTGCCAGCTTCTGCGGCGGCAGCCTCGGTGGCCTCTTCGCGGCAGGCTTCGTCGGCGCCCGGCTTCTTCTCCCACGGCGGCGGCTTCGTCAGTGTTGCCGCGCGCGTCCTCCTCGCCGGCGACCTCGGTCTCCATTGGCTCTGTGGCGGACGGATGAAGAAAGTCAAGCAAATATCCAAAGATAGAATCAGAAGAAGAAAAACACAAGGGAAGTACTCAGGCAAGAAGGTTACCTGCGCCGGGGGCTGCGGTCATGGTCTCCTCCGCCAAGGGATCGCTGGTGCCGTCCCTTGCCGGAGAGCTGCCCCTTGCCGGAGAAGGTTCCCTTGCCGGAGAAGGCTCCCTTGCCGGGGAGCGCTCCCTTGCCGGGGAATCCACCCTTGGCGGCGTAGTCGAAGCAGAAGGAGGCTGCTCTACTCCTACACAAGTCAACAGCAGATATCAGCAAAGGAAAAAGCACCCATGCACGCCGAACAGCAAGAAATATACCATATACTTACGTTGGGGGCTGCGTTGGGGGCTGCTTTGAAGGAGAGTTGCCTCATCCGGCAAGGTTGTCTCGGACGCGCCTCCTGCCGTCGTAGTAGGTTCGTCCTCGACGACAAATACCGGGGTCTTGGCTCTCTTCGACATCCTCTGGGCCGTCATTCCCGAAAGGGAACGGATTGAGTAAAGCGAGATCAGATACAAGACAAGGCAACAAATCGAAGAATTACAAATACGGCAAGGAATCTTACTCTTCCTCTTCCTCGCCGGAGCTGGCGTGGAGAGGTCGAATTCTGGCCCGCCTCGTGACGAGGCGGAGGAAACTCCCTTGGACGCTTGGCGGGAGCGGGACCGGTGGCCTGCGAGGGCCCCGCCCCAGCTGCCGCAGCGGTGTGAGGTGCTCCCGCGGCAACAGTGCTTGCCGCGGTGGAGCGCGTCCCGCGGCGCTGCGGCTGTTGGCCCGTCTGCCGCCCCGCTGCGTCTCCGGCCCTGCGAAGACGCCTTCTTGGTGGAGCCGGTGGCTCCGCTCGTGGGAAGCTGCTTGGAGGTGGAGAGGATGCGCCCTCGGCGGGCTCGCTCGACTCGGCTTCAGGCTCGGCAAGCTCTTCCTCGCCGGCGAACTCCTTTCGCTCGACAAGGCTTGCCGCCTCGGCTGCCTCTGCCTCCTCCACAGTGAAGCCAAACTCGCCCGCGGCAGCGGCTGCTGCCGCTTCTTCTAGCCTGGTGGCGATGCGCTGCATCTCGTCATCAGTGGTGCCGCGAGTGAGGCCCCTCTGCTCATTGGGGTGGACCGGCATCTCCACTAGATTGTCGAAGAACTGCCGCACGACATCGTCTGCCGGCTCTTGCCAAGTGGGGACAATTCCGTGGGTGTCGCACAACGGCATCATTGCACGGATGCGGTCAAGCGACGAGTTGTTGCATAGCGGAACGACGCCCCTCGGCAACCTAAACATCTACGGATGATCAGGATCAGGCTTGAACAGCTCTAAGAGCATTGCGTCAAGCTCCAAGACAGTGAAGTTGAAGTTGAGGCCTGGGCGCAACCTCATGATGTCTGCGGCGTTCTGAAATTCCCAGGAAGGTCTCCTTCTCTCCTGCAAGGGGGCGATGCGGCGGCGAAGAAAGTCCGCGCCAACAGTCCCTACAGTGAGTCCGGCAAGTCCGAGGCGGAGGATGTGTAATCATGCGATCTTGAGCCTAGCGTCCTCCGGGGCCAGATTACTCCAATCATTGCCCGGCGACTCACTGGGGTTTGCCTTTGGGCGGTAAAGGCTGCGGTTCTCCTCAACGATCCAGCACCAATCTGCCCTCCACTCCTCCCATTTGCTACGAAGCTCTCCCTCCAGATAGGCCTCCTTCTTGCCGACCCTAGAGACCCAAGCAATACCTTCATCAAGGGGCTCTCCTCTCTCGGCTCGGGGCAAAAAGCAGTGACGGAAAAGAGCTACATTTGGGTGGACTCCGACAAAGTTTTCGCAGAGATGTGCGAAAACTGCCATGGTCAGAACGGCGTTGGGGGTGAAATCAAGGAGGCGGAACCAGTAGGTGTTCATAATGTCGCAAAAGAACTTCGAGAGAAGGCGGGCAGAGCCCGCAGAGAAGAAGAGCGAAGAAGGGATACCCGTCGGGGCGATTCTGCAGCAGCGGCGCGGGAGTACCGCCGTGCGTGGATGCGCCCAGCGTCTCCGTCGACGAAGAGGTAGTTCTCCCTCGGCTCCTCGCGGGCGAGCTGAGGGGAAAACGGCCCGCTCCTTCCGCGCCGCAAGCCGGGCGCCTCGGCCTACTTCACGGTCTTCCCCTTGTCGGCTTCGGGCCCATGGCGGAGGCGGTGGAGGAGATCGGCGGCGTTGAGTGTCTTTGGCGGCGATGAAGTGAGCGCTGCTCTCTTCAGCCTTGAGAAGAAGGGGGGAGCAGCGGAGGTTTTTCGATGGGACAAATGACCGGCAAGGTAGGCGGCGTACCCCTGCTTCCCCTGCTTATAAAGAGGGAGGGGGCGGACGTTCCGATTTCCCGAATAAAGAAACCCCCACGACCTCGCCCATGATCTCTCACACGACGCCACGTTCGGTGCGTGCCGTTCGTGGGGGATGTGGTGGGTCCAGGGGGAGTTATGGTGTGACCCGGGCCGCGTGTGCCCGTGCCCTGTTTTGGGCCTGGCCCAACAACGCTCGGCACCGTGTGTGGCCCAGGCCCGGGGGCTCCTGTTGGTGTACTAGAGTAGGGGTACCCTAGTATCCCGAACTTGTGCACGGGCAGTTGCAGCCCTCCGCGGCATAGCTTACGGGTGACCGCCAAGGTCCTCCGTGGTTCCTTTGGAGCCATTCAAGAACAAAGTATTCAAGCCAGGGAGACAAGACCCCGGCAAGAGGAGCTTGCCGGGAAGGTCACCCAAGGCACATAGGAGACAAGGCCCGCAAGAGGAGCTTGCCAGAAGGCCACCCTGTGCACCTACAAGACAAGACCCCGGCGAGAGGAGCTTGCCGGGAAGGTCCGATGAGCGACAAGCTTCCGGGCGCGACAAGATAACAACCGCGGCAAGGCGCTTGCCGCGGCAGACCACCTCTCTGTACCTACGCTCCAGCGCATCCACTAACGTGTCGCCCTGGGGCCTTTCCAGGCGCGCGTGGCGAGAGGCTGTGCAGCCAGCGGTGCGAGGTGGCAAGCGACGCTGACAAGTTTGCCATCGTATGACGGTGGCGCCTCGACGGTCCTGTTTGCACCGTTAGAGGCGACAAGATGGGCATTTAATGCCTTTGTCCCCGCCGTCGTGGTTAGGTATATTACATCGCTGTACTGCATAAGTAGGTGTACCAACCACTAGTTTTACATTTGTACCCCGTCTCACGTTGCCACCTGCCGGAGCCCCTTTGAGCATATAAAAGGAGGCCCATGCGCAGCGTGGGGGGGGTTAATGGTTGGTCGATCAGTTCCCTCCACGCTCGATCTCGTTAGCAGCTTATGCATCTTTGTAGCATTCGAGCGCCCCGAGCAAGAACGCAATACACCTAGACATGCAGCAGTAGGGAGTATTATCTCTCGGAGAGATCGGTTGGGTAAAACCTCTCGCGTGCTTCTCTTGATCTGCTCTTCAGGCGACCTCGCTCCGCCCCCGCCGAACCGAAAGGGGCTCGTCCGCCCGGCCCCATAGGTGTTCATGGGCCAGATCAGCCTGCCCGACATTCGGGATACTAGGGTACCCCTATTACTGCACACCGACAGAGCCCCGGCCTGGGCCACACACGGTGCCGAAGGCCATGCGGGCCAGCCCAAAACAGGCTGCAGACGCAGCTTGGCCTGGGTTACGCCGTAACTCACCCGCACCCACCACGCCCTCCACAAACGGCACGCGTCGAATGCGGCCTCGTGTGAGAGATCGTGGGTGGTTTCTTTATTCGGAAAAACGGAACGTCCGCCCCCTCCCTCTTTATAAGCAGGGGAAACAGGGGCAGTTCGTCCATCTCGCCAGTTGCTGTCCAATCTCGAAAAATCCCCGCTGCCTCCCCCTTCTTCCCAAGGCTGAAGAGAGAGCAGCGCTCCACCCCCCATCGCCACCAGCATCACGAACGTCGTCGTTCTCCCTCACCAGCTCCGCCATGGCTCCGAAATCCGACAAAGGGAAGGCCGTGAAGTCGGCCGAGGCGCAGCGGCTTGCGGAGCTGCGGAAGGAGCGGGCAATCTTTCCCCCCCAGCTCGCCGTGAGGGAGCTGAGGGAGTACTACTACCTCTTCTGGTCGACGGAGACGCGAGCGCATCCGCAAGACGAAGGTACTCCTACCGCTGCTTCGGAACTAGCCCCGAATGGGTACCCATTCTTCGCACTGTTCTTCTACTGCGGGCTCTGCCCGCCTTTCTCTGAATTTTTCTGCGATGTCATGAACACCTACGGGTTCCGCCTCATTGACTTCACCCCCAATGATGTTCTGACCATGGCAGTTTTTGCACATCTCTGCGAAAACTTTGTCGGAGTCCATCCAAACATAGCCCTTTTCCGCCACTTCTTTATGCCCGGAGTTGAGAGAGGGGAGCCTCTTTCTGGTGGGATCGCCTGGATCTCGAGGACCGGCAAGAAGGAAGCTTATCTGGAGGGAGAGCTCCGCAGCAAATGGGATGAGTGGAGAGCAGGCTGGTGCTGGATTGTCGAGGAGAACCCGCAGCCGTTTACCGCCCAGTGCCAAACCTCAGTAGTGCACAACAACGATTGGAGCAGTCTGGCCCCGGAAGACGCTAGGCTGAAGATTGCCGTCATCCGGATCCTACGCCTGAGGCTTGCCGGACTCACTGTAGGCGTCGTTGGCGCAGATTTCCTTCGTCGCCGCATCGCCCCCTGCAGGAGAGGAGGAGACCTACCGGAGTTCCGGAACGCGGCGGATATCATGAGGCTGCGCCCGGGCCTCAACTTCAATTTCACTGTCCTGGAACTGGACGCGATGCTCTTGGAGCTGTTCAAGCACGATCCTGAGCATCCCGGAGCGTTCAGGTTGCCGAAGAATGTCGTCCCGCTGTGCAACAATTCCTCGCTCGACCGCATCCGTATAATGATGCCGTTGTGCGACTCGCATGGAATCGTTCCAACCTGGCAAGAGCCTGCAGATGACGTCGTGCCAGTGTTCTTTGACAGCCTGGTAGAAGTGCCGGTCCGCCTACGATGAATGAGGAGCCTCACTCACGACACCACCGATGATGAGATGCAGCGATCGCCACCAGCTGGAAGAGGAGGCAGCGGCTGCCATTGTGGCAGTTCGGATTCACCGTGGAGGAGGCAGAGGCAGCGAAGCGGCAAGCCTTATCGAGCGAAGGAGTTTGCCGGCGAGGAAGAGCTTGTCGGGCCTGAAGCTGAGTCGGCGAGCCGCCGAGGGCGCCTCCTCCTCCTTCGAACAGCTTGCCACGAGCGGAGCCCAGCTCCACCAAGAAGGTGTCTCCGCAAGGTCAAGACGAAGCGGGCGGCAGACGGAGTCAACAGCCGGCTGGCACGCCAGCTCCACAGCGGCAAGCATCAAGTTGCTGGAGCACCTCACGCCGCTGAGGCAAGCTGGAGCAGGGCCCTCGCAGACGACCGCTTCGCTGCTCCCGCCAAGCGGCCAAGGGAACCTACTCCTCTCTCGTCAGAGTAGAGGCGAGCTGCACTTGATCTCTCCGTGCTCAGCTCCGACGAGGAAGAAGAAGAGTAAGATTCTTTGCAGCATTTGTAGTTCTTCGCTTGTTGCTTTGTCTTGTATCTGATTTGCTTCACTCTGAACCCATTCCTTTTCGTGACGCCGCCCAGAGAGCGGCGAAGAGAGCCAAGGCCCCGGTGATTGTCATCGAGGATGAACCCACCATGACAGCGAGGAGGCGTCGAGACCACCTTGCCGGACGCGGCAACTCTTCCTCAAAGCAGCCCTCAGCGCAGCCCCAGTAAGTATATAGTTTACTTCCTGGCGATAGGCGTGCATGGGTGCTCTTTCTTTGCTGATATCTCGATCGCTGATTTGTGTAGGAAGCAGAGCAGCCTTACCAGAGTGCCACAAGCCGCCTGACATGCCATCTGCTTCGACTACACCGCCAAGGGAGGATTCCCCGGTGAGGGAGTGTTCTCCGGCAAGGGAGACTTCTCCGGCAAGGGGCAGTTCTCCGGCAAGGGGCAGCTCTCCGGCAAGGGACAACACCAACGATCCTCAGTGGCGGAGACCATGACTGCAGACCCTAGCATGTAATCCTCTTGCTTGAAAACTTCCCTTGTGTTCTTCTTCTTGATTTTCTTTTGAATATTTGCTTGACTTATCTTCATTTTCGGTCGTCAGATCCATCCGCCTGAGCCAATGGAGACCGAGGCCATGGCGAGGAGGACGGCGCTGGCAACATCGACGATGCCGCTGCCATCGGAGAAGAAGCTGGCGCTGACGAGCCCGCCGGCGAAGAGGCCGCCAAAGCTGCCGCCGCAGAAGCTGGCGAGGGGTCCGGCGATCGCACTGACGGCCCTGAGGCCGCAGGAGCGCCAGGCGCTACGCCGACCGCCGATCCCTCCGCTGTTGCGGCAGCGTCGGGCTCCGAAGAGCCCCAGCCCAGCGCCTATTTGAAGGCCGGCGATGGCGTCTTCATCAAGCTCCCATGGGCGTCGAGTTGCTCGCCTCCGCTGGACTGACGCTGGTCGACGCACCAAACAGCAGCAGCGGCGAGTCTGAGGAGGAGCAGCTGCTGCGGAAGCTGCTGTCGCTCTACCGCGCCCGACAAGCCAAGCTGGAATCCCGGGAAGCGCTTGTCACGAAGGCGGGAGCAGACATCGAGAAGCGCGCGGAGGAGCTCCGGGGCCTCAACCAGGAAGCTCTCCGATCCTTGGCAGAGGAGCGGGAGCGACTCGCCGACGAGCGCAAAGCCTTCCTCCTCGAGAAGGCTGAAGCTGAGGAGCAACAGCGGCTTGCCGCCGAGAAGCTATCTGTGCAGGAAGGCGAGTTGGCGCAGATGAAGGTTCATATTGACAGCCATGAGGAGGATCTAGCCACGCGCGAGCAAACATTTGGCGGGGCTCTCAAGGAAGCAAAGGATGCTACCGCAGCTGCCGAGGCCGCCAAGAAGGAGCTGGAGACGAAGGTGACGCAGCTGGAGCCAATCTCAAGGAGAGCGGCGAGGAGCTTGCTGCACTCAAGCATGAGCGCGAGAAGGACGCCTACACTCTTGGCGAGCTGCAGGGCCGTCTCACCGAGAGTGGCAAGGAGCTCAGCGCCGCCAAGGACTCCAATGCAGATCTTGAGTTGAAGCTGACCACCTTGACTCAGGCGCTGGACGGCGCCAGGGAGCAGGAGGTGGCCTTGAAGGAGAAGATCAAGGCCGACGAGGCGCTTGGCGAAGTCTTCTTGCCTTGAGAATACCTTTAGGGAGAATGTGGAGCACTGGACCGAGGGTCTCGTGGATGTTGCTGCAGCCATCGATAGGGAGCTGGCGCAGCTGGGGATGGAGGATCTTGGATATTCCTCCGATGAGCACCTCCAACCCAGCGCCAAGCTCAGCTTGTTCTTCAAGGGCGTGGTGACGGCCCTCCAGCGACTCCAGGAAGAAATCCCAAAGCAGCTGGCCGAGGAGTCGCGTCAGATCTACGCGGGAGCTCTTCAAAAGGTGCTAATGAAGGTGGCCTTCCGCAATCCAGGCCTCAACCTCACCAACGTCCTCAAGTCCTTGCCGCCCGATGCTGATGTGGAAGCGCTCAAGACCCTTGTCGCACCTATCGTGGACAGGGTGAGCGGGATCAAGAGGGTTGAGGGCGATCGCGTAGATTAGGCCGCCCGCTTTCTCTTTTTCTTGCCGCTGCTGGTCATGTTATGAGAACAATCTATTAGAGCTGCGACAAGCTATCTTGTAATATAACTCTATTTCGGGTAGTGATTGCTATGTTATTTCCTTTACTTGGTTCCTTCCTTTGTATGTTTTTGCCCTACGCTTTTAGGGAACTTGTCGTATGAGGCACAGGGCATGAGCCGAGTGGGACGTCGAGCTGGGCGGTGCTGCTACCGACAATAAACCTTGTCGCAACTAGTCGCAGCTCACTTAAGTTGTTGAGAGGACTCGAAACAAAGTAAGGGCGCAACTAGCTACGAGATGGTTCCTCCGCGCACAGGTTTTCCATACAAAGTACCATTGCTCGAGGAAGATAACTTAAAAATTTTAAAACTGATTGCTCAAACTTTAGCAACTTAGCTTTTACGTCGTTTGCTTCCGGTAAGGCTAGACTTCCTTGAGCGACCTTTGGTCCACACCATTATCTTCTCCTTTCCCCGGCAAACTTGTGGGCGAGGGAACCTTCCTTTCTTTGAGAAAGAGAAAGAAGAGAAAATAAACATATGGAGCCTTATGGCTCGTTATTGCTTACCGGGGGTAGGTGCTGCACAAAGTGTCAGATAATGCATGCAAAAATAGAAGTAGAAAGCATGAAATTGACAAGATGTGCAAAGCACATTAGCTTTACTTATGCACGGGGTCTGCTCCCGGCTTTGTACATAGGATTACATGCAACATCGGCTAGACTTGTACAAAGGTGGTTGCCGGAGCAGGTTCCGCAACCGCGCTTCACGGGTAAAACTACGAAGATGCTCAATGTTCCGTGAGTTGCTCACCGAATGCCATCTTCGGTCTCAAAGGCGGACAGCGCCAGGCCTAGTGACTCGTTTCACCCGGTAAGGGCCTTCCCACTTGGCGTCAACTTGTTGGAATTCTTGGCGGACGAACGCAGCGAAGAACAAGGTCGCCTTCCTCGAGACTTACGGCATTAACTGCGGCTATGGTAGCGGCGCAAAGCTTGCCGGGTATCAAGCGGCTCGTGCAAAGAGCTCGAAGACGACCCTCCTCAAGGAGCAGCGTCATCTTGTCGCAACTGCTCTTGCTCAAGCTCATCATAAGCGAGCACTCGAGGTGATCCGATATCGAGTTCCGTGGGAGAACTGCCTGCTCCATAGACTAGAGCGAAGGTGTGCGGCGATGGCTCGATTTGGCGTCGTCTGATCGACCAAAGAACCACCGCAGCTCCTCAATCGATTCTTTCCGCACTTGTGCAGCCTGTCAAAAGTTACGGTCTTGAGCGCGCAGCACTTCAAAGATTCGCCCTCTCCGCTTGACCGTTACTTCTCGGATGAGCAACAGAAGCGAAGCAGACCTTGGCGCCAAGATCTTGGACGTACTGCATGAAGGTGCGGCTCGTGAATTGCGTGCCGTTGTCGGTGATGATCCTGTTAGGGATTCCGAAACGGCAAACAATCGACCTAAAGAACTTGACTCCTGACTGTGTTGTCACCTTCCTCACTGCTTCCACTTCCAGCCACTTTGTGAACTTGTCGATTGCAACGTACAAGTACTCAAAGCCACCAACAGCTCGGGGAAAGGGGCCGAGGATGTCGAGCCCCGCATAAAAATGGCGGGATAAAGGGATTGTGCGGAGAGCTTGAGCTGGCTGGTGTATCTGCTTGGAATGGAACTGGCACGCTTCACACTTGGTTACTTGTGCAGTTGCATCCTGGAGGGCTGTCGGCCAAAACAAACCTTGCCGGCAAGTGCTCTGGCGCCAATGTAGTGACCACATATGCCTCCATGTATCTCTGCCAACAGCTTTTGTCCGTCTTCCCGGTGAATACACTTCAATTTCACACCATTGAGTCTTCTTCTGTACAGTGTGTTGTCGACAAACTGGTACATACTTGACTGCCGGGCTACTCTTTCCGCTTCTTCTTGCTCTTCGGGAAGTTCTCCTGTCACGAAGGAAGCGGACAATCTGTTGTGCCCATCTTTGGAGCTTGCGGCTCGACAACAAGGACTAAAGGCACATCTGCTGCTGCGGGAACATCTGCTTCCTGGCCCGAGAACCTGCGGCTCAGCCGGAGCTTGAAGTTCCCTGCAAGCTTGCCGAGCAAAACTTGTCGGGAGCGTCTGCTTCAACGGAACAAACCCTAGGGCTTGCCGGAGCAGACTGCTCCTCAGCGCCCTTTGGTGTTGATCTTGGGGACCTTATTGACGGCGGCTTAGGGAAGCTCTGCCAGACAATAGTCACCATAGATCAACATACTCTACTTGCTCTGTCCGGTTGATGGCGTTACAGACAGTTGAGTCAGCTTGAGCAAAAAATCCCTGGTTCCACAGGTAACTTAAGTGTAAGCGCACTTGACGAGCCATCGGCAATGTCGTTACGAGCTCTTGGAACATGTTCCATTTGTAGGCCGTCAAAGTGCTCTTCTAGCTTTCTCACTTCATCAACATAAGCTTCCATCAACGGACTCGATAACTCTTGTTCACTTGGCGGATGACAAGCTGTGAGTCACCCACGACAATGAGCTTCTTGATCCCAAGGTCTACTGCGATCCTGAGACCGGCAAGCAAACCTTCATACTCTGTAGTATTGTTTGTTGCTTGCTCCTTGGGAAAGTGCATCTGGACTACATACTTGAGGTGCTCTCCGGTGGGTGCAATAAGTAGCACGCCAAGACCGGGCGCCTTTGCAGCGAGAAGGCACCATCAAAGTACATCGACCACTCTTTGCTTGCTTCCTTGACGGGGATGCTCGTTTGGAATTTCTTCATCTTGTGTTGGCGTCCATTCTGCTATGAACTCCGCCAATGCTACGCTTTGGATAGTTGAAGTGCTCTCAAACTTGAGGCCAAAGCTTGACAGTTCCAAAGTGCCCACTCGACAATCCTACATGTTGCCTCTGGATTTTGCGGTATCCTCTTGAGGGAAAACGAGTGACGACCGTGATCTCATGTGCACGGAAGTAATGGCGCCCAGCTTTCTCGAGGCCATGAGGAGGCCGAAAAGCAATTTCTGCACACCAGTACCTTGACCTAGCCCCCTGCAGAAGGGAACTGACAAAGTAAACTGGGCGCTGCACCATTCTTTTCTGCATCTTCTCATGCGTCTGCGTAGATCCATCCTTGTTGGGACCCGAGCTTGCCGGTGAAGCCCCCTGCTCGTCGCTGGATGCATCCGCCATGGTTGCTAGCTCATCATCCACCTCCCTCTCCGCTACTAACGCAGCACTAACCACTTGATTGGTTGCCGCTATATATAGCAGCGACTTCTCTTGTGGCTTAGGTGCGACAAGTGTTGGAGTGGAGGACAGGTATCTCTTCAAGTCCTGCAGCGCAGCCTCTCGCTTCGAGTCCATTTCATCGGACTGTCTTTTTCAAAATTTTGAAAAATGGCAGGGCGGCGCTCAACCAGAACCAAGAGATAAACCTCTGAGAGCAGCTACGCAACCGGCAAGTCTTCGTACATCCTTGACGCGCTTTGGTGCTTCAATCTGCTCAATGGCCTTGATCTTGTCGGGATTGGCTTCAATTCCCGGCCGAGACCACGAAGAACCCGAGAAGCTTGCGGAGGGGACTCCAAGCACACACTTCTCGTGGTTGAGCTTGAGGTTGATCTTGCGCAGATTTGCAAAGGTTTCGTCTAAATCTTGAATCGTAGTCTCCTTGTCCTTGCTTTTGACCACTATGTCATCCATGTAGGCTTCCACATTTCTGTGCATTTGCGGCTCAAAAGCGTCATGGACTACTCTTGCAAATGTTGAACCAGCATTCTTTAATCCAAAAGGCATCCGTACGAAACAGTATGTGCCACTTCGGGTGATGAATGCGGTCTTCTCCTCATCTTCTTCTGCCATGAAGATCTGATGATATCCTGAGTATGCATCCAGAAATGAAAGCAAATCACATCCGGCCGTGGAGTCAACAATCTGGTCGATGCGCGGCAAGGGAAATGGGTCTTTGGGACAAGCTTTATTGACATCGGTAAAGTCGATACTAAGCCTCCATTTCCCGTTCGCCTTACGTACATCTACAGGATTGGCCAACCACGTAGGATGGAGAACTCCTCGACAAGGCCTGCTGCTTCCAATTTCTTGATTTCTTACGTGATGAATTCTTGGCGCTCCTTTGCTGCTTCACGACTTTACGCTTGACGGGCGCGCGCATGAGGACAAATGGCAAGACAGTGCTCAATTACTCACAGAAACACGGGGATGTCGACGGTTGCCACGCGCAAACACGTCGGCGTTAAGCCTTGAGGAAAGCAACGCAAGCGCCTTCCTATTTAGGGTCGAGAGTGGCAGCGATGGTGAAGGTACCACCGGTCTGCCGTCCTCCTTGGCGGACACCTTCTTGGTCTCTGGTGGAGCTGCCATCGTCTTCTTACACTTGCGGTGGAGCTCGATGGTGCGTCCTCGATGGTAGCGCAGCACTCCGAAGAGGTGCGCTTGCGGAGTGGGCATCGAGCTCTTGCGGACTTGGTCTTCTTCTTCGCCCGGGAGCTTCGGTGACAAGTGGCTTGCAATCTGCCTTGTTGCTTCCAGTAGATCTTGTCGGCGCAGATAAGAGCATCCTTCTTGTCGCCAGGACAGAGATGACACTTATCGGACTGGCATCTTGAGCATGTTGTATGCATAGTGAGAGGCTGCCATGAATTTGGCGAGTCTTTGACGGCCAAGTATCCCATTGCAAGGCAATGGAAAATCAACAACGTCGAAAGTGACCCTCTCAGTCCACGAAGTTCAACTTCGCTGCCAAATGTCACCCGCAACGTGATCTTTCCTTCGCTTGCTCCTTCCCAGATTGATCCCTTGAATGTGTAGGTCTCTTGAGCTCGCCATCGGGGATCCGAGTTTCTGAGCACCGCGGAGGAGATCAGATTCAAGCGGCCCCGGCCGTCAACTAGCATCTTAGTGACCTTGAGGTTGCGGATAGTTGGTGAAATCAACATCGGCAAGCACCCGACCGCGATTCTGTGATCAGGGTGGTCCTCAATATCAAAGATGATAGGCGTGCTGGACCATTTCAGAGGCTTGCGTGACTCGACGGATGGTTCTGCCGCATTGACTTCCCGCATCCATTGCTTGAGTTGGCGGTGTGAAGTATGCAGAGAAGCACCGCCGTCAACGCACAAGACCTATGTGGCTTTCTGGAACTCCTGCTCATCGGCCTCGTCATCATCCATGTCTTCATCATCGTCGTCGTCTTCATCCTTGTCGCGGCTGGGAGGTCTGTCTCCTTGCCGCCGCTTGGCCTTGCCGGCGTCCTCCCGGCGGGACGTTTCTTGCTAGCTCCTCCAACACCTTCCTAGGCCTTCTCCTTGTCGCGTCGTTCGTATTCAGCCTTCTGCTGCTCGACAAGCTGCTCAACCTTTTTGCAGCTCTGGAGGTCATGGCCCTTGGTGCGGTGGATCTTGCGATCTTGTTTTGTTGGAGCAAATCACCTTGTCGGCGACCGCCCACCTGGCGGTTGGTGCCAGCGGCAACCTCCTTGCGGAACTACCAACTTTGGCTTTCTTGGCGCCACCTACATTGCCGGACTGCTCAACAACTAGCACATCTTTGCCTTTCTTCTTCCTGTTGTTCTGCCGGTTTTTCTTGCCGGGCGGTCTCCTCACTATCAGATCCTCCTGCTTCAAAGATTCTCTCCGGGAGTCTCCTCCCTTCCTCTGCACGCGATGCACACTTGTCGGCCGGGGCATATAGCTCATCGACGCCTCTCGATCTTGCACATTGCCATCTCCTCCGCATCCTGCGGGTTTCGCATGTTACGATGGAACGCGCTGATTACCACGGCAGGTGGACATCCGGGATGTTGTGCCGTACACGGCTGAATCTCTGAATGTACTTTGCGAGGGCTCTCCTTCCTTCGGGCGGCAGATGAAGGTCGCTTTCTTGGCCATGGGGCTTGTGGCCGCTGTAAAAGCGCCGACAAACTGATGGCATAGATCTGCCCAAGAGGATATGGAGTTGTCCGGCAAGTGCATGAGCCAGATCTCGACATAGGGCTTGAGCACCAGCCGGAAGTAGTTGGTCAGGATCTTGTCGTCTCGCCCCGGCAGCTTGCACCGCGATGGTGTAGATCTTGAGGAACTCCGACGGATGTGTCTTGCCATCGTACTTCTACGCAATGCGTCGGCTTGAAATTCTTCTTGCTGGGCCCTTTGGACTTGCCGCAGCTCACGAGTGAACGCAGGGCAACCTACCGCGTACGGCAAGTCGCCTGGTTCCCCTGGCGCATGCATGTCGACAGAGGGCCCAGCGCGCTGGTCGGATTGACGCCTTCTTGCTGTCGTTCGTGAAGAACTTGGCGCTGATCGCGACGAGCTCGTGGATCCGATGATGCAGTGGAGTCGCTGTCGAGGTGGATCCGGCGAGTCGGCGATCTTGGCCTTCGGGGCGGAGAGTGCATGGTGGTTGCACCCCACCGGTTTAAATGCCGCCAACGGCTCGTGTTTGGCGATCCTGCCGCGGCAGCAATGCACTCGGCTGCCGCGAGCGTCGCCGTTAGCAAAGCCGATGAGACTACGAATGGTGGCCCTCCATTCATCGACCTTGTCGGCTGTTGGAGGGTAATCCAGAGCACCTGAGCTCTCGCCAAAGCTTCTGGAGTGGTGGGTGGTAGTGGCGAACGGCGCGAGGAGCGGATATGCCGGACTTCTAACTATGTTAGAAGGAGCGATATCCCGCCCAGCGACAAATGCCTCGCTTCGCGCCCGGCATGTTGGCGTGCATGCTGGTCTTGAGCATCCCGAGATCCACCAGCTCGATCTTGGTCCAACGGCGTATGGCGTTGTGAATACCATGGCGTTGTCGATCCGCGCCTCCTGAGACGGGTGCGGTGCATGTACGGACGCCGAGGTCTGCGCAGCCTTGTCCTTGGACTTGGCAGCACCGTGGGCTCCCCCGTCGACGTCCATTCTTCCGCCGGTGTCTACCCCACCACCCGTTTGCTCCGGTGGTGGTGGGTTCGACGCGGACGGAACATCTGCCGCCGAAGCCTTCTTCTTCGGTGGCATGTCGATGAAGATGATGAAGATCTAGCTCGTGTGGATGCGGATCAGGTTCACACAATCTCGACGCCCTACTGGCGAGCCAAAGATGTCGGGCGGCTGATCTCGCCCACGAACACCTATGGGACCGGCGGACCGAGCCCCTTCGGTTCGGCGGGGCGGAGGTCACGAAGAGCAGATCGAGGCGAAGCACACGAGCGGTTTACCTAGCTTCGTATCTCTCCGGAGAGATAACACTCCTACTGCTGCATGTCTGAGTGTATTGAGTTCTTGCTCGGGAGCGCTGAGTGCTACAGTACACACAAGCTGCTCACGAGACCGAGCGTGAGGTCGAGCCCCTTTCTACGTTGCGCATGGGCCTCCTTTTATATGCTAAAGGGGTCTCTGACACGTGGCAACGTAGACAAGGGTAAAAATGGAAAAGGAGTGGTTGGTACAGCTACTTGTACAGTGTATCATACCTAACCCTGACGGCAGGGGACAAAGGCATTAAATGCCCGTCTACGTCGCCCTAACAGTGCAAAAAGGGACCGTCAGGGGCGCCACCGCTTGCCACGATGGCAATCTTGTCAGCGCCGCTTGCCACCGCGCTCCGCTGGCCGCACGGCCTCTTGCCTGCCGCATACCGGAAAGTTCGAGGCGACACGTTAGTGGATGTGCTGGAGCGCAGGTGCAGAGTGGTGGTCTGCCGCGGCAAGCGCCTTGCCGCGTCCGGAAGCTTGTCGCTCACCGGGCCTTCCTGGCAAGCTCCTCTTGCCGGGGCCTTGTCTCCTAGGTGCCTTGGGTGGCTTTCCTAGCAAGCTCCTCTTGACGCGGCCTTGACTCCTTGGCTTGAATACTTTGTTCGAGAATGGCTCCAAAGGAACCACGGAGGACCTTGGCGGTCACCCGGCAAGCCTTGCCGCGGAGGGCTGCAACTGCCCGTGCACAAGTTCGGGATACTAGGGTACCCCTACTCTAGTACACCGACAGGGGCTTACAGAGAGGGGAGAGACGGTGGCGGGGAGGTGCTCGACGATGGAGGTAGGGGCGGCGAGGGCGGGCTCGGGATCGGGAGGCGGCGGTCCTGGACGGGCTCGGGTGGCAGCGGTGAGGTCGAGGGCGGCGACGGTGAGGTCGAGAGCGGTGGTGGTGAGATTGAGGGCGGCCTCGGGCGGTGGCGGCGACAGAGGAGTAGGGGAACAGGGGGGAAAGGATGACTAAGCAAAATTCTGAGCGCGCGGGTGGTTAAGTCGAACTAGCAGTAAAGCTCTTAAGGAAATGCGCTATAGCTAATTTAGCTATAGCGCGTTTTAGAAAAAAACGCTACTGCTAAAGGAAGCAGTTATTTCTTTTGTTTATCCCAATATTAGTAGCGTTTTGTCCTGGAAAACGCTATAAGTCTAAGCATGTAAAAACATCAAAAATATACATTGGTCATCATTGATCTTTTTGTGTAGAATCTAAATAGTCAACATGAATCTTCACCGCACTGTATAGGCACAAAGTGAAGATTCATGTTGCAGCCACAAATCCTACACATATAGTTCAATGGAGACCAAGTGCTCGAGATAGTTTGAGAAGTAACATATTTAAGGTGGTAAACACCTTGTTCGCTTAGCAGTATGGGACTAAACTTAATTAGTTTCGGTGACACTTAGCAGCAGCGAGTTTTGAAGAAAAATGCTGCTACTGAGTACTTTAGCAGTAGTGCGTCCAGGAGAAGGGCGCTACTACTATATCTTGCCTGGAGGCAACGCCGTGGCAATTATAGTAGCAGCGCTTGTTTCACCTACAACGCTACTGCTATCGGAATGTTAGTAGCGCGGTTTCCTGGAGCTCGCTACTGCTAATTAGCAGTAGCGTTTGTTTTAAAACCACGCTGTTGCTAAGATTCTATGTATAAGGTTTTCCCTAGTAGTGCTAACCTATCTCACGAAGTTCCATTAAGTTTTGCATGATTGAAGTTTTGTGTGAGATGTCGATATGAGGAGAATAAAGAGTGAGAATACCCTAAGCTTGGGGATGCCCAAGGCACCCCATGTTAATATCCAAGGAAGATCCAAGCAACTAAGCTTGGGGATGCCCCAGAAGGCATCCCCTCTTTCGTCTCCAATATTATCAGTAACCTCACTTGGAGCTATATTTTCATTTGTCACATGATATGAGTTTTACTTGGAGCATCATTTTATTTTGTTAGGATTTGCCTGATTCTATCTATAATAATGTTTTGTCTCTTTTACTTCTATAAAAATGTCAAGGATATCCTTAACCATGCTTATTTTGCAAATATACAGCTTGCTGTTTCAAAACAAAAAGTTTAACCTTGTTGCAAAAATTCCCTAGAAAAGTCAGAATGTGATAAATGTTGTAACTTTTTGCAAAGTAAGCTCTGATAAATTTTCTACAGCGTGGTAAATTTTCATAATTTTTGGAGTTAAAGAAGTATTGAGACGCTTGCATTCTTTACAAACTGTACTGTTTTGGCAGATTGCTGTTATGTTTGCATTGTTTGCGTATGTTTGCTTGTTTAATTATTCTATTTGAGGACAGGAGTATTAAATACGCAGAGGCATTTAGTATGCAATGTTGAACAATAATTTTTGTGATTTGGTACAGTAGAGAATGATATGGTTTTTGCATTGGTTTATACTAACTTATCTCACAAGTTCATGTTGAGTTTTGTGTGGATGAAGTTTTTAAGATTTAGGGAAACCGTGATATAAAAGGAATTAAGGAGACACAAAAGCTCAAGCTTGGGGATGCCCAAGGCATCCCAAGATAATATTTAAAGAAGTCTAAAGCATCTAAGCTTGGGGATGCCCCGGTAGGCATCCCACCTTTCTTCATCAACAATTATCGGTTAGTATCGGTTGATCCTAAGTTTTTGCTTCTTCACAAGATGTGTGCTATTGTTGGAATGTAATTTTATCTTTTTTTGCTTGCTGTTTTAATAAAATACTTAGATCTGAAGGTTTTAAATAAGAGAGAGTCCTCAATTAGCAACCCATTTACTTAACTACTCGTTTGATCTTCAATTATATCTTTTTGGAGTAGTTTGTCATTTACTCTCGCGCTTCACTTATATCCTATGAGTAAATTGTTGAATAAATCGAATGTAATGAAGTCGAAATTCTATGTTCATATCATGCCTAGTGGTAGCTTCACATCGGGTTTAGAAAGTGAAATCTTTTGAAGCTTGACAATCACAATATTGGTCATACAAGCAATTCATGAATGATTACTGTACGGAAGAGAACTTTCACATCCAAATACACTATCTTGGAAATCTTTTGTGATTGTGAGCCCCCATCAAAATATTATATGCCCCTAGGTATGCATAAAACTGGGTTGCCTCCCAACAAGCGCTATCGTTTAACACCCCTAGCTAGGCATAAAAACAAGGATAGATCTAGGTATTGCCATAATAATGGTAAGGCAAATTGCTAAAACTCATCTCATATTCCCTACGTTCCGCAGCATGTTTTCTTTGTGGCAAGCGAAAGTAATGAAAAGGCCTAAATCTAATGGGACAAAAGTCCCCAAGATCAAGCTCGGGAGGTATGGGTTCCTCCTTCGACCCCTTATATTGCACAACCAATTCATCATTATAAGCATTCTTTTGGCAAAAGTCATGAGCCTTTGTTCAAGAGAAAAACCTAACCCATTGTTCTGAATAGCAAAATCATCAGTGAGTTCAGAAATTCTATCAACTAGAACATCGGTAGGAACCTTCTTTCTAAGGTTTTCATTGTAAGCAAAATGATCTAAAGATCGTAAATGCATTAAGTCTTCTTCATTAAAAAGGATAGCTTCTATGGGAGGACAACCATCGTCCACACTATAATGCGCAAAAATTTCATTGGCCTCTTTCATTATAAATCTGAACTCATGTGCCAAAAAGATAGTAGCTGCTCACTTAACAGAAGAATGCTCGATATTGGAAAACTCTAGAAAAATCCTTTGTATGCAAGGATGCATATAAATAAATTGTCTTTCAAGTTCAACTACGAGAAATGATATAGCATCCGCAAGACTACTAGTTCTATGAAGAATAGACCCACCCATAGAGGGCAGGGCACCGGCAAAAGTAAAAAAATCTTGAATAACTCCTTTTCCAATAATATTACAACTACCAATCCGAAACTTTTCAGTGTGTAGAATAGTAGGTTCTTCATGAGGATCATCTAAAGCATCAAAGTTTTCCATGTTATCACCAGTATCCTTATCAATGATAACCTCCCCAGTTTTAGTCATGATGGCAGCAAAATACGCAAAGAACAAGCACACAAGAGGCAAGCAAAAGTGAAGAACGGAAAAGGCGAATAAAACGGCAAGGTGAAGTGGGGGAGAGGAAAACGAGAGGCAAATGGCAAATAATGTAATGCGAGGGATAAGAGTTTATGATGGGTACTTGGTATGTCTTGACTTGAGCGTGGATCTCCCCGGCAAGGGCACCAGAAATCCTTCTTGCTAACTCTTGAGCATGCGTTGGTTTTCCCGTGAAGAGGAAAGGGTGATGCAGCAAAGTAGCATAAGTATTTCCCTCAGTTTTTGAGAACCAAGGTATCAATCCAGTAGGAGACTACATGCAAATCCCTCGTACCTACACAAACAAATAAGAACCTTGCAACCAATGCGATAAAAGGGGTTGTCAATCCCTTCATGGCCACTTGCAAAAGTGAGATCTGAAAGAGATAACAAGATAAATATTTTTGGTATTTTTATGGTATATATTGGAAAGTAAAGATTGCAAAATAAAATAGATCGGAAACTTATATGATGGAAGATAGACCCGGGGGCCATAGGTCTCACTATTGGCTTCTCTCAAGATAGCAAATTCTACGATGGGTGAACGAATTACTGTCGAGCAATTGATAGAAAAGTGCATAGTTATGGGAATATCTAGGCATGATCGTGTGTATAGGCATCACGTCTGCGACAAGTAGACCGAAACGATTCTGCATCTACTACTATTACTCCACACATCGACCTTTATCCAGCATTCATCTAGAGTATTAAGTTCATAAGAACAGAGTAACGCATTAGGCAAGATAACATGATGTAGAGGGATTAACTCAAGAAATATGATATAAACCCCATCTTTTTATCCTCGATGGAAACAATTCAATACGTGCCTTTACGCCCCTCATCCTTTGGGAAAGGACACCGCAAGATTGAACCCAAAGCTAAGCACTTCTCCCATTGCAAGAAAGATCAATCTAGTAGGCCAATCCAAACTGATAATTCGAAGAGACTTGCAAAGATATCAAATCATACATATAAGAATTCAGAGAAGAATAAAATATTGTTCATAAAAAATCTTAATCATAAACCCACAATTCATCGGATCTCGACAAACACACCGCAAAAAGTATTACATCGAATATATCTCCAAGAGAATCGAGGAGAACTTTGTATTGAGATCCAAATAGAGAGAAGAAGCCTTCTAGCTAATAACTATGGACCCGAAGGTCTGTGGTAAACTACTCACACATCATCGGAGAGGCTATGGTGTTGATGTAGAAGCCCTCCGTGATCGATTCCCCTACCGGCGGAGCGCCAGAAAAGACACCAAGATGGGATCTCACAGGTAGAGAAGATTGCGGTCGTGGAAAAAGTGTTTCGTGGTGCTCCTGGATGTTTTCAGGGTATAAGAGTATATATAGGCGAAGGAAGTAGGTTGGTGGAGCCATGAGGGGCCCATGCGGGTGGGCACGCGCCTACCCCCTGGGCGCGCCTCCCTACCTCGTGGCCGCCTCGTTGCTTCCTTGACGTCCACTCCAAGTCTCCTGGATTGAGTTTGTTCCAAAAATGATCCTCGCGGAAGTTTCATTCCGTTTGGACTCCGTTTGATAATCCTTTTCCGCGAAACACTGAAATAGGCAAAAAAACAACAATTTACACTGGGCCTCCGGTTAGTAGGTTAGTCCCGAAAATAATATAAAAGTGTACAACAAAGCCTATTAAACATCCAAAACAGATAATATAATTGCATGGAACAATACAAAATTATAGATACGTTGGAGACGTATCAAGCATCCCCAAGCTTAATTCCTGCTCATCCTCGAGTAGGTAAATGATAAAAACTGATTTTTTTATGTGGAATGCTATCTAGCATGATTCTCAATGTAATTTTCTTTATTGTGGTTGAATGTTCAGATCCAAAAGATTCAAGACAAAAGTTTAATATTTACCTAAAAATAATAATACTTCAAGCATACTAATAAAGCAATCATGTCTTCTAAAAATAACATGGCCAAAGAAAGCTATCCCTGCAAAATCATATAGTCTGGCTATGCTCTATCTTCGTCGCATAAAATATTTAAATCATGCACAACCCCGATGACAAGCCAAGCAATTGTTTCATACTTTTGATGTTCTCAAACTTTTTCAATCTTCACGCAATACATGAGCGTGAGCCATGGACTTAGCACTATATGTGGAAAAGAATGGTGGTTGTGGAGAAGAAAAAAGGAGAAGATAGTCTCACATCAACTAGACCTATCAACGGGCTATGGAGATGCCCATGAATAGATATCAATGTGAGTGAGTAGGGATTGCCATGCAACGGATGCACTAGAGCTATAAGTGTATGAAAGCTCAACAAAAGAAACTAAGTGGGTGTGCATCCAACTCGCTTGCTCACGAAGAACTAGGGCATTTTGAGGAAGCCCATCATTGGAATATACAAGCCAAGTTCTATAATGTAAAATTCCCACTAGTTTATGAAAGTGACAACATAGGAGACTGTCTATCATGAAGATCATGGTGCTGCTTTGATGCACAAGTGTGGTAAAATGGATAGTAACATTGTCCCTTCTCTCTTTTTCTCTCATTTTTTTGTTTGGGCCTTTCTCTTTTTTTATGGCCTCTTTTATTTCTCTTTTTTTATTTTCAGTCCAGAGTCTCATCCCGACTAGTGGGGGAATCATAGTCTCCATCATCCTTTCCTCACTAGGGTCAATGCTCTAATAATGATGATCATCACACTTTTATTTACTTACAACTCAAAAATTACAACTCAATACTTAGAACAAAATATGACTCTACGTGAATGCCTCCGGCGGTGTACCGGGATATGCAATGAATCAAGAGTGACATGTATGAAAATCATGAACGGTGGCTCTGCCACAAATACGATGTCAACTACATGATCATGCAAAGCAATATGACAATGATGGAGCGTGTCATAATAAACGGAACGGTGGATAGTTGCATGGAAATATATCTCGGAATGGCTATGGAAATGCCATAATAGGTAGGTATGGTGGTTGTTTTGAGGAAGGTATATGGTGGGTGTATGATACCGGCGAAAGTTGCGCGGTGTTAGAGAGGCTATTAATGGTGGGAGGGTGAGAGTGCGTATAATCCATGGACTCAACATTAGTCATAAAGAACTCACATACTTATTGCAAAAATCTATTAGTTATCGAAACGAAGTACTATGCGCATGCTCCTAGTGGGATAGATTGGTAGGAAAAGACCATCGCTCGTCCCCGACCACCACTCATAAGGAAGACAATCAATAAGTAAATCATGCTCCGACTTCATCACATAACGGTTCACCATACGTGCATGCTACAGGAATCACAAAATTTAACAAAAGTATTTCTCAAATTCACAACTAGCACGAATCTCATATCACCATCTTCATATCTCAAAACAATCATAAAAAACCAGACTTCTCATAGTATTCAATGCACTTTATATGATAGTTTTTACTATACCTATCTTGGATGCTCATCACTTTAGGACTAAAATTTTGACCAAAGAAAATTACCATTCTGTTCTGAAAGACTCTCAAAATAATATAAGTGAAGAATGAGAGATCAATAATTTCTATAAAATAAACCACCACCGTGCTCTAAAAATATATAAGCGAAGCACTAGAGCAAAATTATGTAGCTCAAAAGATATAAGTGAAGCACATAGAGTATTCTAATAAATTCTGATTCATGTGTGTCATTCCAAAAGGTGTGTACACCAAGGATGATTGTGGTGAAATAAAAAAGCAAATACTCAAATCATACAAGATGCTCCAAGAAAAACACATATCATGTGATGAATAAAAATATAGCATCAAGTAAAGTTACCGATAGACGAAGACGAAAGAGGGGATGCCTTCTGGGGCATCCCCAAGCTTAGGCTTTTGTTTGTCCTTTAATTTTAACTTGGGGTGCCTTGGGCATCCCCAAGCTTAGGCTCTTGCCACTCGTTGTTCCATAATCCATCAAATCTTTACCCAAAAACTTGAAATTTTCACAACACAAAACTCAACAGAAAATCTCATGAGCTCCGTTAGCGAAATAAAACAAACCACCTCTTTAAGGTACTGCAATGAACTCATTATTTATTTATATTGGTGTTAAACCTACTGTATTCCAACTTCTCTATGGTTCATACCCCCCGATACTATCCATAGATTCTTCAAAATAAGCAAACAACACACGAAAAACAGAATCTGTCAAAAACAGAACAGTCTGTAGTTATCTGTATCAACCGCAAACTTCTGTAACAAAAAAATCTACCAAAATAGCACGACCTAGATAATTTGATTATTGATATACTAAAATTTGAATCAGTTTTTTATCTCTTACTGGTGATTTTTAACAATTGTTTACATGGGCAAAAAGTTTCTGACTTTTTCAGCAAGATCAAATAATTATCACCCAAGAAGATCCTATAGGTTTTACTTGGCACAAACACTAATTAAAACATAAAACCACATCTAACCAGAGGCTAGATGAAATATTTATTACTAAACAGGAACAAAAAGCAAGGATCAAAATATAATTGGGTTTCCTCACAACAAGCGCTATCGTTTAACGCCCCTAGCTAGGCATAAAAACAATGATAGATCTAGGTATTGCCATAATAATGGTAAGGCAAATTGCGAAAACTCATCTCATATTCCCTACGTTCAGCAGCAAGTTTTCTTTGTGGCAAGCAAAATTAATCAAAAGGTCGAAATCTAATGGGACAAAATTCCCCAAGATCAAGCTCGGGACGTATGGGTTCCTCCTTCGACCCCTTATATTGCAGAACCAATTCATCATTATAAGCATTCTTTTGGCAAAAAGTCATGATACTTTGTTCAAGAGAAAAACCTAACCCATTGTTCTGAGTAGCAAAATCATCATTGAGTGCAGAAATTTTATCAACTAGAACATCGATATGAACCTTCTTTCTAAGGTTTTCATTGTAAGCAACATGATGTAAAGATCGTAAAGGCATTTAAGTCTTCTTGATTAAAAAGGATAGCTTCTATGGGAGGACGACCAGCGTCCACCCTATAATGGGCAAAAAATTCATTGGCCTCTTTCATTATAAATCTGAACTCATGTGCCAAAAATATAGTAGCTGATCGCTTAAGACGAGAATGCTTGATATTGGCAAACTCTAGAAAAATCCTTTGTATGCAAGGATGCATATGAATAAATTGTCTTTCAGGTTCAACTACGAGCAAGTATATAGCGTCCGCAACACTACTAGTTCTTTGAAGAATAGACCCACCCATAGAGGGCAGGGTACTGGCAAAAGTAAATAAATCTTGAATAACTCCTTTTCCAATAATATTACCACTACCATTCCGAAACTTTTTAGTGTGGAGAATAGTAGGTTCTTCATGAGGATCATCAAAAGCATCAAAGTTTTCCATGTTATTACCACTATCCTTATCAACGGTAACCTCCCCAGTTTCAGTCATGATGCAAGAAAAATACACAAAGAACGAGCACACAAGAGGCAAGCAAAAAGAGAAGAACGGAAAAAGGGCGAATAAAATGGCAAGCGTGAAGTGGGGGAGAGGAAAACGAGAGGCAAATGGCAACTAATATAATGCGAGGGATAAGAGTTTATGATGGGTACTTGGTATGTCTAGACTTGAGCGTAGATCTCCCCGGCAACGGCGCCAGAAATGGCTAGGTTCCAGGAGATGAAATCTTGATTTGACTTGGTGCAAACCTCCCCAGCAACGGCGCCAGAAATCCTTCTTGCTACCTCTTGAGCATGCGTTGGTTTTCCCTTAAATAGGAAAGGGTGATGCAGCAAAGTAGCGTAAGTATTCCCTCAGTTTTTGAGAACCAAGGTATCAATCTAGTAGGAGACTACACGCAAATCCCTCGTACCTGCACAAACAAATAAGAACCTTGCAACCAACGCTATAAAGGGGCTGTCAATCCCTTCACGGCCACTTGCAAAAGTGAGATCTGATAGAGATAATAAGATAAATATTTTTGGTATTTTTATGGTATATATTGGAAAGTAAAGATTGCCTAAAATAGATCGGAAACTTATATGATGGAAGATAGACCCGGGGGCCATAGGTTTCACTAGTGGCTTCTCTCAAGATAGCAAATTCTACGGTGGGTGAACGAATTACTGTCGAGCAATTGATAGAAAATTGCATAGTTATGAGAATATCTAGGCATGATCATGTATATAGGCATTACGTCCGCGACAAGTAGACCGAAATGATTCTGCATCTACTACTATTACTCCCACATCTACCGCTATCCAGCATACATGTAGAGTATTAAGTTCATAAGAACAGAGCAACGCATTAGGCAAGATGACATGATGTAGAGGGATAAACTCAAGCAATATGATATAAACCCCATCTTTTTATCCTCGATGAAAACAATTCAATACGTGCCTTGCTGCCCCTGCTGTCACTGGGAAAGGATATCGCAAGATTGAACCCAAAGCTAAGCACTTCTCCCATTGCAAGAAAGATCAATCTAGTAGGCCAAACCAAACTGATAATTCGAAGAGACTTGCAAAGATATCAAATCATACATATAAGAATTCAGAGAAGAATCAAATATTGTTCATAGATAATCTTGATCATAAACCAACAATTCATCGGATCTAGACAAACACATCGCAAAAAGTATTACATCGAACAGATCTCCAAGAGAATCGAGGAGAACTTTATATTGAGATCCAAAGAGAGAGAAGAAGCCATCTAGCTAATAACTATGGACTCGAAGGTCTGTGGTAAACTACTCACACATCATCGGAGAGGCTATGGTGATGATGTAGAAGCCCTCCGTGATCGATTCACCCTCGTGAGCGCCGGAAAAGGCCCCAAGATGGGATCTCACGGGTACAGAAGGTTGCGGCGGTGGAAAAAGTGTTTCGTGGTGCTCCTGGATGTTTTCAGGGTATAAGAGTATATATAGGCGAAGGAAGTAGGTCGATGGAGACACAAGGGTCCCATGAGGGTGGGGGCGTGCCTACCCCCCTGGGCACGCCTCCCTACCTCATGGCCGGCTCGTTGCTTCCTTGACGTCCACTCCAAGTCTTCTGGATTGAGTTTGTTCCAAAAACGATCCTCGCGAAGGTTTCATTCCGTTTGGATTCTGTTTGATATTCCTTTTCTGCGAAACACCGAAATAGGCAAAAAAACAGCAATTTGCACTGGGCTTCCGGTTAATAGGTTAGTCCCAAAAATAATATAAAAGTGTAAATAAAGCCCATTGAACATGCAAAACAGATAATATAATAGCATGGAACAATAAAAAATTATAGATACGTTGAGGACGTATCAATCATTAAGTGTAAGAGAAAATTGAGCGTTGTACGAACTTGTGATGGCAAAGAATAAAAGTGACAGATTGCATAATAAAGGTTGCTATCATAAGGGGCAATATAACGTGATGTTCTTTTGCACTAAGGGATTGAGCATACAAACAAAAAGCGCATGGCAACCTCTGCTTCCCTCTGCGAAGGGCCTACCTTTTACTATTATGTATTTACTTCCATGCAAGAGTCAAAGTTTTTCCCCCTATTCCTTTTTATTTTTCCCTTTTGGCAAGCATCATGTGGTGAGGAAAGATCTAGGCACATATATGCAGGTGGATATGGGTAGCATGAGTTATTATTGTTGACATCACCGTTGAGGTGAATACGTTGGGAGGCGAAATTATAAGCCCCTATCTTTTTATGTGTCCACTTGAAACGTTTTGCTCATGCGTATGGGGTGAGTGTTAGCAATCATAAAATACTATATGATGGTTGAGTATGTGGAGCTCTTACTTAGACTATGTTTAATAAGTTGAATTGCAATTGCTTGGTGACTAAGAACCTAGGTTGTTGAGTTTCAAGAGAATTCGTTGTTTGAACCTTAACATGTGAATTGGTTGCTACTTTAACATGAGAAGTTTTATAGGAAAGAATTGCTATCATGATGCTAGGAAAAGTGATTGAAATTGTCTTTCATCAAACTTGTGCACTTTGCTACCATTTACACTTCATAATTATTTCTTTTATCATTAACCTACTCGAGGACGAGTAGGAATTAAGCTTGGGGATGCTGATACGTCTCCAACGTATCTATAATTTCTGAAGTATTCATGATGATATATTATCATTCTTAGATGTTTTACAATCATTTATAGCAAATTTATATCATTTTTTGGGACTAACCTATTGACCCAGTTCCCAGTGCCAATTACTATTTTTTTGCGTGTTTTCACATCGCAGGAAATCAATATCAAACGGAGTCCAAACACCACGAAACTTTTTGTGGATTTTTATGAACCAGAACACTTCCAATGGGCCAGAATAGCACCTGGGGGTGCCCCTAGGGGGGCACAACCCACCAGGGCGCGCCTGGGGGCCCAGGCGTGCCGAGGTATGTTGTGCCCACCTCGGTGGCCTCCCGCGCCCCCTCTTTGCCCTATAAATCACCAAATATTCCAACAACCCTCGGGGTTACACTAGATCAGAAGTTCCGCCGCCAGAAGGCTCTGTAGCCACGAGAAACCAATTTAGACCCCGTTCCGGCAGCCTGTCGGAGGGAGAAATCATCACCGGTGGCCATCTTCGTCATCCCGGCGGCCACCATGATGAGGAGGGAGTAGTCTACCCTCGGGGATGAGGGTTTGTACCAGTAGCTATGTGTTTAATCTCTCTCTCTCTCTCATGTTCTTGAGATGTCACGATCTTGATGTATCGCGGGCTTTGTTAATATAGTTGGATCATATGGTGTTTTCCTCTCTCTATCTTGTTGTGATGAATTGAGTTTTCCCTTTGATATTTTGTTTTATCGGATTGAATACTTTTATGGATTTGAGAACACATGATATATGTCTTGCATATGAACACCCGTGGTGACAATGGGGTATCGTATTGATTCACTTGATATATACTTTGGCACTGAACTCGCAGATTCCCGAGGTGACATTGGGGTAATCTATGCATAAGGGTTGATGCATGTTCTTGTCTTTGTTTCTTCGGTAGAAATCTTGGGGCACTCTTTGAGGTTCTTTGTGTTGGATTGAGTATTGTGAATCTGAAATTATTTGGTGTTATTTTAGTACGAACTGTTGGATAGATCGATCGGAAAGAATAGCTTCGAGGTGGTTTCATACCCTACAAACGATTTGTTCTTATGTTCTTCGCTAGATAGGAAATTTGGAGTGATTCTTCATCGCACTATGAGGGTTGGTTATATGATCCAATTATATTAGCATTATTGAGTGATTGCACTAGCGAAAGTATGGGCCCTAGGCCTCATTTTCAAGCATTGCAATACCGTTTGTGCTTCGTTTTATCAATTGCTACATTGCTGTTTTTTATTGTTCCTATTACAAACATCAATATCTACTATCCATATTACACTTGTATCACCATCTCTTCGCCGAACTAGTACACCTATACAAATTACCATTGTATTTGGTGTGTTGGGGACACAAGAGACATTTTATTATTTGGTTGCAGGGTTGTTTGAAAGATACCATAGGAACCATAAGTCATCCACTTGATTGACAAACCAAGTGGATTGATAAACCATAAGTCATCCACTTGATGGTGCCATCGGCGGCAACGGTGTTAGTGCCGCATCCACGCAGTTGTGGGACGACCACTTGGGCAGCGGGGTCGCGTGGCGATTGTGCTCGAGGGTCAGTGGCTTCGTCGAGCGTAGTAGTATGGTCGGCTCGTCCCGGAGGAGGCACATGCGTCGTGAACGCCCCCGTAGCAGGGGCGGCCGGAGGACGATGGCTCACCCTGGACCGAGCGCCTTTACTGTTGTTGTGCCCGCCGACGGGAGGAGGGGGTGCGAGCGGAGTGACCCCGTCGTCCGCACCTTGCGGAGCGTGACCGTCGAGACACTGATGACGATGTTCTCCTCCGACATCTCCAGCCCTCGTGTCGGCCGTGAGGGAAGCGGTGATGGCGCCACCTGCTCCAGTGACACCCCAAGCAGCGTTCACGTCGTCGCTCGCCTCCGCACCCTCCGAGGCACTAGAGGAAGCGGGCGGCGGACCCTTCGAGGTGGTCGGATGGGCCGAAGGGCCCGACTTCTTCTTCTTAGGCGCCATGGTCGATGGCGTCGTCAAAGATGAAGATGGCAATGAAGATGACGCATTGCGGACGCTTTCAGGTTCGTGCAAGTGAGCCCCCTACCTGGCACGCCAAAGATGTCACCGGATGTCCGCAGCCACCTATGGGACCAGGTGGTCCCTTGCTGGTTCGGTGGAGGGACGTCACATTGCACAAAGAGCAGATCAGCGCACAACAGCACGACAGAGAGCACACAAGCAATTTACCGAGGTTCAGGCCACCGCGAGGCGTAAGACCCTACTCTTGTTTTGGTGGATTGATGGTAGAATTAGTGTGGTGATGCGTAGTACACTTGCCCGACAGGGTTTGCCTTGGGGCTGCAGCGACTACGCGCGTATGGTCGCCTGGGTTCACCAACTTTTCAACCTTCTAACCCCTCCTACGAGTGCCACGGTCCTCCTTTTATAGATTAAAGGGGTCACCATAGTGGCAAAGTGGTCATTATCCACTGATATGATAGCTAACAGTGCTATCATACCTAACTCAATAATGTGAGGGTTCATTAAATGCGCCGCTTAGTGTCACATCACTGTGTGCCTGGCAAGGCCCGCCAGGCTATCTTGCCAGCTCCGCGCCTATTCCCTTGACACGTCGTAGTACGGGTGTTATCTGCCATGTGGCGAATGGCTGCCACATAATCACCTTGCGGCTTGACACCGCACTGATTGACGACGTGAGTCATGTTTGAGTGATTAGCCGGGTGATTCAACCCTTGTGAACCCTGGCAGGCTCTGCCGGGGAGTCTTGGTTGCTTGCTTCCGGTGGTGGCCTCGCCCCTTACCGAGCTCGCCTACCCGGCAAGGGAGGCCCTTCTCTTGCTGATATCTTGCTCTTCTTGTTTGATCTTGGTCCCTCTGAGTTGCATGTTGGGTATTCAAATCTCTTGGTTATTTAATACTCTCGCTCAAGCTGGTGCTTCAACCTTGATCTTGTGCCTCTACACAGTTGGGCAACAGACCCAGGGTTTGTTGCACCGACAATCACGCTCAACCATTGATCCATTCATGAAACACACTCGCATATTAGCTACACCCAATACTCAAGTACGATCATATTGCCTCCTAGCTGGTGCTTTTATAAGAGAAGATGGAGACTCAAATTAAAAGTAAAAATTGCATAAATTAAAAGAAAGGACCTTCGCAGAGGGAAGTAGGAATTTGTAGAGGTGCTAGAGCTCAAAGCGAAAAAATAGGGATAAAAACATTTTGGGAGGTGTATCCATCCCACCAACAAAAACGACTTAGAGTTCCCAACACTTTCCATGCTAGATATATCATAGGCGGTTCCCAAACAGAAAATAAAGTTTATTCCTTTTTCCACCATACTTTCACTTTCCGTGGCTAGACGTATCCACGGTTACCCTCCATACAAAACATTCCAAGGAATTTATTATTTGACAACATAAAGTAAATTAATTTTTTCATTTCGCGACTAGGCATCCCTAAAACCTTTGCCTTACTCTCGTGCAATGACAAGTGAATAAACACTCATCGTGAGAATAACACATCCAGCATGGAAAATATTAGCCACCCCTCACGCTCATGACGAAACGAACACACAAAAGAGAAGTTTATTTTGAAAATTAGAGATGGCACATGCAAATTTGCTTAGAACAGCAAAAGAATGCCGATATAGGTAGATATAGTGGACTCATGTGGCAAAACTGGTTTAAAGGATTTTGGATGCACAAGTAGAGATCATACTTGGTGCAAAATGAAGGCTAGCAATAGATTGAGAAGCGACCAACCAAGAAACGAATAATCTCATAAGCAAGCATTAATCATAATCCACATCGAATAATGCACCACAAGTAGGATATAATTTCATTGCATGACTATTGACTTTCGTGCTTTCACAGGGAATCACAAACCTTATCACGAATATTCTTACTAAAGCATAATTACTCATCAACACAACTCACATATCACATCATCATATCTCAAAACTATTACTAAGAATCAAGTTTATTTTGTCCAATGATCTTCATGAAAGTTTTTATTATATTCTTCTTGCATATCTATCACTTTGGGACTAATTTTTACATGTTGCTTTTCATAAGCTCAAACAAATATAAGTGAAGATCATGAGCATAATTCTTTTTCTTTCTCTCAAAACAATTTAAGGGAAGCAAGAGAGAATTTCTTGAAAATTTTACTAACTCTCAAATAAATCTAAGTGAATCAAGAGAGTATTTCTTCAGAAATACTAAAGCACACCATGCTCTAAAATATATAAGTGAAACACTAGAGCAACTCCATAGCTCATAAAAAATTTAAGTGGAGCATAGAGAGCAATTCTAACAAGTAATGACATAAATTTGGCTCTCTCAAATAGGTGTGTCCAGCAAGGGATATAGACTTAAAACACAAAATAAAACAAGCAAATACTCATATCATACAAGACGCTCAAAGCAAAACACATATTATGTGACGAATAAAAATATAGGTTTGAGTAAAATACCGATGGTCGTTAGAAGAAAGAGGGGATGCCACTCGGGGGCATCCCCAAGATTAGTTGGTTGCTCATTTTTGGATAATAGCTTGGGATACCAGGGCATCCCCAAGTTTAGGCTCTTCTATCCTTCCTTCATCCATCGTAAGATAACCCAGAACTTGGAAACTTCAATCACACAAAACTCAACAAAACCTTCGTGAGATCCCTTAGTATAAGAAAGAAACCCACTACTAAGTACTGTACCAAACCAATTCATATTTTGTTTTTGCATTATATCTATTGTATTCCAACTTTTGTATGGCAAATACTCATCAAAGAAAACCATAGATCCATCAAAATAAGCACACAACACAAAGAAAACAGAATATGTTAAAGAAGTACAGTCTGTAGCTATCTGACTATTTCAATTACTTCTGTAACTCCAAAAATTCTGAAAAAATAGGACGACCTGGGTAATTTGTATATGAAGCTTCTGCAAAAATAATTGGCATTTTATCACGTTCTGGTAATTTTTAACAATTGTGTGATTTCATATGTTTCTATTTTTTAGCAAGATCAAACAATATCACCCAAGAAGATCCTATAGGCTTTACTTGGCACAAACACTAATTAAAACACAAAAAACTCAATCATAACAGTAGCATAATTGTGCAAACACTCAAGAACAGAAAGCAAAAAGTAAAAATAAATTTTATTCATTGGGTTGCCTCCCAACAAGTGCTATAGTTTTACCCCCTTAGCTAGGCATAAAGCAAGGTTCTATGTTTTGTCATCTTTGGTTCGAGATCCATAAGATGCCCTCATGATTGATTCATAAGGTGGCTTAATTCTTGTTCTAGGAAAGTGTTCCATACCCTTCCTCAAAGGAAATGGAACTTATTATTCCCTTCTTTCGTATCAATCACGACACTGATAGTGCGTAAAAAATGTCTACCAAGAATAATTGGACAAGACGGATTGCAATAAATATCAAGAACAATAAAATCTATGGGCACATAATTCTTATTTGCAAGAATAAGAACATCATTAATTCTTCACATAGGATTTTTAATAGTAGAATCTGCCAAGTGCAAATTCAAAGAACACGATTCAATATCGGTAAGACCAAGCACATCACATAAAGATTTCGGAATTGTAGAAACACTAGCACCCAAGTCACACAAAGCAAAACACTCATAATTTTTAATCTTGAATTTGATAGTAGGTTTCCATTCATCATGCAATTTTGTAGGAATTGATATTTCTAATTCCAATTTTTTTCAAAAGGTTTCATCATAGCATCAACAATATGTTTAGTAAAAGCTTTATTTTGTTCATAGGCATGAGGTGAATTTAAGATGGATTGCAACAAAGAAGTACAATCAATCAAATAGCAACTATCATAATTAAAGTCTTTGTAATCCAAAAGAGTGGGCACATCACTAGTTAAAGTTTTGTACTCTCCAAACCCCACTTTTATCAATTTTCTCAACAAGATTTTCACCCTCCGAAATATTGCGACACCTTCTACCTAAAGTTGACTCTTCTCCAGTCCCTTTATCATCAATTTTAACATTACTAAACAAGGAATCAATAGAAGAAACACCAATCATTTTAAGATCTTCATCACTTTTACGAAAGTAATTACTAGAGAACGCTTTTTCTAAAAATTCTCTTTTAGCTCTAAGCATAGCGGTTCTTTTCTTACTTACATCCATAGAACCATAAAGAGATTTAATTGATTCATCAACCTTAGGCACAAAAACTTTCATCTTGAGATTTTCCACATCATGAGCAATTCTATCAACACTTCTAGACAGATCATCAATCTTACTCAACTTTTCTTCTATGGAAGTGTTGAAACTTTTTGCGTGTTGATAAATTCTTTAATATTATTCTCAAGATCAGAGGTGTTCCTATTATTATTATTATTACAAGATTGATTTCCATAGGAATTACCACAATTATTAGAGAAATTACTAGGAAAAGGCCTAGGATTAAAATTACCTCTATAAGCATTGCTATTGAAATTATTCTGAGAGATAAAATTCACATCTATGGCATCACTATTTTGCTCAATCAAAGTAGAGAAAGGCATATCATTAAAATCAATAGGAGCACTTTTACTAGCAACCAATTTCATAAGAGCATCAACTTTTCACTCAAAGAAGAAATTTCTTCAACCGAATTAACTTTTTTTACTAGTAGGAGCTCTTTTGGTATGCCATTGTGAATAATTTGCCATGATATTATCAAGAAACTTGGTGGCTTCACCCAAAGTAATTTCCATAAAAGTACCACCCGCGGTAGAATCTAAAAGATTACGAGAAACAATATTCAACCCCGCATAAAAAATTTGTATGATCATCCAAAGATTTAACCCATGAGTTGAGCAATTCCTTAGCATCATTTTCATCCTTTCCCAAGATTGTGCAACATGCTCATGTTCATGTTGCTTGAAATTCATGATCTGGGTTCTAAGGGAAATACTTTTTGCGGGAGGAAAATACTTAGTGATAAAAGCATCTTTGCACCTATTCCAAGAATTGATACTATTGTGAGGCAAAGAAGAGAAGCATTTTTTTGCAGAATCACGCAAATAAAACGGAAATAATTTCATCTTCACCACATCATTGTCCACATCTTTTTTATTTTGCATATCACATAATTCCACGAAGGTATTAAGATGGGATATGGCATCCTCATTAGGAGTACTGAAAAATTGATCTTTCATAACAAGATTCAGCAAAGCAGTATTAATATCACAAGACTCCGCACTAGTGGTGGAAGGAGCAATCGGAGTGCGAATAAAATCATTGTTGTTGGTATTTGAGAAATCACACAACTTGGTGTTCTCTTGAGTGATGATGAATACACAACAAGATTGCACTCAAAAACAGATCCGGCAAGAGAACGGCAAACGGAAAAAGAGGGGCGAATAAAACGCCAAATTTTTGTGAAGTGGGGAGAGGAAAATGAGAGGCAAAAGGCAAATAATGTAAATTGCGAGGAGATGAGATTTTTGATTAGGAACCTGGTATATGTTGAAGATCTTCCCCGGCAACGGCTCCAGAAATTGGTGCGTTGACGGGAGACTATCTTGACTTCATCCTCCCCGGCAATGGCGCCAGAAATTCCTTTTGGTGTGGCTTGAAACTACGCCGGTATTTCCCCAAAGAGGAAGGGATGATGTAGCACAGCGGCGGTAGGTATTTCCCTCAGATATGAAACCAAGGTTATCGAACCAGTAGGAGAACCAAGCAACACAACGTAAACAGCCTCTGCACACAAATAACAACCACTCGCAACCCAACGTGTTAAAGGGGTTGTCAATCCATTCGAATATGGCGCGAGAGATGGCTTGTGGATGGGAGAAAGTTGTAATAGATTGAATAATAGATCACAAATAAAATAAAACGCAGCAAGGTATTTTTGTATTTTCGGTTTAATAGATATGAAAATAAATGCAAAGGAAAAGTAGATCGCAAAGGCAAATATATGAGAAAGAGACCCGGGGGCCGTAGGTTTCACTAGTGGCTTCTCTCGAGAAAATAGCAAACGGTGGGTGAGAAAATTATTGTTGGGCAATTGATAGAACTTCAAATAATCATGATGATATCCAGGCAATGATAATGTTTCCTCTCTATGTGTTTAAAATTTTGAAATTATGCTTGTTTTACCTTCCTATGCAAGTTGATTCTTGTTCCCATAAGTTGTTTGCTCACAAAATCCCTATGCATAGGAAGTGGGTTAGACTTAAATGTGCTAGTCATATTCTTAATGATGCTCTCTATATGTTTCAATTCTTATCTTCTATGTGAGCATCGTTGAAATCATCATGCCTAGCTAGGGGCATTAAACGATAGCGCTTGTTGGGAGACAACCCAATATTTATCCTTACTGTTTTTGTGTGTCCACATGATTATGCTACTGTACTAATCATGTTTTATGGCTTTTGTTTCAATAAAGTGCCATGTAACACCTATAGGATAACCTATTGTGATAGTTAATTTGATTCTGCTGAAAAACAGAAACTTTGCGTGCACGAGAATTTTTTTAGTAAATCACAGAAAAGTGCTTTTGCGTTGATTATTTTTATGTAGATCAATAGACAAATTTCCTAAGACTTCCTATTTTGGTAGAATTTTTTGGAGTTCCAGAAGTTTACGTTAGTTATAGATTACTACAGATTGTTCTGTTTTTGACAGATTCTGTTTTTCGTGTGTTGTTTGATTATTTTGATGAATCTATGGCTAGTAAAATAGTTTATAATCCATAGAGAAGTTGGAATATGATGGGTTTAACACCAATATAAATAAATAATGAGTTCATTACAGTACCTTGAAGTGGTGTTTTGTTTTCTTTCGCTAACGGAGCTCACGAGTTTTGTGTACAGCACCCCAAGGCAATATTCAAGGACAACCAAGAGCCTAAGCTTGGGGATGCCCCGGAAGGCATCCCCTCTTTCGTCTCTGTTCATTGCTAACTTTACTTGGAGCTATATTTTTATTCACCACATGATATGTGTTTTTCTTGGAGCGTCATTTTATATTGTTAGTATTTTCTTGTAGTTATTTAGAATAATGTTTTGCATCTTTATTTTCAATAAAAAAAGTCAAGGATAGCCTTTGCCACGCTTATTTTGCTAGTATACATGTTGCTGTTTGAAAACAGGAAGGTTTCATCCATTGCAAAAATTCCTTAGAAGAGTCATAGAATGGTATAATGTTGAATTTTTTTGCATATAAAGATCTGATAAATTTACTACAGTGGGAATTTTATTTCATAATTTTTGGAGTTAGGGAAGTATTGATACTCTTGCATTCTTTACAGACTATACTGTTTTGGCAGATTGCTGTTATGGTTGTAGTGTTTGCATATGTTTGCTTGTTTAATGATTCTATTTGAGGATAGGAGTATTAAATATGCAGAGGAATTTAGTATGCAATGTTGAATAATAATCAGTAATTTGTTACAGTAGAAAATGATAAGGTTTTGCATTCTTTTATACTAACCCATCTCACGAGTTCTTGTTGAGTTTGTTGTGGATGAAGCTTTTGATAAAAAGAGAAACCATGATATGAGAGGAATTAAGGAGACAAAAAAGTTCAAGCTTGGGGATGCCCAAGGCACCCCAAGATAATATTTCAAGAAGTCTCAAGCATCTAAGCTTGGGGATGACCGGTAGGCATCCTACCTTTCTTCTTCAACAACTATCGGTTAGTATCGGTTGAGCCTAAGTTTTTGCTTCTTCACATGAGTTGTGCTATCCTTGCAATGTCATTTTTTTTGTTTTGCTTGCTGTTTGAATACAATACCAAGATCCGAAATTCTTTAATGAGAGAGAGTCTTCATATAGTTGCACAATTATTCGACTACTCATTAATCTTCACTTATATCTTTCGGAGTAGTTTGTCATTTGCTCTAGTGCTTCACTTATATCTTTTAGAGCACGGTGGTGGTTTTATTTTGAAGAAATAGATGAACTCTCATGCTTCACTTATATTATTTTGATAGTCTTAAATAGCCTGGTAATTTTCTTAAATAATCTTAATATACTAGGTATTCAAAAATAGTAAAAACTTTCTTTTGAGTGTGTTGAATAATAAGAGAAGTTTGATGCTTGATGATTGTTTTGAGATATGGAAGTAGTGATATTAGAGTCATGCTAGTTGAGTAGTTGTGAATTTAAAGAATACTTGTGTTGAAGTTTGTGATTCCCGTAGCATGCACGTATGGTGAACCGTTATGTGATGAACTCGGAGCATGATTTATTTATTGATTGTCTTCCTTATGAGTGGCGGTCGGGGAGGAGCGATGGTCTTTTCCTACCAATCTATCCCCCTAGGAGCATGCGCGTAATACTTTGCTTTGATTACTTCTAGATTTTTGCAATAAGTATATGAGTTCTTTATGACTAATGTTGAGTCCATGGATTATACACACTTTTCCTTCCTTACACCATTGCTAGCCTCTCTAATACCACGCACCTTTCGTCGGTATCATACACCCACCATATACCTTCCTCAAAACAGCCACCATACCTACCTATCATGGCATTTCCATAGCCATTCCAAGATATATTGCCATGCAACTTTCCAACGTTCCATTTATTATGACACGCTCCATCATTGTCATATTGCTAGCATGATCATGTAGTTGACATCGTATTTGTGGCAAAGCCACCATTCATAATTCTTTCATACATTTCACTCTTGATTCATTGCATATTCCAATACATCGCCGGAGGCATTCATATAGAGTCATATTTTGTTCTAAGCATCGAGCTGTAATTCTTGAGTTGTAAGTAAATAAAAGTGTGATGATCTTCATTATTAGAGCATTGTCCCAGTGAGGAAAGAATGATGGAGACTATGTTTCCCCCATAAGTCGGGATGAGACTCCGGACGAAAAAAAAGAGGCCATAAAAAAAGAGAAAAGGCCAAAATAAAAAAACATGAGAGAAAAAGAGAGAAGGGACAATGTTACTATCCTTTTACCACACTTGTGCTTCAAAGTAGCACCATGACCTTCATGATAGAGAGTCTCTAATTTTGTCACTTTCATATACTAGTGGGAATTTTCATTATAGAACTTGGCTTGTATATTCCAATGATGGGCTTCCTCAAATTGACCTAGGTCTTCGTGAGCAAGCGAGTTGGATGCACACCCACTTAGTTTCTTTTGTTGAGCTTTCATATACTTATAGCTCTAGTGCATCCGTTGCATGGAAATCCCTACTCACTCACATTGATATCTATTGATGGGCATCTCCATAGCCCGTTGATACGCCTAGTTGATGTGAGACTATCTTCTCCCTTTTTGTCTTCTCCACAACCACCATTCTATTCCACCTATAGTGCTATGTCCATGGCTCACGCTCATGTATTGCGTGAAGATTGAAAAAGTTTTGAAAATGTCAAAAGTATGAAACAATTGCTTGGCTTGTCATCGGGGTTGTGCATGATTTAAATACTTTGTGTGGTGAAGATAGAGCATAGCCAGACTATATGATTTTGTAGGGATAAATTTCTTTGGCCATGTTATTTTGAGAAGACATAATTGCTTTGTTAGTATGCTTGAATTATTATTATTTTTATGTCAATATGAACTTTTGTCTTGAATCTTTCATATCTAAATATTGATACCACAATTAAGGAGAATTACATTGAAATTATGCCAAGTAGCACTTCGCATCAAAAATTCTTTTTTATCATTTACCTACTCGAGGACGAGCAGGAATTAAGCTTGGGGATGCTTGATACGTCTCCAACGTATCTATAATTTTTGATTGCTCCATTGATATATTATCTACTACTTTATACAATATTGGGCTTTATTATCCACTTTTATATTACTTTTGGGACTAACCTATTAACCGGAGGCCCAACCCAGATTTGTTGTTTTTTGCCTATTTCAGTATTTCGAAGAAAAGGAATATCAAACGGAGTCAAAACGGAACGAAATAAACTGGAGAAGTTATTTTTGGAAGGAAAGCTACCGAATGGACCTGGACCCCAAATCAAGGAACGAACGAGGAAGCCACGAGGGTGGGGGCGTGCCCACCCCCCTAGGCCGCGCCCCCTGCCTCGTGGGGCCCTCGTCGCTCCCCTGACGTACTTCCTGCACCCATATATACCTACGTACCCTAAAACTTCCAGAACAGAAGATAGATCGGGAGTTCCGCCGCCGCAAGCCTCTGTAGCCACCAAAAACCAATCGGGGCCCTGTTCTGGCACCCTGCCGGAGGGGGGAACCCTCATCGGTGGCCATCTTCATCATCCCGCTGCTCTCCATGACGAGGAGTGATTAGTTCACCCTCGGGGCTGAGGGTATGTACCAGTAGCTATGTGTTTGATCTCTCTCTCTCTCTCGTGTTCTCGACTTCACACGATCTTGATGTATCGCGAGCTTTGCTATTGTAGTTGGATCTTATGATGTTTCTCCCCCTCTACTCTGTTGTGATGAATTTAGTTTTCCTCTTGATGTTATCTTATCGGATTGAGTCTTTATGATGAGAACACTTTATGTATGTCTTTCCGTGTTTATCTATGGTGACAATGGGATTTCACGTGCCACTTGATTTATGTTTTGGTGACCAACTTGCGGGTTCCGCCCATGAACCTATGCATAGGGGTTGGCACACGTTTTCTTGACTCTCCGGTAGAAACTTTGGGGAACTCTTTGAAGTATTTTGTGTTGGTTGGATGAATCTGAGATTGTGTGATGCATATCGTATAATCATGCCCACGGATAGTTGAGGTCACATTGGAGTATCTAGGTGACATTAGCGTTTTGGTTGATTTGTATCTTAAGGTGTTATTCTAGTACGAACTCTAGGGCTGTTTGTGACACTTATAGGAATAGCCCAACGGATGGATTGGAAAGAATAACTTTGAGGTGGTTTCGTACCCTACCATAATCTCTACATTTGTTCTCTGTTATTAGTGGCTTCGGAGTGACTCTTTGTTGCATGTTGAGGGCTTGTTATATGATCTATCTATGTTATTATTGTTGAGAGAACTTGCACTAGTGAAAGTATGAACCCTAGGCCTTGTTTCCTATCATTGCAATACCGTTTACGCTCACTTTTATTATTAGTTACCTTGCTGTTTTTA